>OZ020244.1:33025167-33081493 GCA_963971285.1 Astropecten irregularis | reverse complement strand
TGGCTTTTTGCAAGCTTGTGTAAAGAGTTGGATCGATATCAAATTTTGCTAAACTGCGATAATGTTTGCTCCTCGTGCAATTGCTTGACAAGCTATGACATGCTATGTCCATTTGGTAAGGCCGCTGAGAAAAAATGCCACACCGAAACAAACATAATCATTTCAAATAATCCCTGCCGGCTCAAATGGAGAGGTTCCAAACAAGAAAAAGAATGCACTGAGTCAAATAATGGGCATGTGAATCCATGTTGTTGTTGTTTTTGTCATCTTGCTTGCATACAGGTAGGTCTCATGGTCTCAATCTGCCTCCATCATGATCTCGCTGCCATCACAGCCATATAATGAGAACGTAATCAAATTAAATCCTACTGTGGTTTCCAAGCACAAAATAATCAAGCATTCCCAGTCAAGTCATGTGAGCGACTCGGATCCACTTGCCTTGACCGTGAACAAAGATTACCACCCGCAGCCAGAAATCCAGTGTTGGCTAGTATAGTTATATTTACAATCAGGAATATGAATAAATGAATAGATGAATGAATAAATGAATAAATTCATGACATCATCATGAATAATTAGTGCTGGATAGTTTTTATTTTATCTTATTCGGGAAGTATCTAGGCAAGACGGGACTTTATAATAGCACTCCGCACTTGCGCTAAAAATAGCACAGCGGATCTCAGACAGACATTGCAACCACTGCAAATGTTTGGTGAGTGTGCTTGTGTGCATGCATGAGAAGTTTGTCTGACATCCGGGGATTTTGTACATGCGTGCGCTGGACAAGACACTCGTGTGACGTCGTTAGTGCGGAGTGCTATTACAGTTGTATTATGTGGTTGTTACCTTTCTTTAGACGGACAAAGAAATAGAATGACTGTTAAACAGCTCGGATCTGGGATGAGATCAATTGTACATAACTTTGTGATTCTGCAAACAGAACAAGACAACAAGCATTTTGTAAATTAAATTGAACTGGGCCTTATACTCTGGTTGCTGTAGCACTATTGTAAAGTCAGGCGTAATACCAGCTGATATTCGGATAGCAGTGGAATATCCCTTTACTATCATTATTCAAGATAGAAAGAGGAATTACCAGGGTGTACAGTAGTCCCAAGTATTCACCATTCTCTTGTGTAATAATTACAGTCGTAAACTTTATTGTATGCTACATATATTCTCTTAAGCACTCCTGCATATTCTCTAATAATCAATGATATCAAGTATGTATTTTTTATAAGACACGTCTCGGTCATGAACTAATATTTTTCTTTTCTGGGAATCCCAGTTATCATGATATTGAGTAAACACCCATGTTTTTTGTACCCCTTCAAAATGATAATTTCTTGTGTTAATATTATGCTTGTCCAGGCCTGGTATACCATTGATCAAATCTGACATGATAATGTAGCCCAATGCCTAAATAAAAAGTGATCATATAAAGGAGTATTTAAAGAAAAGAAAAGTAATCAGTATTCTGTAAGTTGGGTTTTAGTGGGTTTTATTTAATCAGTCTTATTTCGTAGTAATTTCAATATTAATATTAAACAATGGTATTGATTGATTTGTTTCGGTATTTGGCAGTATTCACTAAGTAAATACAATTATCAACAGTTTTTCTCCTGATTTTCTGACAAAAATGGAAAGTTCATCAAAAAAAAATGCAACCTCTGCAACAGTTTCTGACTTTCTGATTTTGTCAGTCTTGCTTATTGTCAGTTTATTTGTACTCAGATTGAGGGTTTTGAAAATTCCTTTAGGAATTAGATACTGGCTGGTATGACTTTCAACATCAACATTCATCTTTGAATGCTACTATGAAATTGCTGGCACACGCTGTCTCGGGAAAACATTCATGTGGAAGCAATTATGGCTGTACGGACCATTTGACATCTGCAGTTTAGAAATTATCTTCTTCTTTCAAAATAAGCAACAATAGAAAAACCTCATCCTGTTGTTCATCTTTTATTCAGACTTTTTTTGCACTAATATGAAAAATAACAAAACAATCAAGAAAGAGTTATCTTTAAAATGATCATCAGACATCCACATTGTCCGGTTTTCATCTGTTGTTAAATTTGATATTTTAATCCCATCAGTAGCACAGATTCCCTCCTGAATCAACCAGATATGCAGAGAAATCCAGGAATTTGATGAAAGCAAAACATTTTGAGGCTCAGACAGCAGATAACATTCATCCATAGGGGAGAAAAAGGAATACAGGTATTTTTTGTATGGCTGTACCGGAGAGAGTTTACATTGTTCAGGAACTAAAAGATGTTTCTATAGTCTTTCAGTTTTGTATTTCATTTATTTTCTAAGACCCTGGATGGCATGGCACAAAGTCTAGGTTAACTGTCAGGTGTAGTGCTTTTGGTGTAGTGTAGCATTAGACCAGAGACTGGGAAGGGAATATAAGAATTTGAATGGCCCAGCATGGTGGTTAATGACCGGCCGGTGAGTAAGCCCGTCAAGATTAATGGCTAAGATCTCTCCCCTCATAAAGGTTCCATGGCCATTCTTGCATGCATGATCAAAGAGTATTTAAAATCTGCGGACATCATGCAGGCCTTTACTATTTTGGGAGTTGCTATCATTTTCAGTAGCAATGTTGATCATCAGCTATAAATTGAGGGTGAAACTCTGTCCCATAGTATGAAAATTGTTCCTTTCTGCACTTTTTGATAATTGCAGCTGTAGAGTGTGACTTGTGCCCGGTTCCAGTTGGCATGCAGTGATGGGGTTCAAGATTGAATGATATTTTAATATCAATGCACCTACTAGAATGTTTGTGGAGATGAAACCCCCAAACTCAAGGAGCCATTCAGACACTATATTCTCCTATTCCTTCCTCTATGATTAGCCATTTTAAGCCTACTCAAGTTACTTTCTTTCTTCAAAGGGGCTTGTCAGACACTGAGGAAAACAGCCTCGGTCAGTAATTCCAATTCCATCTGTGCACGACAGGGCTATTTATTTTGTCTCTGTGCTCCAATGTATCGAATTGGGTTTTCACAAGTCGCAGATTCAGCTTATAGTCCTTGCTCAGATGAATTTCGTGATCATTTTGCAATAAGTTGTTTTGTATTATAAAGTATTTAATTGTATGCTTTGAGTTAAATTTTTCTTTCTTTTGTTTTCTTTTTGCTTTTTTTCAAAAAAAAAAAAGGTATGCAATACTCATTTTAAAAGATGGGTACCGTTTAATGAATTGTAAATTATTTGGAGTGGGTTACTGTCTGTGTACAAAATGGCTGTATTCATATTTTATTCAGATTTGAAAGTAATTAATGATAAGAATTCTGCTTAAATGTTTGGGCCAAGTCTTTGGTTACTATACTAGTGTCAGTTGATTTGAATTGGTGACAAGTTTCTATAATCAGTGGGAGTTCTTTCAGAATGTTTGGTGCAATTTTTCACTTTTGCTTGTACATGTATACCGTACACATTTTTTGTTTTTTTGGTAGATGTAGGTCTGCCGTGACACGATATTGGAAGTGAAATGTCAAACAGAAAGAAGATATCATCAGCCCAATCATTGTGAGCATGGGGATTGAAAATGTTTCAGGTTTGAACCTTTCATCTGTTTTTGTTATAATTGATTTTGGGAATTATCGAGCACTATAATATATTGAGTAAAATGTTCATGGTCCATCCAGTCACTGACAAACTGGAGATATCATCTGGGGACAAAGTTAGTTCTGGTTGAGAAAACAAACATGGGAGGTGTTACGCTGGAAGTTCAAGGGTCATTTTCACATAGCCCTACGATCCATCAATCGATTGTAGCTCAATTTACGAAGGACAACCCATTGTATGGTGCTTATCCTACGCAGGGCTGAAATATATCAAAAGTCCTTTACGATTGATAGTAAGTTAGGATGAGTTTGGTGAAACGGACCCCTAGACAGCTAACTCTCTAGCCATCATCACCTAAGATCTGGGGGAAGATCCTAAAGATCAGACATCCCTGGAATCTAAGAATGGTATTAAACTCCTGAACCCTGCAGAGTTTCATAATAGTCTGCATTTAATACTAAAATGCACTCAGGACGCCTCTCCTATGATGCAGTATTGAGTATCATTAGCACTATGTCTCTCCACACCTATATCATTCTGATTTTCCTCCCCTACAATCAGCCAAGTGTCGCACATTCTCATTATAAAAAAGTGTATAGGTTTGATTATAGCAGGACTGATTGTGTAGCAGGGGTTTCCTATAAAAACAAATATACAATTCCTCCAGTCGGAGAAACCGCAAGTCTTTATTTTAGAATATCGGTTAATATTACAGATTCGACCCCTGCTGTACTCAATCTGAGATGAGCTTTTTTTGTTTACAGTCCACAATTCAATTATTGAATTCTTAAAAACCAAATACCTCAGATTGCTTGAAATAATGATTTGACCTCATAAAAATGAAACTCTTCCTTTTGCAAGGAGCCAACCAGTTGAATATTTTTTGTTTGTGTTTGTTTTATTTGATTCTGAGTCTTCAGATTTCGGTAGTTTATTTTTTTTCGGGGGTTATTAATTCTTATTGTTCTTAGAATTCAAAGGGCTTATACAAAATCTGAGTAAAAAATTAAAATCAGTAGTTTATGCATCCACTGGAAGATATTGGAAAATAACGCAGAATGAATAAGTACGTACTCTCTGATGGAATGGATTGTCTAGTTGGGGTTATGACCAGTTATATTGGTTTATCTTCATTTATCTCTGCTATTTTGGAAAGTTTTGATATGCAAACAGGAAATTACGTTATGTTGAAAACAGCGGAAAGTTTGACATAGTTATGTAAAGCACATTTAAAGTTCTCAACGGAAATTCATCATCTGTACATTTTTAACTTTGGAGAGACCTGATAGAATTGTACACAGTAGCATTCAGTTCTTTTGCTGATGCTTCTTGTTTTTGTTTTTTTCATGATAACGGCTGGATTATGACTGATGAATTGTGGTTTGTAAATTTTGGATCGTTTGCTTTTTTGGGGGAAGGGTATTTGTTTTTCTAGAGAGATGGCGGAAGGCTGACGTCAAGAATTAAAAAAATAATAATATTTTGCACCAACTTAAAGCGCTCTGTTTCTAAGAAACAGTTATACGATTATTATTTTTTCATTTGCTGGAAGTTTCAGCAAACTTAAGGCCAATATTACATTGTTAACAGCCAGTTTTGGAAGTGTACTGCCATTTTGTTTATTATATATGTATGTATATGTATACACTCACACATATAAACTGTATACATTCATACAACAGAAGATGTAACATATATATATATATATATCACTCAAAGGACTTCTTTATTTGCAGTGTCTTAACCATAATAGTACTATTTAATGATATTGGGTGTTTTCTGAATTATGAAATTGACTCTTATAATTTAAAGAAATATAACAGAAATATTGATTCTGTAGAGTAGCTGAAGAACTGTTTGTAAATACTAGATCAAATGCTAAGAACAAGTGTAGATTTTTTTTCCAAGATGACTGCTCGGTGGCTTGCATTGGTAGAGTGTAGTGAGGGTGATTTGTTAGGTGTGCACTGGGTGTAATGGACTTTTCCCCTGTAGAATCACACTGTGAGCGTGAATCAGATTAATAGTACTTCATAGTTCTGTACTGAAGTAATACTTCAGCATCAAGTGTAGCTTTGTAGATAACCATGTAGAAAGCTTATGAGATGGGATTCATGATGGAGATTAATTTTCACAACTTACTTGGAAAACACAACAAAACTAAACAAAAAACAACAATATTCAACCAAAAAAGGACAAAAAGAGAGCTTTCAGACAGATATTGTGTGCGCACTTATAATGGGAAAAGTGTTTGGATATTTTGATCCATTTGATTTCTCACTCTTTTGATGATTTAATGATGTGGCCCACTTAGTCATTACAAGACTGTGAAAATTAATTTCCAAATGATATCCCAACTTGCTGTTCTTCTAAGGAGCAACAACAAAAATATACAAAAAAGAAAAGACAAAAAAAAATATCCCTCCAATTTAGCCGAAGGTTTTTCTATTTCCACTCTGTAACTGCATCTTTTTGTTTCGCTTTTTTCCTCTGCCAAAGAAATTGTATTAAGAGTGTACAGTTTTCGAGCCATTTGCCTATTGGGTAGGGCAGTCAACAGAGTAAATGGTCATGCAAATTTATGTAAATAGACTGTCTCGCATATTCATGAGACAATTGTGTATATATAAAATATATATAAAGAAAGCATTCCTTCTTTTGGGGTTTTATTATCACGTGTGATATTTATTGTAATTAACCAGTAATGAGGTGAGGATCATGTTTACTGCATTTTTTGAAGAGGGAAGAAGAGGGGGAAAAAAAATTGAAAAAATTGGCGTCTTGAAATGCTGACCAAAATACTACTGTTTTATTATTCTGGTGGATAATCAATGTATACTGAATAGCGATTTTTCTGATTATTTAAACTGAGTATAGGGTCACTTTTAATCGTAGAATTTTTACCTATGTAAGGAACATTTACTAACAATAACTTGGGTTTTTTGTGCATACAGCAATGTAGATGTAGTGAGCCGTTTTTTGGAGTTTTCCTTTGATATTTTACCAACTTATACATGGTATACATTTGATTGGTTTGTACACAATGGCACAAATGAAAGCCCTCTGGCTGTGGCATGAAGGATGTTGCATGCTGCATCCTAGTGCATTATTCGCAGTGGGCGAGGTGTGATGGTACATGTTTATTTCCTCGGTGGGGCAAGAGTTATTTTTTAATCTTCAATTTTGAAATGAATTAAATTGGTTTTACAATTGACATACTGAGTTGATGCCCTAATAAATGTTTATGACACCATATGACAGTCTTCTTTTTGTGCCTGTATTTTGCCATTTGCTACACCTGTGTGTCTGTCTTTGTTAAATTGAACACCACAAGCAGAGGATAGAAGAGTAGATGTGTATGGGGTAGCGAGGGCAATATGGAAAGAGATTTAAGAGGGAAGAATCAACCAAATCTCTTCTTTGGCGGCCTGTCTGTTTTTCTGCTTCACATCCAGCCCTGCATATCATCCTGAGCTCTTTTCAGATTGAATGACCTGATAAACACATGCAAGATTCATTGGATGTCCCTACTGTGGGAATTGTCAGAGTGAAGTAGAGCAGGTGGTGATACACCCAGCATATATACAGGTGAATTGCCAATCGTTGGAAATCTCACACATGGGCTGGTATTCATAAAAACGTAGCATATGCTTTTACTTCACTTTTCTAGTATTTAGCATGCACCATATTCATAAAAAGGGAAGGATTTGCTTATACTTTTAAGCATATGCTTCAGGTAAAAGTATCTCCTTCAAGACGTCGAGCAGATACTAAAAGTAGAAGCATCTCCTTCTATACATATTTATAAAGAGTAGTATTAAGCATAAACTACAAGCATATCCTTGGAAAATTCTAAGGTTGCTTCAGACCAGGCTTGAACGTCTTTGCGATTACTTGTGCTTGGTGTGGCTGGCTACATTGAACTTGTGGAAGGTGCAGGGAGGAAAACAAATGTTTATAATGTCAGGCAGTTGTATTGGCCATCGTACTTCATGCGTTTTTATCATTTTGGTGAAGAAAATGTGGACTGGCTATAGCTACCCGTCACCACTGATCTATACAAACTGGATAGGTCGCGCTGCTCTGCACGTGAAGCATCCGCGCGGCCATTTTGGGATATTCAATACATTGGCAGGCCCGGCAGGCGGCGTATACAGAGAATTGCTGCACTGCTTGCTGTGCAGTCATGCAGTGCAATGAGTATTGTGCTGAATATCCTAACATGGCCGCTGGTGACTTCACGGCTCACCGTGTAATCACTGCCCCCGCGACCTATCCAGTTTGTATAGATCAGTGCCCGTCACATCTTCGTCTGACATGCTGCCTGATGTGGAATGGTTCAAGTGGCGGATCTAGAGAGGGCTTTGCGAGGTTTAGCCAGACCAATGTATTATTAGTAACTATCAGTATTATAAATGGAGACCGAAAATGAACACCCTTTAAAATTCGGGTCATTTTAAAACCATTTTCATACCTGCATGTGATTTGAATGTTTTCATGTTTTATGCCCTATAATTGGAGAAAAATATCAACAAAAAATATTCTGTTCTGTAAACGAAGAATTTGATGTGCTCTAGCCATGACATGTCCCTCGACGTGTTCGGACTCATCTGTTCCCCCAGTATGGTAGTTCTCCCAGTATGGTAGTTCCCCAATATGGTAGTACCCCCAGTATGGAGTAGTGCCCCCTAGTAGTTCCCCCAGTATGAAGTAGTGCCCCCCGGTAGTTCCCCTAGTAGTTCCCCCAGTATGAAGTAATGCCCCCCGGTAGTTCCCCTATTCCCCCAGTATGAAGTAGTGCCCCCGGTAGTTCCCCTAGTAGTTCCCCCAGTATGAAGTAGTGCCCCCCGGTAGTTCCCCTAGTAGTTCCCCCAGTATGAAGTAGTGCCCCCCGGTAGTTCCCCCAGTATGGAATAGTGCCCCCAGGTAGTTCCCCCAGTATGGAGTAGTGCCCCCTAGTAGTTCCCCCAGTATGAAGTAGTGTCCCCCTGTAGTTCCCCTAGTAGTTCCCCCAGTATGGAGTAGTGCCCCCAGGTAGTTCCCCTAGTAGTTCCCCCAGTATGAAGTAGTGTCCCCCGGTAGTTCCCCTGGTAGTTTCCCGGGGAGTTCCCCCAGTATGGAATAGTGCCCCCAGGTAGTTCCCCCAGTATGAAGTAGTGTCCCCCTGTAGTTCCCCTAGTAGTTCCCCCAGTATGGAGTAGTGCCCCCAGGTAGTTCCCCTAGTAGTTCCCCCAGTATGAAGTAGTGTCCCCCGGTAGTTCCCCTGGTAGTTTCCCGGGGAGTTCCCCCAGTATGGAATAGTGCCCCCAGGTAGTTCCCCCAGTATGAAGTAGTGCCCCCCGGTAGTTCCCCCAGTGTGGTAGTTCCCCCAGTATGGTAGTTCCCCCAGTATGGGAGTAGTTCCCCCAGTATGGAGTAGTTGCCCCAGTATGTTTGTCATTGTAATATGGTAGGCCTAATTCTGATCAGCTGTTCTCTTGTTTTTTGTCTGCTAGTGTTGGCAGAGCATCCGGACATGAGGCCGCCAGACCGCCGATGACGAAAACGATGAGTCCAATTAAAACCCAGATGAACTTAGTCCAAAATAGTCCAAAAGCTTGGTTAAACGCAAGAATCCAAAACTTGAGTTAGTATAACTTAATATTTGACTACTCCAAACAAAGAACAGACAATTACATTGTTCTTTCCAAAGAAACAAGGCACTGAAATAAGAACACAGTTACAAATGAATTCATTCCAATATTAATCTTTATTGGAGAAAAAAAAAACAATCACAATATTTATGTACAATTGACATGCCAAGATCTGATGTATGTTTTCATGTTTTATGCCCTATAATTGGAGAAAAATCTCGACAAAAAATATTCTGTTCTGTAAACGAAGAATTTGATGTGCTCTACCCATGACACGTTCATTGGTAAGTTTTTCAGATTGCGACTCAGTTTAGGACTTGATTTCATCGAAATGACACTTAGTTTGCTTTCCAACCCCCCTGTTTTCTGAAGGCTAAATCTGCCCGCCTGCACGGAGCCAAACAGTTGCTATCCTCTGACAATGGTTTCTTCACTCAAATTGTTCATGTAATCCCATTAACATCAAACCAATCTGTATTCCACTGGCAATTGAATAGGTACTTAACCACAAAACCACAAAGCATTACCTTGAAGTTTCCAAGTCTAGCATTCTGTACCAAATGCTTGTTTTATGAATATGAAATCAAGTATAAGCTTCACCTTATGCTAAATACTTAAAGAAAAAAGTGCTTACTAGAAGTATTTACTTGGAAGCACCTGCTAGTTTTTATGAATACGAGCCATTATCTGTGCTAGAAGGAGGACGGTTCTTGAGCCATAGGGCAATCTGGTTTATCTGGATTCTGTGGGGGGAAAAATACCAATTTCCCAAGTTGCCATTTCCATGCTTTGATTGCACCGTGCTCATTAACTACCTCATCCAGATCTTTGTAGCAATTTGCACAGCAGATGTTGCTGAAGTCACTGTGCATCCATGGAGCTCCCACTGATACTCTGACTAGGTCTTATCCGATCAAGAGTTGTTTTCAACTGCCTGACCCTACGTACCCAGCTACCCCTTTTTTCTAAAGTTTGACTTTAATTACCTCTCCCATTCCCCCTAGCTCCAATGCTTTTACCCTCTCATGCCCCCGACAATCCTCAAGAACACGTAGTTCATCACGAGTGTTCCACAACTACCCTCTAGCTAGTGTCGCAAACACCTGTTCCACTGACTGTCTGTAATTCATCATCACGTACACGCCTTATCCCCCAAACAACCCCGGTAGCACCATGCGAATAGGGGCAAATGGCTTGAGCCTGTCAAATTCAACACCTCTCATGTACAAAATGGGTGAAGGGAGGGAAGTACAAGCAGAGCCGACAAGCATATCAATGGGAGCGCATAGTATACGAAAGGCCATGCTACAGCTAAGTTAAAGATTACAGAATGGTGGGATGCTCTGATGCATGCCTGATGGAATGGTAGAATCTGGGATCGGCAACAAGGTAACCGTCACCATACACGGTCTCTGTACTTCTGACGCAACTGCAGTGCAATCTGACCTCAATTAATCCTGTATCACAAAACGCATGCAGGAGTCGAATGCGCTCACGCCCGGAATGAGATGTATAGACGTAACAGAAGAGCTTTGCAAACAAACAGGCATATGGCACACAGGGTTATAATCCTGCCTATGCTGAATTTGGAGATACTTTCAGATTTGATTTGGATGAGTTCAGTAAAAGGTTAGCACCTTCAAACTTCAACCAAACGCCAGAGCAGATGACACCAAGAGACTTGCCAAGGGCCCAATTTCATAACTCAACTGTGATCGTAGAATCAGAAGCAGCAAATTGTGTGCTTATGAGATCTTATATCATGAGAAATTTTTGCAGAACCGGTTCATACGACACAGATCACAGTGAAGTTTGGAACCAGGTTTTCAACCCTGGTCCCTACCAGAGTTGATTTCGCTCCTGTTAGACAGTCCTACTTGGGTTGGCTCAAACATTTTATCAAAAAATCTCTGGGTTCGATCCCGTTCCAACTTCGAGATTTTGGATAGTGTGAAAAGCCCTTGTTGGAAGCAAACAGCATGGGTACCATAATATTGGGTGCATTTGTTTAGCTAACACGGGTCAGCCCTTACTGGGAATTGTCGTGTTTTACTGCAAAAAACAAGCGAGAGAATGGGGACAAGGTTGACTGGTGTTGACCCGTGTTAGCTAAACGAATGCACCCTATGTTGACTACAAGGAAATCTTTGAGTCATCCAGACAGAAATCTAAAAAGCAATGAGATACTGTAGTTTATTACAATTCATGTATAAATAGTGCTCCGCACTGATGACGTCACACGAGTACAAAATCCCCAGATGTCAGACAAACTTCATGCATGCACAGAAGCACACCCGGTCTCCTCAAATGTACGTATGTTTACAATGTTTGTCTGAGATCCAGTGTGCTATTTTTAGATCAAGTGCGGAGCGCTATTCAAAATTATCTCTACTACAAAAATGATGTGTCGGCCCTAATGCAGCAGTACATCAGCACATTTGCACTGCAGCAAGACATCTGCAGCAAGACATCTGCAGCAAGACATCTGCAGCAAGACATCTGCAGCAAGACATCTGCAGCAAGACATCTGCAGCAGCACATCTGCAACAGTAAATCCAAAAAGAAAACAATCATCAGCAGCAACAACACCAACAGCAAACCTGTTAGTGCAGTGTACATGTAGGTAAAAGAGAACTAGAACATTTTTTCAACTTTAAACCTTAAGGGCCCATTGCAAATGCATTTTATTAAGGATTTACTGCACAGATCTGGACAAGTCAGGACTTGACATCAGTGGCTCATTGGCTCAATCAAAATGTCAGAAATTGACTTTGAACAATGAAACCAAGGAATTTTGGCTCCGAATTGTATGCAATTCAAACTAGTGTCTGAGCTTGAAGAAGCAGAAATGTTTAATAATAACAACCAACAGTCATGTTGCAACATTTCAACTCAACAGGAAAGCAACAACAATGGCAGCAACAGACTGCAGCAGTCACTCCTTGGAAAATTATGCTCATAATAATATCAAAGACAAATTTCTCCTATTTTTAGTACCTATCCATAATACAGCACAGTTCAGCCCAATGCCATTATGTACCAGTATACATGTATGTTAGATAACAGCTAGGTACTGCCATCCATAGATGAGACAAATTCAGCAATTTCTGATATTACTATGGCAACTACGCCATCATTTCTGCCGGTGGTAAATGCCCAAAATACATGGACACAAATGAGAATGACCATTAAATTAAAGGTACAGTACAGGATTGGTAACATAATACCTAAACAGAAATGTTATATAATGTTATCGATTTATGTATAACTTTCAGGATATGAAGATAGTGCTGGTAGAAACATACTGTTCAAAATATTTCCGCCTGAAATGCTGTATTTATCCAGAAATTAGTAAAACAAAAAACCGATAACAGTTTTGATCTCAGGGTAAGATCACAACCATTCTTTATGTTATATAAGAAATATTGAGTCGGGTTTTTACTATATTCTCGTGACTCAAATGTCCGATTGAGCTCAAATTTCCACAGGTTTATTATTTCATGTACATGTTTGATCAGAGTGCAGTCCTGTGACCTTTACCAATCATGTATTTTACATTCAAAGTACAATTTATGCTGATTTGCGGTTGGAGATCTTTTCTAAGTGAGGATTAGCAAGCTGTTTTTAACGCCTTTTTGCCATTCAAACAATCAAAAAGTGACTGTGAATACAGAAAGGGTTATAAATGAGAACGTTTTGTGCCGTGTACACACCTTGCCATCATCCATGTCAATAACCTCTGCAAGGTATGAGTGGACGTGTAACTCATGTTAATGCCAGTAGGCAATTCAACCAGGTGGACCAACGGATAAATTATCATATTTTACTGTCCAGGCACATTAATAAAACAAAAAGGCTCTAAAGGCGGCCTGTACAGGGTAGCTAGACTCAATTAGTCATGCAAATTTAACAACGAAAATAAAAGTCCTTGGAGCATCAGCATTCGGCATGTAACCATGCAGAACTGTGGCAGCTAGCGAGCCACAGACTAGAAGGCAAGTCTTTAAATGACAACAACAACAAAATACATGAGGGGGTTGAAATTGAAAGCCTGATGCTTCTCACAGCCATCAACCAAGGCAATAGTTAGAAGGATCTGATATGCTATAATTTGATAAAGCTGAATGATGGCTGAGAGCAACATGCAACCCAAATGTCTTGCTACACACTCAATAGACCAGCGCATACTAGCGTTCAGTTCAATGCAGCCTAAAAAAGGCCAGTGTTCCAATTTCTACCAGCACCCGAGTCATAGGTATACACTTAGTCCACACTTAGGGCATCAACATGTACTATACTAACTGTATTAATCATAACAGCCACACCCAACATCTATTATCATTGCAAGGTTATTCTAGTGGCGACCACGATGGCCGTATCGTCACAAGTCGCAGGTAAATCCATGCACTTTTAGCTAGGGCAGTCAGCACCACTTAATTGAAGATAAAAATCCATAACAATTACTCGATTATGCACAAATTGACTTGACCAGCATATGGCATTGCACTATACGGGTAATTTGAACACCGTGTGACCATTAAACAATTACACATGCCTATTCATACATTCAAATACCATATGCAAGAAAGACAAATGTAAAATCAGTGGTCAGAATCAATTATTAAAAATGGTTTAGCCACTTCAGGCATTTTAATATTATGCTGTAACGTAGCCTGATCAGGGGCCTTTTCCAAACCTCGGCTCTGGCTCAGGCTCAGGCTCCGGCTCAGGCTCCGGCTCAGAAGAAGATTCTCTGGTTTGAAAAAGAAAACAGAGCTTCGGCTTCAATGAAAAACCACAACATATATTTTCAGCAATGAATGCAAGACAAAGCTGGAGCCTAAGCCGGAGCTGAGGTTTGGAAAAAGCCCCAGAATTAGCAATAACAGTTAGACCTATGGCTGTTTCTAAGGGCAATCATATGCTTATCATCAGCACTGTGAGCATGTACAAGCCATGCACAGAAAGGAACTTAACACCAAAAGCCATAGCCCATAACAATTGGATCCAGCCTCTGAGACTAATGACAGAGTTGTGGCCTCTAGGTGGCAGCAGACATATAATTAAGAGCATGTTGCTGCAAGCTGCAGAATGCAGAAGCCACGTACTAAAACAATAATTAGTTATGAACAGCAATATAGACCTGAGAAAAATTTGAGGCTTTGCATGGTGAAAATATGTGATTCCTCGGGATCCTGTTCCGTGGAGGAGCTTTGTGATTGGAGCACACTGGGGTGCGAGAGGATCCGATATGTGCTTTTCTTCCATAGACCTGCTTTAAAAAGCACCAAATATGCTTAAGCACAAAAAGTCTTCCTTGATCAAACAGTAATACCAACCAAATTTTCATGTGATGTTTACTGCTTTTGACTTGTATTCGGCCATTGTTTGTTGAGCATAAGATGGTTTTGGCTGGCTTATTGATTTTATTTATCAAGGTGTTTGGTGCTTATAACCAGCTCTACGAAATTGGCCGAATATTTAAACAGAGGTTTGTATCTGATGAAATATGAGGAAACAGAAAGAAATACATATTCTCTTAGAACACAAATCAACCTCAAATGTTATTATAATTCAAACCCTGCATGTAACTTTCCACGCTTAAATTTATCCAAATGCACACACAGGCAAATAATGTAATGATTTCAACAGATTAAGGGCGGCACAGAATCTTGTTAATTGTACCTAAAACAGATACGGTAAATTTACCGTAGGAACAAGATTTACTTGCGATGACCATGGTGGCCCATCCAATTTTTGCTCAATTTGTATTTTGAGTTTCATGATCTGAGCTAGTGAACTGCAAACAAAATCTTGTGGGCAATTTACAGATTGGTATGTGATCGGTTTACGGAAACACCATGTAAGAATGGTTCGTACTTTCGCACTTCTATTTCGTTCACACTTCTCGCAATTAAGGTCTCAACATTTCGACTAGTATGCTCTAGTCCTCATCGGGAGACCTACAGATTCTGAGCTCATCGAGTCCAGCTATGGGTTAGCGGTGCTTGTGTCCTTTGGTAAGAAGCTTTGTTACATATTGCTCCTCTTCACCCAGGAGTATGTGGGTACCTGTGAGGGTAGAGATGACTTTGTGCTAGAATTACCCTTTGTTTGTTTAAATTGCAGCCTAGGCTGTATGCACTCCCAAAGGAGTTGAGATGTTTTCAGGAGTTTTAATTGTCACAAAGTCACAGTTAGAGTTGGAGTGCCTCGAAAGCATCGTACTGAAGGAAAGGTTGTACATTACACATACATGTATCTCTATCAAGGCATTAATGGCAGCCTAGGCTGTATACTCCCCAGGGAGATATGTTTTCAGGATCACAATGACTAGTAACTTGAGTTTGTAGTTCCTAGAGCAGACCTACTGAAGGATATGTTGTGCATTACCAAGATGTATATTATTATTACATATTGATTATTATCATGAAAGCATACACATTCAAAGTAGGGCAAGCTTCCTTCCATGGGGTGTATTTATCAGAGTGGAAACTTGCCGGGGTATGTAGGGGATGAAAACCTCCATTCAGCTTGAGGGAATCCACCACTTGGGAACTGAAGTAACTCGACTCCCTGAGAGTTTATCCACCGTGAAGCTGGAGTGGCGCAAAACAAGATGCGTTTGCCAGACCATGAAGCTACTTGGCAGATGACGACAGGAGACACCAATTAAGTGAAACCATGTCCGTAGATACAGTCATGGCTTGTCATGCAAAATATCACACCTAGCCGATGAAAGATGGCAATGGATGGCAGAAACACTGTGTTTTTCTTCCATTTGTGTCTATGTTGTACTTCCGGAAGACAGATTCTCCCAGAGACAAGGCCCTGCCTGCAGGAACTACTGGCCAGCTCTCTAAGACAATGCATTCACATCAGACACCTTTATCCACGGGAAGTACAGGGGAGAGTATCTAGTCTTTCCTGCCTGCAAGAACCTTTATCCGTGGCTTGCTCACCATTACCAGACGATCTTGAAGCGATCAGATCCCTTTCGGCGTGGAGGCTTAATTTTGCAGATGCAGGAGATAGGTGGATTCCACTTGTTTAGATAAGGCTGCGATAGTCCCTGACGGGTGAAAAAAGGGAAAAAACACAAAACTGAACATAATCCTTAAAGGTCCATGTACACAGATGTGAAGCCGAGGCAACATAATCACTCTGTCATTCACACTCGGCTGTTGGCCAAGTGCCACCAAAGTCTGTACCGGTAATTCAACTTGTGATAGAATTGTGTTGTGATGGGGATTTAGTTTGACTTGGCCTGACCTTGACTTCTGGCTTGGGGTTGGACCGCAATATGAATGTGGCCTGAATCTCAGCCCCGGAGTCAATCAAGGCACCCTGACTGACCCTGATCAAACTCCAGAAAGGCCTTGAATTGGCAGGCTTGACCAGATTGATTTGACACTTATCAACTTGACACTGGAACAAAATGACCCGACACTTGATCAAGAACTCTCTGAGTCTTAATGAGTGTTACCTGAAGACCTGACCAATATGACTTGAGACTGGATGGGAGTGACATTACTCTTTGACACAGCGAACTCCTTGTGGGCAACCTACAGTTCCCAGGGAATAAAGTAAATTAAATGTGTGGCAACTGCAAAGCAATGTCCAAAACTTGACAGCTCTAGACCGCTTGAATCTTAGTCGGAAAACCTCAAGCAAACAACAACCACTTGTATAACAACCCTTACTTCTTGTCTGGAAGGTCAAATGTCCTGAGTGTATTCTTTGGGGAAGAGTTTCCTGAGTTGTGTTGCCTCCCGTGCCATGTCTTCTTCACTCCGTTTTTCCCGGTCCTCCGATGCATCAAAGGCAACGTGGTCATTCTTCTCAAGCTGTCATGCACGAATAGAAATGATAACAATTCACGATTAATAATTCACCAAAGACAGTATCTATGGAGTGCAGTCAAATGCCTATGTTACTAATTCTGTTGAATGTTCACAGCGTATAGAAGTCCTCAGTTTTTTCCATCAGTTCATGTTTCAATGGAAATTACTAGACATCATGAAAGTATCAAAATGAAGCAAAGACAACCTAATACCGGCAATCTAAATACATTAATTTATACAGCCATAGCTCATCAAGCTCAAACCAAGCCTAAGCAAAAGCAGTTCTGCTGAGAAATCATATGGGAATAAACTATGTTCCTTGGAGATGACATTCTCAAGGATACTAATATCATGGGCTGTTTGTCTACAGGAGACTATTAAGGTGTCTGTTGTCTTGCAGCAAGTCTATACTCTCTGATATCAATTATACGCAAACCATGCATTTCGAATACATTCAGAAGGTAAAGAATCCTTGTACAGGCTTAGGAATTCTGCTCTTTGAGGAAAGACAAGAGCTGGACATTTTGCTAGAAAGAAAAAAAATCCAAAAGTACAGGATTATACCCAAACAGAAATAATGTTCACAGATTTTCCCAGATATATGTATAACTTTCAGGGTATAAAGATGGTGCTCATAGGTGTCAATTTCTTGTCATGATTGGGGGGATGATTGGTGATTGGTGAAAAGTCGCATTTTAGAGCATTTAAAAACGATCTTGCTGTGGGTTTTCTTTTGCATTATTTTGTTGAAAATTCAGAAATTTTGTTGGTATTAAATGACATTCAACCTCAAAACACACGCCATCCACCCTAGCTACCTAAAAAAGGGGGGAGGGATACATACCCCCCCCACCAACCCCTCCCGATCGACACCCATGATGGTGCTGGTACCAAATTACGAATATACCGTTAAAATATTTCCACCCGAAGTGGTTTATTATCCAGAATTTAGTAAAAACAAAGACTAAAAACAGTTTTGATCTCGGGTAAGATCAAAATCATTCTTTATGTTTTATGAGAAAAGATGAGTCTGGTTTTTGCTATTTTCTCGTGACTCAAATGTCCGATTGAGCTCAAATTTTCACAGGTTCGTTATTTCATGGACATGCTGGATAAGACAAAGTGTGAGTGCTGTTCTGTGACCTTTACCAATCATGTATTATACATTTAAGGGCAAATGTTGCATTTTTCTTTCTTTAATTTTGGCTCTTGTTTTTTAACACATAGAATGAGTTGAGTGGACTGTCAGTTATCAGGGGAGAACTGCATGATGACCAGACCTGAGAAACTCTAGTCTTCAGCAAGCCATGAAGTGTCAGGAACCATTCCCATCGCTCCTGACTGCTTTCAGACTGTTTCCATGGTGATTGCTCCTCCAGACAATTGATAGAGATGAAACTGCCCTATGGCCAAAAATTGACCGTCTATGTTAAAGATGGTCATTTGTGTAGACACACAGTACGGTCTAAGGCAGTGCCACAGAACCAAAGATAAGTGAATATCTCAAAAAGGAGACTTGAACATAAATTATACAATAAAAAAACATTTGAAAGAGCAAAAAAAATCAGAATTGGGGTGAAAAATAGAAGAAAACAAAATTTGAATTTAGATATAAATCTGAAAAGTTTCATCTGTGAATTGAGCACTTAAAGGTAGTATCATACTTTGGTAAGAGACCAAAACAGAAATGTTCACAGATTTATGTATAACTTTCAGGGTATGCAGATGATGCTGGTAGAAACATACCATTAAAATGTTTCCGCCTGAAATGATGTATTTATCCAGAAATTAATAAAACAACGACCGAAAATCTTTTTGATCTTTTAAAAGATCAAAAATAAAGAGAAAAGACTTAAGAAATACTGTGGCCGTTTTTCACTGTTTTCTCAAAAACTTGGCACCATATGGGACTGAAATTTTCACAGATTACTTTAACTATATCTTCCTTAATATTTTTGCCCATAAATCTGTATTTCTTTGACAAAAACCAAAGTATGATACTACCTTTAAAGTTAATGAAATTCGCGCCAAAGGTAATAATGTCCGTATACGCCTACATTGTACATCCAAATTATAAAAAGAGTTTTTTTTAATTCAAAATTTATAGTCCATCACTTTGATGTTCAAATCAATATGTCAAATTCTTTTTTGCAAATTCAAATTTATTTCATTGAAAGAATTAATAAAAACAACAGCAGCAATATAACACAGGCAAACATGATGCCAGCTTTACAAAGCTTTATGTGCAAGCATTTGCTGAGCACAAGCAAATGTTCGGCATTAAGCAAATAAAATACAGCTAGGTTACCAACTACAATTTCACCAAACATATGCTGCCTGTGACCGGTACTTGGCTACAATCGATGCCTTAGCGCTGCGATGAGATTGCTGAATTGAGGTTACCGGCGGATTCAATTTGTGCCTACATCTAGGGTACGAGTAAAAATAGAAGATGAAGAAGAAAAAAAATCATTCCCAAAGTCCTCTTCACAAAGTTCGTGACACAATATGTCAAAAACACAGCTGTGTCTCACAGTGGAGGGTGAATTCAAACAGGGAAATTGTATGATGGCATATTGGATTACCGCACGACGGAGTTCTATTGTCCGGATGGCTACAGTGTCATAGAAATATTCTTGATATATAACCAAAGGCTGAAAGGACACGCAATATCATGACATTCTCCTCTAACTTCCTACATTGCCTCTGGCTGTTTTTTCCCTCTACTCTGCTGTCACAGTGTGTCAAGTTAAACACAATGCCCAGCACATTCTTGGCAATTTCATCCTCAGCCAGTGTACATGTACTCTGATGTATGCTATGTGTGTGTATATCGTAAAAATACAATCATAATCAAGCCTGGAGCAAATCTCAGCGTGAATCATTCAAGAAACCACGGTGAATACAATCAAATATTATGATAGAGCTAAGATTTCAAAACAGATCTGCTACAAACAGACTGTCATTTTTTGGCAGGGTCGACCATCGGCGTAGTAAATTGTTGTTATTTTCTACAAATCCAAGTCTGAGACATCATTCATTGGTCCAGAAAAGCACTTTTCCGTGAGACTATGCATGGGGTGCTATCTTCATGTGTTTCGTGAAACCTGTGATAATGGGATTGCCCAAGGCTTGTTGAAGATGTGTACTTGAATGGGCTAATGACACCTGACAATTGCTCCTTTTCTTTCGGTGATGTTGGATTATGCTTGGTCACCGCCAGAGTTCAGAGCACCAATGGCTGTTCATAATGAGTTCTGTTCCATGACACACCTCTATGTGTGCTTCAGATCTTTCAAACTCATAGACAAATACACCTCTCCTATGACAGCAATCACACCGCACCATCATGATATCTAAACCAAATGTTACTTTTTAATAATCAAATTAATAACCATTAGGGGAAACTGACTGGATTAAGATTTAAGTCATTGAAAAATAAACAGGAAAATTTGACTGGAGCGGGATTCAGACTAGCGACCTCCAGAATGCCGTACAGGTGCTATCCAGCAGAGCTATCCAGCATTGTCCAGCCCTATGTTGGTGGTGTCCCTAATAGTCGACTATCTTTCTTCATTTGGCAGTCAGAAGTCATGCAATAAAGTAACCGCTAAATTCATATCCTAATTATCTTTGTTCGCCAAGCGAACAAAGGTAATTGACTCTTAGGGACACCAGCAACATTATACATGTAGGGCTTGATAGCTCAGTTGGTAAGAACGCTGGTACACTATATTCAGGAGGTCGCCGGTCTGAATCTCGCTCCAGTCAACTCTTTTTTGTTCATTTTTCAAACACAACTTTTATTGACTGAAACAATTATTTGTCACATCCCTAAAATGTGGACATATTTTTGTTAAAATTATGCGGGAATGAGTAAGGTATTCATGTAACTCTCAATAAAAAGAAATCAAAATATACAGCAAGAAATCAAGCACCCTTTGAAAGGAAATATACACAATTGTGCATGACCAATGCAATTATGAAATTACCAGGCCCTTGATGACACCATTCACATCACTGAATTATTAACTGTTTTGATTGCCCCAATCAGAAAGGCACATGCTGCAATTTGATGCCAGTTGACACAATTGCCAAATGCATATCTTCAAAGTGTGAAATCAAGAATGCTTAAATCGATTTGCAGAACCCCCCCCCCCCCCAAAAGAAGAAGACTAAAACTGTGACAAGACTGGTGATATTGATCGGAAGGGGCGCTGCAAAAAAAAAATACTGGACGTCCGACAGATTGAGCTGGACAGACCTCAGGGTGGGTGTGAACTCAGGCAAACGTAATCAGATAACAGCATACACTATTCACGTTTTCTGCATCACTGACTAACGGTTCAATTCCTATTACATGTACATCAGCGCCGGCACGTTTTCCTGCAGTGGACATTCACATACACTGTCCGTCTGATGTTGACTGTCTTGGTATAGTCGTTCTTGCAAAGTGGAAATTTAGTTTCAAGCTGGATTTTTGTTTTTAACCTTTTCGTACTCTTTCATGTTAATGAGTTGGCAAGTCCAAGGAATGCTCTTGAATTTTTGCCAATGCAGTTTTGAAGTCAGGGGTAAAAGCATCATGGGTTTTACCATACAATGGCCAAGGCACATGGCAACATGATTGGTTGAGTTTAATATGTATACATTTTAGAATAAAACTTGTTCTGTCAGGCTATACAAATTAATATGGACAGGGTATGGGTATCCACCCATTTACACCCATTCCACCCATCTACACCCATTTCCATTCCTTCCAATGCTGTACCCACTCTACCCATTCCACCCATCTACACCCATTTCCATTCCATCCAATGCCATACCCATTCCACCCATCTACATCCATTCCACCCATCTACACCCATCCCACCCATTCCATCCATCTACATCCATCCCATCCATCCTTATCCATTCCATTCCTCTACACCCATTCCATCCATCTACATCCATTCCATCCATCCTTATCCATTCCATCCATCTACACCCATTCCACCCATCTACACCTATTTCCATTCCTTCCAATGCCATACCCATTCCACCCATCTACATTCATTCCATCCCTCCACACCCATTACATCCATCTACATCCATTACATCCCTCTACATCCATTCCACCCATCTACATCCATTCCACCCATCTACACCCATTCCACCCATTCCATCCCTCTACAACCATTCCATCCATCTTCATCCATTCCATCCATCTACACCCATTCCATCCATCTACACCCATTCCATCCATCTACACCCATTCCATCCATCTACACCCATTCCATCCATCTACACCCATTACATCCATCTACATCCATTACATCCCTCTACATCCATTCCACCCATCTACATCCATTCCACCCATCTACACCCATTCCACCCATTCCATCCCTCTACAACCATTCCACCCATCTACACCCATTCCACCCATTCCATCCCTCTACAACCATTCTATCTATCTTCATCCATTCCATCAATCTACACCCATTCCATCCATCTACACCCATTCCATCCATCTACATCCATTCCATCCATCTACACCCATTCCATCCATCTACATCCATTCCATCAATCCAATGTCTGCAGCAACTCTACCCATGATCTATACCCATTCCACCCATCTAACACCCTACCCATTCCACCCATCTATACCCATTCCATTTATCTACATTATTCCACCCATCTACTCCTATCCCATTACATCCCTTCCAATGTCAGACACCTACCCATTTCACCCATCTACACCCATCTACACCCATTCCACCCATCTACACCCATTCCATGCATCTACATCCATCCCATCATTCCAATGTCTGCAGCAACTCTACCCATCTATACCCATTCTACCCATCATCACCCATCCCATCCGTTTCATCCATTGCACACTCATCTCATCTATTGCACCCATATACTTCTGCTCCCATGAACTCCTGCATACACACATCACTCCTACTGTACATGGTACAATCCATCCACTGCTCTTTATAATTCAACTTCTACATAGATTGTATTTCCCTTGCATCCACTACACCCACTGCATATTCCTTCCAGCCCCTACATGCACCCAAGGCATTATCACATCTCCTAATATAAACCCACTACCCATCTCCTGTTTGCATATCAACCAGGGCTGCAATGTGTTTCACCGATCACACTTCTCCAGTAAGTTATACCCCTACAAACATGCACCCTTCCATGGTTCCACCACCTGCTGCACATTATACCCATCATTACATTACACCTACATTCCACCCATGTACCCTCTGCCTCTAAGTACACCCCTTCAACCTCCCATCATATTAGACCTCATGCACCATAACCACCTCCTCCACCCACACACACCCCTTCATCCCAGACTTGCCAACTTCTGTCCCACATCTGGCAGGATGTCTTCTTTCCATGATCTGCTTCTTATCTTCCTCTAACTAATCTTTTAAGAGGTTTATCTAATGTTTATCTCCTTTTTTTTTAATTATAGCATCATCTCTCCAGCCCATATCCTTGCCTTAATTAAAAACCTTGAGTTTGTCAATACTGACTGCTAACGAGCCATTGATTCTGTCTTCACAGAAATCAACAAGCCCTGTCTATATCTATCTCCACTGGTGAAACTAAGAATAGGGTTGCCTACTACAATTGCAAATGGATTATTTCATCCACTACAGCTTGGTCACTGCACTCTGCACTGAGAATATCACGAATCAACAGAGAAAAGAAGTGCATTGCAACTGAAGTGAAAAAAACCCATTCTGGTGCTGCATCATCAAGTAATTTAATATCTAAATAATATTTGCTGATTCATAGTGCATGCTTCAAAGTACTATAGTAACTAAAGAAGAGAAAAAAATGCAGGTAACCAACCAAATGCAACATACACGTACTACATACGATGACACATCGGCTGGTATCCTGTTTCCATAAATAAGCCCCATGGGTTTGTTGTCAATGTGCACATTGCATGCCATGATATGTCTCAAGTTGGCATTCTATTGCAGGCAATGTATTCACTGTAAATGTCATATGGTGCGGTCCGTTCCCAGACGAATGTTGATTACTCCATTACATATCTCCAACGTAGAGATGAGTCTAAAAGTGCGTATTAAACTTTAAAAATGAATAAAGTCCCAAAAACCTTGCCGGGTGTCCCCAGCCAGATTTTGTTCCAAGTTTTGCAGCTGTCTCAGAGACATGAGGAATCATGAATAAATGCCACTGCAACAGGATAGGCAAGAAAGCATGATTGCCACTGGCAGACGTTATGATTTGGACCTTTTGGCTCATTTTTCATCCATAGAACTAAATAAAAACACTGATAGCTCGGTACAATTGATCGGTAAATGCCATGACAACATTGAGATAATCTATGCAAAAGGCAGGAGGAAAATTTTCCCATGTACAACAGACTGAGCCCGTGTATATATATTTTTGATTCATTCATTCACTATCACATTGTTTCGATACAGTAATAGTGCATTTTGCTGGTTAACTGTATGAGTTTTCATTAAATCATGCATGACAACTACATTCACAGAAACATCAATGTGTAACCAACAACACTATATTCCTATTAATTACTTAAATTTTGAATGCATATCTGGTGCCTTATGGGTGGCCTTCTAGGGCCCTATGTTGGGCAATATTATTTTGTATTAAAAAAAAAAAAAAAAAAAAATAGGAAAAAACAAGCACAATAGGATGAATATGTCTTTCATGTATGTTTTCACAAAACTTATTTTTTGGAATTAACTCAACAAGGAGAAATTTCTAAGGTATACTTTATCTGCCCCGAAACAGAAGTAATTTTATATTAGGGACAATTGCTAAAAATTTCAAACCAGAAGAGTGATTCTGGTTCAAAAATGGGAGTGATTTCAATGCTGCTCTTCAGAAAAGCTATGTCCCCACAAGGATACAAATCCAGGTACTGTACATGTATATGTTCTACTTCTTGTGCAACCCCTGGCAGGGGAATTAGCAACCACTCCCCGGTAATGATAGCACATTGCGGCCGCTTTCTCAATTGATTAGTCATGTGTCCTGTCGGATCACAGTATTCCACTTAGTACAAATTCCCGGTGATGTTCATGTACGTCCACAAATGAAAAATTTCTTGTATTGTACTGTGCGTCCCTTTTTTTTCATGCAAATTTCATGGCTGAGAAACACACTTAAATGATTCATTGGTCATATTTCAGGATTGTCTGAGTTATGAGCTTCCACACATTGCTTGACAAATACGAGTCAAGAATCTGGTTGGCAATTCATCGATTTAATCATCTGCCTGTTTTCTTGTTTGTTTGTTAATTTGCTGGGGTGTTTGCATTTTTGTTTATTTGATTTCTGTGTTTTTGAAAGCTCTTCCAAGTGACTTCATTTCAATTCAATTTAATATTTCATTTCATCACAATTAAACAACTTTAAAAGTGTTATTCTTTTTCTCAATGTGCACATATAAAACAATATGCAAGAATTATACGCAAAAGAGCACATGATACTTGAAAGACAATATAGACAAGGAAGACTTTTTGAGTCCTTCAGGCAGTAACACAATTGAGTATTTACATCTTTTTCAGACACGATGAATATTTAACCCCAAGATGGCCATTTCCTTGATTGGCAACAAACAGGAAATCCCACAAGACATTAAAGGAGGATTTTTTCTTTTTTTAGTTTTCCTCTTTTCTAGTATTAAATTCCCTGCTGTGCTTAGCTGATTTGACTTTCAAATTTGGGAGAGCAAAAGTGGAATGTTTTGCAGGGGGTAAAAAGAAATGTAAAGACTAAAACAAAAACTGGACATTGTCAAGTAATGGCAGCTGTTATAAACTCTGATCTGATTTAACAATCCCTTTAAAAATCATACACTAAATGTCATGTACTATATGACGATGATCATCATTCTTTAAAGGAAAATGACAAACAATTCTGTTAATTTTCAGGCTCAGTGCTTTTCTAAAATGTGGAATAATGAATAGCAATATCACCCACATGTGACTTTGGAACAGATATACCCGTTCATGGGTGTCGATCCCGGGGGGATGGGGGGATATATCCCCCCCAACATTTGAGGTGGGGGGGATGGCGTGTATTATCATCCCCCCCAATATTTTGAGGTTGAATGTCATTCAAGTTTGTTGTATAGAAATATTACATGTTCCTTTTGTTTTTTAGTCTTCACAGTGAGTTTATGCTATAATTTAATTCTTCTGAATATCGTTTTAAATGCTCTAAAATGCGACTTTTCAACTCTGTTGCTATTAAAAAGTCCCTAGTTTGGGAGGGGGTATTCCACCTCCCACAGCGTCCCCGGCTCGGTCGATTCGCTCCCTCGCATAGGACACCAAATCACCAATCATCCCCCCCAATCATGAAAAGAAATCGACACCAGTGTACCTGTTCTAAACTGGCTTCAGAATAAGATTAGTAGCAGCTCCAACTACATGTACATGTATGTATGAGATGTATATCTCAAACTTGATGAACTCATCATAATTCTCTCATAAAATGCTGCAATTTAAAGGTAGTATCATACTTTGGTTAAAAAAAGAAGAAGAAATGTTCACAGATTTATATATAACTTACAGGGTATAAAGATGGTGATGGTAGAAACATACCATTAAAATGTTTCCGCCTGAAATGGTGTATTTATCCAGAAATTAGTAAAACAACGACCGAAAATCTTTTGGATCTTTTAAAAGATCAAAAATAAAAGAGAAAAGACTTAAGAAATACTGTGGTTATTTTTCACGGTTTTTTCAAAAAGTGGGCACTGTATGTGACTGAAATTTTCACAGATGACTATTATAAGGTGACCATATTTTGTTGAGATGATCCGGGGACAGTGATCCGTGTCCTGGGGAGGGGTATAATTTTGAACTCTTTTTTAATCCAGATGGTGCCTACATGCAAAATGGTGGCATCTATGGACATCTTGTCCAGTTGACATGAGTGGGTTACATACTTACATGTCTTAGGCAGTTGTCTTCGCATACTTCTCTGAAGAAGGGATCTTCTTCAGCACAAAATTTGTGTTCAGTTTTTTTTTTTTTTAGGACAATTAGAATTTTCGGGGGCCTTTCGTCGAATCGGGGACATTTTCGGGGACAGTTTTTCATCGGGGACGGCACTGTCAAATCGGGGACTGTCCCCGGAAATCGGGGACGTCTGGCCACCTTAGACTATTACTGTATCTTCCTTGATATCTTTGCCCATGAGTCTGCATTTCTTTGATAAAAACCAAAGTATGATACTTTATTACCTTTAAAACAAAATTTCATTAATCAAGTCATGTCATCAATGCAACCTGCTTGGAAACCATAATATGTTCTTCTCGCAGTATAAGCATTTTCCATAATCATAAAAAAATCTGTCCAAGGCAATTTTTCTTCATCATCTTTAATGAGAGATGTCATCTATCTAAATAAAATGGAAGGATACATCTGAGAACATCAAGCACAATACAATTACATGATGCCATGATCGTGAATAGAAACATGGAGAAAACTAATGCTTTACTCAACTGAATTCAACCATTACCATGTTCAACCATGTTCATCAAAAGACATGCAGTAATTTGGAGGGTAAAAGGAGACACCACAACTGTAATGCAGGCACAGCTCTGGTTGCCATGGATACTAAAGAAGATGAGGCTTTCAACATGTACGCAAAGGGGGGAAAGTATAATAATTTCTTGCACGTACTAGAAGGTGACAGGAATGAAGAAAGGGGCAAGGGGGATGATAATTTCTACCCAAGAGTGGCAAGCTGTCTGTCCCATGTATTACAGCAAACATTCAAAGGTCAGAATCCACAAGTGCTGTACAATGTTCTGACCGTGCTGTGTAAAAGGTTCACATTATCGTTGTTGTAAATTTAGGGTAAAGCTTCATTCAAATTATAACGTCTGACTATAAAACCTGATAGATTCACAGGAGTAGGTTGTACATGTATGTAGCAAAATTAGTTGAAATTTGAGGTTTTTATAGGCCTATATCCCAATGGAATTTTCCTCAAACTTCTTATCACAATGACGTCACACGAGTGATTTGGCAAGCGCGCACATGTACAAAATCCCTGGTTGTCAGACAAACTTTTCATCATAAGCACATGCACATATATGCATGCACACAAGCACACTCACCACACGTTTGCCGTGGTTGCAATGTTTGTCTGAGATCCGGCCGGTGTGCTTTTTTAAGGGCAAGTGCGGAGTGCTATTGAAGATTGTCACAGTGATGTACACGCGATCATAATACTTTGTTCTGCTGGTTCATCGTATCAAATATTAAATGCCAATTTGAGAATTCATTTCATAATTTAACGAGAGGAAAATTACCCCAGAATGTCCAGATTCATAAATAGCTTTGATACTCTAGTACACAAGGATGTGTTAAGATTTATTTCAAATGTGAAAAGAGGGTTCATACTCTTAATGTGATTAATTAAAACTGGTGATCATGGCAATTGGTTACAAGTGATGTGCAATAGGGCTCTGTGCTCGTGACGTCACATTCAGATGTTCGGACAAACACGTTGCTCAATTACCTTACATGTAAATGTTGTGAAATTTGTCCAAACATCCAGGTAACTATAGCTGTCGATATAAAAGGCGTATTCTATAAATAGCTTGAGCACGGAAACCCATTTTACAAAAAAATTGCATGATACGATTTTGAATTTAAAAAAAGGAAGAAGATTTTTTTTAAAGTATGACTAGGTTGTTTTTCATGGTCACAACTAATGCATGCATGTAGCACAAACATCACTCATCAGACCAAAGATATGGGATCTGTGTTACTGTTGTCAAATACATGTAAGGCCTGTTGTTCAAGTTGATGCAGAAACAGACTGCATCACAAGCAGTCCCTTATGTTCAGATTCACGCTTCAATCAAGCCTAGGTCAAAATACTCTAATCAAGCAAGCTGCATGGAGTGGTTTATATAACATCTTTACCTGTAAAAATTACACCTGCAAAACCCTATTATAACTTGGATACTGCATAAATGCATGTGATTTGAATATTTCAAACTTTACCCGGCCCCAGGCCAGTGACCGTCTGCACACCTCAGGTGGAAGATGACACTGGTTCCCGTCAACAAAAGATCATTCACTAAAATGGTCAGATGGTTTTGGTTGTCTGAGGTTAAACAGGCTGAAGTTAATACTGCATGTTTCATGATACATGTATTCAAACTACTGGTAAATTCCAGACAGCACTTCTCGGGTGCATTTCATGTACATGGCATGGCATTTGTACTGTCAGGCAAGACTTCAAGACAATTTCACACTTTCGTTTTTGTCAAAGAAATGCAGAATCATGGGCAAAGAAAAGTACAGCAACAGTCATCTGTGAAATTCCAAGTCCCATGGCCATACGGTGCTCACTTTTTGAGACAAACCATGAAAAACGCAGACGGTTGAAATCTTTTCACAGGAGTTTTGATCTTCAGAAGATCAAAATTGTTCTGGCCAATTAGTTTTTCTCTTTTCTTTATAAATACAGCTTTTTAGGCAGAAACAAGTTTAACGGTATGTTTCTACCATCACCATCTTTATACCCTGTAAGTTATAGGAAAATATGTGCAGATTTCTGTTTTGGAATGCTACCAAAGTATGACAGTACCTTTAACTAGTAGTACCCTGTCATATGGACATTTTGCATTGCTTCCAGATTATGTAAAATACTCTTGATCAAGTCAGTTGACTGTCGATCAGGCTAAGGCAGAACGATCTCCGTTTCAAATCCTTCCACATTCAAATTTTCTCGACTCATGAAACAACACCAAACTACCACTGAATAAGTTATTGGGGTTTCTTTCCACATGGTTTAATTAAGCCGCTTTAATGAAATTGTGTTTTCTTCAGTTAGATTTCTAGTGAATATAAACCCAAGTGCCCCCAGTCCACTCAATGTCAAACTCGATTGTTGCTTTTTAATTCGCAAGACTTATCATGTGCTCAAAAGTGTTTGTACGTGGCCACACAAAGCTTGTACCCTGTCAGAACTAATACATGGCATGATTCATTCCAATCTATTCTTCGGGACTCAAGTCGATTTGATAAGACTTTCATCCCAGTGTGTGTCGATGCTGGTGTGGACAGTGCACGTGCCAGTACAGGCACGATCGTCAGCAAAAGATGAACTTGGTATTATACATGCACATCATGAATAAATGTATAAGATTCAGACTGGCAAAGAGTCATCTTAGAATCACTGCATATATTGATGTGTGGGCTAAGGAGTGTTTAATGAGAAGGTAAATGAACCAGAAATGTTCATGCACTATTTTCAGTCTATATTTGTTTTATATCTTTTAAAAAAATTCAATTGAACTGTTACAGGTAAAAGTTATAAACCATTAAGTGGAATTCAATGACTGAGCTATGTTCCGTAAAATGAGATGGACTTGATCTACACAATTGACTGATTGCTGACTTTGTTTGGATAAATCACCCCATTATATCTGAGCAGAGCTTTCTGCTTAGGTTAATGTACTGATCTGCTCTTCGTTGCGACAATTTCTGATTTACATGTGAATTACCTTCTTAAATTCACATGTAACTTGCAGAGAATGATGTCATAAATTCTCTTTTTTTTATGAGCAACTGTGCATTCATAAAACAGGGTAATGGGTGTGTACATGCATATGTGGCAACATCACCATCACAAATCATGACCTAGAATGATATAAAGAAAAGACAACTCTCCTTCTTTGTAAAACAAATTACCCCAATAAACCCCATTTCTGTGCCCCATATTTTGTTTGTATTTTAATGAGAATGTCTATTTGAGTGAGCACAGCTGTGAAGTAAGCCTGGCAACACCAAAACAAATAAATACAAACTGGTCAGTATTTTTGTTGTTGATTTTTTTTTCCCGTGCAGAATTGAATTTTCTCCTTGGAGTGAGTTCTCTGAGTGAGTGGTTTTTTTTGTTAAATCTATCAGCCAATCAGATGTGACTAGGTAAGTGGGTTAAAAGGTATTGTATGTTGGGGCAAAAACAATTTGCATATCTGTTCTAATTTGTTAGGCTTCAGAACGGCCCCACAAATGTCAATGTGTACACGTATTAATACACAGTGATGTTTGCAAATCAGTTTGTATGATGTAAAGGGTTATGTCCCGAAGCCGCCAAAACTACTGAGAAAATTGCCATGCATAATGTATGGGATTCTCAGTGTTACTCCTTACACTTTGTTTTCTGTGCCTTTTGACTTTCACACATTCATGTTTCTTTCAAATCATGGTACGTCTCCTTTAACAGTTTTCATTACATCATTCCTGAATAAAGAGCCTCAAATCACATTTATGTCCTGGCTCACAAAAACAAAAATAAACTGGGGACAATTTCACGGCCCTGCTTAGCACAAAAAGTTGCTAACCATGTATTTCTGTCTTAATAAAAACAGAATTTAAATCCGACTTTCCATGTGTTGTGTATTACTTGTGATTGATATTTGGCTGTTCTTCGCTGACCATGAATATCAAATGTGATTTTTAATGATAGTTTGTATTATTAAGCAATACATTTTGTACTGAGCAATTTTTTTGTGCTTAACAGCTCCATGAAATTGGACCCTGGACACTTTTGAGAAAAAAAAAAAAAAAAAACTGTGACGAGTTTAATGTAGTCACCACAACTTTGAAAAAAAAATGTCCTCAGTTTCTTCTGAAAATGGGAAAGGTGAAGAGAAACAGGGCCATTTTGTTTTCCCCCCGTGGGGAGGAGACGTAAGCTACTTTATTATACCACGAGGAAGGTTTAGTTGAGAATTCCTCTCAAACCGTAAGAAGTAAGAAGCCATAATTCCAAATATATTGCTTTGGCTAAAGGGCAGCCCGTCTCTGAGTGCTGAAACTCATTGGATCGGACGTGTCGTTCATCAAAAGGACTTGACTCTGTATGATGGCAAGTATTAAACCCGCAATCTCTTGTAGAATTGACCTTTACAGGACTCTTTCAAAAATAAAAAAGGTATAAACGTAAGTGGGACATGGACAAAGAATCTATAGCATTAACTGTCATCTATGAGCCTACTCATTATAACAAGTGTAATAGATGAAGGCACTTTTCAGAGCATGAACGCTGTAAATTACATACTATTGTATAGGCTCGCTATGCCGATAATGCTATAGGCAATGCCTGAGTGGTTTGTAAAATGGAATACATGAAAAAACAGCTGGACACAATAAAACCATGGAGGTAGGAAAAGACCTACCTCCAAGGTAGGTCCATGCCCACTTTCCTCTTCTGAAAGCTGATTATTCCCTTTTTCCTTTCTCTTATCTGTCTAAATTAACAAACATCTCTGAAGGTACATTTCCATTATTAATAATTTTGTATCCAACAAAGTTGACGTTATTTTTGAATGTTTATGAAACATTTGGCATAAACTATGATTATAGATCGGTTTGGGGTTTTCATTGACGGCTCCCTGGGGTCAATTTCATAAAACTGTTAAGCACAAAAATTAGCTTAGCACAAGAATGTCTCGCCCAATAAAACAAACCACCACTGAAAATTCCATTTGATATTCATGGTCCGCGAACAACAGCCAAAGGACAATCACAAGTGATACACAACACGTGGACATTGGGTTATTAACCCTGTTTTTATTAAGACAGAAATGTCATGCTTATCAAATTTTTGTGCTTAACAGTTTTATGAAATTGGCCCCATGTACTAATGTTGCCGTCGTGGTTGGTAAAAACTCTCCTGTGATGGTTTGAAAGAATTATAAGCAGCATTAGCTGGTGGCCATTTTGGATATATTCAAAAAAGCTGCCGGTATTGGCACATATCCGAATTACTGGCACTCCCACTTATCGAACCCAACATCAGTCAATATTCCATGTTCACCCTAAAGCCAGTCTTCAACTTCAAGCAATCAATGTTGGCCTTCCCCTTTCTTTATATAGCAATATTACCAGTATTCAGTATTAAACATGTTTTCACAACTCATTCCGAGCCAATAATGACTTGACTAGACCTGGAAGGGGGAAGGTTGTTTGAATGATGCTGAGACGAACAACGATTGGAAATCAATCAAATACTCCCCAGGATCGATAGTATAAGGCTAATTAATTCAGGTCAAGGGTATTGTACTCTGGAGGAAAGAATGCTGCAGCATATATGAGCCGGAGCTGAGACGGCATCAATGTTATCGTTAATGTAACATGGCAAGTGGATGTTGCGAACATGAGACTGAATAGTTTAATTACAAAGGATCAATAACATCCAGGAAACTAATAGAACATTGGAATTACGCGCACAGCCGACCTTCCGCGAGCGCGCAAGCAGTCCATTATTTGAAGTTATTGGAAATCAAAGAAATAAATAAAATTAAGAAAAATGCCCACATTATAACAAGATTACACCGCTGATAATCAACTACAAATAATGTGGGCACGAATGCGATATCAACAACAGAGTCACGGAAACACAACACAAGAAATTGAATGTGGAATCCAATCCAAGAAACAGCAAACAGTAAACACTGGGAGGGTATTAAAACCTATGCAAAAATAATAATCAATCACAATTCGTTCTCAGTCTTCTTCTTTTCTGTCTTCAAGATGTATCAATTTCACCTATTATTAGATCTATGGTAGTGACACCACTGTTTCTGGTCACATGTATACTCACCAGAGAATATCAATTTTAAAACGAAAGGAATTTGTGAAGCAAGGCAAAGTTATTAATATGCATTCTGAATTTAGAAAAATACAATACACAGAATCAAGTGTCACCAAAGGCTGGTGTCAATAGCGCTGCGCACTTGCGCTAAAAATAGCACCAAACCTCAGACAAACATTGCAACTGGCCATGCAAACATGTGGTGTGTGGGGGTATGTGCATGCATGGTGTGACGTTATTAGTGTGGAACGCTTTTGTCCATAGCAGGAGAAATCCAAAGATAAGAAACCTAGGCCTCAAGCCATGGGGCCAATTTCACGGCGCTACTTAGCACAAAAATGCTCTAAGCATGACATTTATGTCTTAAGAAAAACAGGGTTAGCAACTAAATTTCCATGTGTTGAGTTTCACTTGTGATTGTTATTTGGAAGTTATTCACTGACAATGACTTTAAATTGAATTGTTAGTGATGGTTTGGATTGAGCAAGACATTTCTGTGCTAAGCAATATTTTGTGCCTTTTGGCCCCTGGTCATGAAATTGGCCAGGGCCAATTATATCTGCAGAAATTATTGCTTAGCACAGGTTCATGTTACACCAAAGTAAGCCACAAAATAAATTAAGCCTCAAGTCCTAGTCATAAATAAAACTTATTATTAATTTGCATACATGATCAATAAAATAATAATTCAGAAAAAAAAATTCATGGGTATTGTCAACAAAAGGCAAAGGTTGTTGGGGAATGTAGAGGACAAACCAAATTTTGGCAAATTGTTAGATTCTGCACAGATTAAATTAAATATGTGAATTAGATGAGTACAATTTTCACTCTGAAGGAAGTGACTGGCAATCAAAGTGTTGACAATATGTACATGTACCGCCTTCGGATCGAGGACAGGAGGTTGAAGCAATTAAAATGAAACCATTCTAGATCTTGTTCTGAAACTGAGTTCAAAATCATCCCCAGATGTACAAATGTGTGCTTAGTCATGGGAGTGTATTGAAGTAAATCACAAAGCCTTGTCCTTCAACAGTATGTGAAGCACAATAATGTGCATGCATATTTAAAGAGGATGTTCTACACTCAACAAACGTCGCTTTATTTATTGAAACTATAATCCTTAAATTACTTGCCATGAGAACATTTTTTATCTCACACTGAACACAGAAAGTGAGTCTTTTTTGATGAATTTTTCTATCAACATGCTTAACCCGCAAGCTGCTCAGAATTCAGATTCTCTGAATGTTGTCAATGGGGGCAGCAGACAAATCATCAAATAATACTCTATTTCTGTGTTCAGTGTGAGATAAATATTTTTTTTCGTGTCAAGTACTTCAAGGATTATAGTTCTAACAAATAAAACGAGGTTTGTTGGAGTGTAGAACATCCTCATTAACAAGACCACAGATCGCAGAAATTTGTATTAGGGAAAGAACAGACACTTGCACTTATTCCAAATATGATAAATAGAGTTATGATTTGGGGAGTACATGTAGTTTGAAAAGGCATACCGGTAATTGCAAATCAGTTAAAAGGTAGTATGATACTTTGGTAAGACACCAAAACAGAAATGTTCACAGATGTACGTATAACTTACAGGGTATGTAGATTATGGTGGTAGAAACAAACTGTTAAAATGTTTCCGCCTGAAATGGTGTATTTATCCAGAAATTAGTAAAACAACGACCGAAAATCATTTTTGATCTTTTAAAAGATCAAAAATAAAAGAGAAAAGACTTAAGAAATACTGTGGCTGTTCTTCACTGTTTTCTCAAAAAGTGGGCACCGTATGGGACTGAAATTTTCACAGATGACTATTACTGTATATTCCTTGATATATTTGCCCATGAATGTGTATTACTTTGATAACAACCAATGTATGATATTACCTTTAAGATGTCCTTTTTGGTTATAAATGTCTTTTGAGAGTCTATGTCTGTTTGATGAGAATGGAACATTGTGTATGATAATGCATCCTGTGTGATTTGGACTGGACTGATGGACTCCGGAGCAGACTGTGTAACATGAGGATTTAAGTATACAGTCACACTATATGCCATGGCAGTGCACTTAAGTTCAGATGCCCTCCCTCATAACACAGTGCAAGGAACTGAATAGTCGGGTGAAGCTCAGAACGAGACCATAATGAACAAGTTATATGCTGCACACTTGAAACCAGGACTTGTTCCTGGGGACAAGACCGGCATTGTCACATTGCATTCAACAAAGGAAACCCTTTTTTACTTTTTCTTCGTTTTCTGGCGATATAGGCCTATTATATCCTTTACAAGCTGGATTCAAGTTCTACAAACTGAGTACCGGTACATAATTATATGGCTGAATGGATTGGAAGAGGGCGCTATTTACATCTGATGGCCTACAATGGATCTTATCAAAGGTATAAAGCACTCTAGGGGCATTTACGAAGGTTCAGGCTCAGGCTCATGCTCAGGCTCAGGCTCAGGCTCAGGCTCAGGCTCAGGCTCGGGCTCAGGCTCGGGCTCAGGCTCAGGCTCGGACTCGGGCTCGGGCTAAGGCTCAGGCTCAGGCTCAGGCTCAGGCTCAGGCTCAGGCTCAGGCTCAGGCTCAGGCTCCGACTCCAGCTCTGACATCCATATGCTGAAAATATAGGTTGTGGTTTTTCACTGAAACTGAAGCTCTGTTTTACTGTTCAAACCAGAGAATCTACTTCCAAACCACAGACAAAAGCTTCTATTTTGATACCTGATATTTAGAAATGGATTCACGAAATGCAGCCGGAGCCTGAAACGGAGCCTAAAACAATTGCTAGGGCTGGCACTGAGTGATGTTCATGTACCATGTACATGTAATAAGTATCAAACTTCACATGTTGCTTCCGGAACAAGTGACCCGACAATGACATTTCATGGGCCGTGTCAACATGTCAAACTTGTTTGCCAAAAGATTACCGTATCCACTGTCCTTTGCGCGCGAATTCGTAGTGCCAAAAACAGGCTATCATGGATAAGGTCCATGCCAGTGGATATACAAAAACACGATCATAATTCAACAGTGAATTAGTAGCCAGGACTAGAGATGAAGGCCTCAAGTGGAGGCATCATGCAAGAGAGAGATGCCTGGATGTGTTACACAAGAAATTGGAATGCTGTTCAACCTGAATATGCACTCACACATGTGTGCAAACCCATTCATGGACTCTCTTTTGATTCTCTATTGTTTTGACTTAATAAACGTTTTAGCAGTAGCTCCATTGGTTTTGTACATACTTTCAAATCTTTTCCAAGCGCGGACCATATTGTCCCTTTTATTAGTCCACAGTTTGAATGCCAATACAAACTCACTCAATAGCGCTCCGCACTAATGACGTCACACGAGTGATTTGGCCAAAGTCCCCAGATGTCAGACAAACATTGACTCACACACGTAGTGTACACTATGCATTCACACAAGCACACCCACCACACGTTTGTATGATTGCAATGTTTTGTCTGAGATCCGGTGTGCTATTTTTAGCGGAGTGCTATTACTGTCTCTGCCTGTCAAATTTCAGGTGAGAGTAAATGAGAGATATTATTGTCTTGCAAAGAGGGCATTTTTCATGTCAGTAGAGGATTGCTGACTTCATAAGAAGTTCCAGACCTGAAAGAGACTGACTTACCAGTGGGTAAATTTCATCATTGTGCTTGAAGTCTCCCTTCTTCCGTGGTACGATATGAATGTGCACATGCTGCAAAGATAGAATGATCACATCAACCAATCAGGAATCTAAGCTTCACCTACTTGATATCCTTATGGCCTTATTGGCCCTAAAATAGTACTGGTAATTCTACCAATGCTGTGGGAAATTATTGACTGGTCTGCACCCTTCAGTCTGAGGGTGTGGCACCCTTAAGTCTGAGGGTGTAGCACCCTTAACTTCTTAAGTCTGAGGGTGTAGCAACTAAGGCTGCTGGACAATCCTGTTTTCCTGAATGAGTACACTGCACTGGTCTCTTTGAGTTCAGCTATTGTCCCTTTGTATATTTTGACAACTATACTCTTAGTCTACGCTAAACAGCTCTGAGACTCAGACATTGGTTTTATACAGCCATATCTACATTTGGGCTTCAACGGAAGAATTGTTTCAGTCTACAAAGTATGCCCGTGCACCAATAGCCCAATCCACTGCAGAAATTGTAAGCACACACACAACAACAAGCCTGGTGCCTTCGTGGTGTAACTTGCTCCCGTCCCCAGGTGGTATGGGATGGGATTTTCAGCTCAGCCATTTCATTTCAGAATCTTCTGTAAAGACATTTTGAGATATCAGTACATTGTAAGATTCAGCTGGAGAGATGCACAGGCATCTTTTACTGTCATTTTGGGGTTTTGCATCTATATTAAAAACTAAATGGACACCTCATGTTTATCAAGGTGTACAAGTTGTGGGTAAAACTTTGCCTTTTATTGATTAAGATTTTCAGGCTGAGGGTACCCTACAGTATACACAGCATAAAAACCAGACTGTCTAAACCATCAACTCTCAATACTTACCTTCACTGATTGGCCAGCATCGGCTCCATCCTAAATAAAAACAGAAAACAAAAACATTTCAAATTTTTCACCAACTCACAAATTGGTTTGATGATCTGTCAATGGCTTTTGATACTTGCAGAAGTGCTTGGTGTCATGTAATACTGGCTGAGATCATATCAGGGGCCAATTTCATAAACTGTTAAGCAAAAAATGTTGCTTAGCACAAAAATGTCTCGCCCAATAAAACAAACCACCATGGAAAATTCAATTTGATATTCATGGTCAGTGAACAACAGCCAAAGAACAATCACAAGTGATACACAACACGTGGAAATTTGGCTGTTAACCCTGTTTTTATTAAGACAGAAATGTCATGCTTAGCAAATTTTTGTGCTTAACAGTTTTATAAAATTGGCCCCTGGACACATCAAAAAAAAATAAAATAATAATAATAGAGCATTTATAGACTAATGCGCACATTTTCTGGAAAATACCATTCAAAGGCACATGTCTGGGAAGATTTAAGATGGAAAGCAAGATTGAAAAAAAAAACCACTGTGACCCTTTGCAGTGCATAATAATTATTGACGGTTGTGATGATTCAAAGACGGACATCTGCCAAAATTCAGAAATTGTAAATCAAAATCATGACCCCAACTCACTTAAGAAATTATTCAGACTTTAAGAAATGATTCCTGCCAAATTCCAGACTGAATTCCAGGTCAACCTCAAATTCAATCCGTCACGTCTTTGATTTGTTTGATTTCATAAATTGAAACAGTTAGGGCGTTTATGAAACAGAGGCTCAGGCTCCATTGTCAGGCTCTGTCTCAATTTCGTGAATCCATTCTAAAACAACAGATTTAAAAAAAAAAGGCTTTTGGTTGCGGTTTTCAAGTAGATTCTCTGGTTTGAAAAGCGAAACAGAGCTTCAGCTTCAATGAAATCCACAACCTATATTTTCAGCATATATGGATGTCGGAGCTGGAGCCTGAGCCTGAGCCTCCGTTTCGTAAATGGCCTTAGTAAAAGATGAAAACCCACTCCGATGGACTCGGTATAATGGATTGACTTGCTCTTGCATATACGTCACTGTGGTATATATGGGTCGTGTGAAAGAAATAAGACCCAACCAGCATGGATATCAAAACAGGCAAACAATTCATACATTGGACAAACTCACTAACACCCCGACAGTGCTCCAACTGAATCAGGGATGTCAGTGGCCACACACACACAAATCTGAAAACACCAAGGAAAAATCTAAAATTTAAAAGTTCCTATACCATGTATACTTTTGTACAGAGCAGGGCCCAATTTCATGGAATCTGTTACCGTCAGCAAAAATTCTTCGCTTACGGTAGCAGATATTTTTTTTTTGTTACAGTTAGCGTATTTCACGGAAGAATTTCCTTTTTGGTAACGGTAAGCAAGGAATTTGTGCAGAATGCATTCGACAGCGCGTTAGCAGAAAATGATCACGGTTACCCTAAACATTTTTGTTAACCGAGAGTCTTGCTTACGGATTCCATGAAATAGATTTCAAGCGTAGCAGTGCCCGTAAGCACAAAAATAGGCTGTAACGGATTCCATGAAATTGGGCCCTGGTGTACAAAAAAGCTGAAATTCTGAGTTAAAATCTAAACCAAAAAATCAGAATTCAGATCTGGATTTTCGCATCCCTGCTGTGTACAACCTGAGACTACTATGATGTGGAATCTGATGAGGCAAGCAGGTTAAAGGCATTGCATATGTTTGGTAATGACTCTGAAAATTTATGGCAATAAAAACTTACTTGGTGAGACGTACAGCTGCTTTGGATAGTATAATGCATATTGAGAAACGTTCAATTCGAAGTACCGCGGTTATGGAAAAATATGTCACTTTTTATCTCCAAAAATTATGAATCTGAGAAGTGTTATGGCCGTAACGCTTCTCAGCTATTGACTAACTGTTCTCTGGCGTGAAATAACCGCTCTAGTTTGTCGCCAAAATCTCAAAAACGCTACCACCTTTTGAATTGAAACTTTCACAGGTTAGTTTTATGGTATATATATTCAATTATATTGGTTTGAAACAAACAGTAGGCTCAAATTACCAAACGTATGCAATCCCTTTAAAGGTAGTATCATGCTTTGGTAAGAAGCCAAAACAGAAATGTTCACAGATTTACGTATAACTTACAGAGTATAAAGATGGTGGTCGTAGAAACATACCGTTAAAATCGTTTTGCCTGAAATGCTGTATTTATCCACAATAGAGTAAAACAATGACCGAAAATCTTTTTGATCTTTAAAAAGATCAAAAATAAAAGAGAAAAGACTTAAGAAATACTATGGCCGTTTTTCACTGTTTTTTCAAAAAGTTTGCACTGAAATAATAGACTGAAAGTTTCACAGATGACTGCTACTCTATCTTCCTTGATATTTTTGCCCATGAATCTGCATTTCTTGGACAAAATCCAAAGTATGATATTACCTTTAAACGGAAGAGACAGACAAACAAACAAACAGACAACCCCACAGTGGAAGACCTGTACCTGCAGTCCAACTGAAATCGCTGTGACATCGTACAGGGTCTCAAGGACTTTGCTGATGCTGTGGACTGACTGGAACACATCGGACACCTCCTCTGAAGACATGTCCCGAAACCTCTCCACTTTACGCAGAGGACACACCAGCACATCTTCAAATGAGTGAGTCAAGGGAATAACGGTTTGGATTCTGAGGGGTGTTTGTGGTTAATAGCACAATATTTGAAATATATGGGCCTTGTGTGCCCCATGGAAAATGATGCCCTACAAAATAGAAACAAGAGTGTAAAACATGTGGGCGAGTTGAAAAGCTGGGGGACTACCCAAAAATCTGGGCAGGTTCTCCGGCTGACGACTGAAAAAAAATGAAGGGAAAGCCCTGAAATATATGGGCCATGTGTGCCGAATGGAAAATGATGCCCTACAAAAACAGGTGCTTTTGGATAAACGTACACCAAACAAGACCTGGTTGAATGTTGAAAAGCAAATGGGTGAGGATCGGGCGTAAGCGAAGAGAACAATTATGGATGGAATAGGGCTTAAACGACTTCTACAGGGTGTCCCCAAAAAACAGAACACTTGTGTCAAGAACTATTTTAGAAAAATAAAACTGTTTATCACTTCAAAATTCAAATATGTGATACAGCCATGTCTTGGCTATCACCATGTAGAATTTGAGCAAAATTGGACATAAATTGAGTGAAAAAACTAAGACTGAATTACCCAACCTCAAAATCCGATTTTCATCTTTCTTTCATACACTTTATGTGTGTATTGACCACTATGCGTGTTATCCTTGCAAATTTGTTTTTAAAGAGTACTCCTTATTCATATTAGTCATATTTTCGCCGATTTCAGCCCGATTTTGCTTAAATTCTACATGGTGATAGCCAAGACATGGTTGTATAACATAATCTGAATCTTGAAGTGATAAACAGTTTAATTTTAACATAATGGGTTCCGACACAGTGTTGTGTTTTTTATGGGACACCCTGTATATGTTCAATTCTGTCTAGAGTCGCGCCCAAAGGCCGAACACAGGCCAAATTGGAAAACATGATGATGATGATGATGAGGTTGAAATCTAGATGTTTGAAAATATAGAATTATTCAATATTCTCAGAGATGTTTTAAGGATACGACCAGGTTTTATTGGCATCCGATTGACGATACCAAATGACAATGGCGTCTTGAAGAAAACCTGAGATGCCTTGATGATGTGCTGCCCAAACGTATAGGTCCTCATGGTGTCATCTGAAGGGTAAGACTGCGCAGTATCTGCCATGAGAATCACAATCACTAGCTACAGATTTTCTTTGTTGGCTTTTTTGTTGAAATACTGGTTCTGTACAAAAACAACAAATAAAATGTAAAAAGTTAAACTAATAATCAATTGAAATATGTAACGTAAAAACAAACATTTTGAGTAAATTACTGAGCTGCTAAAGAAGCCCCAAAATCAGAATACTGTATCTAAATATTTTCTAAATGATCATCAAATAACCACAAGGGAAACTGACTGGATTAATTTAAAGCCATTCAAAAGAGAACTTGTAAAGAAAAATTGACTGGAGCGGGATTCGAACCAACGACCTCTGCATTCTTCTTGCAAACAATATTTTACCATTCCCTCCTTTACTTGATTGGCCAATGGTCATTGTGTCATGCCATTGCCAATGGGAATGTACCTCCAGCAAAATAACAATAGAGATTAGAAGGCATACCAGGCATGGCATATTGAGAATTGGACGATCAGAAGAATGCCGGTGTGCTGGCTAAAAATACCCGGCCTTTGTTTTGTATTGTGTAGACCATACGTTATGTATTGTGTAGGCCTACTAAAGTACTAGTACTACTACAAACAGTCAAACAGTACAGTACTTACCGCGTCTTAATTCCAGTTTCGTTAACACGCATAGAAAAAGTATCCTACTAGTACTAAGTAAAACTAAAGTACTACGCCTAACGTAATAGTAGTACATGTATAACTTAAACTAGTAGTATAAGTAAACATATCAATCGATCAGTTCCAAGTTTGGGAATTTTTTATTTTGTCTTATTGTTATCAAATAGTCTTACCACCGTATAGCCTGCTACTTGTCCTGTGAGTGTGGCATAACAATTACAAATGATGATAAGATGAGTTAACGGTGTGATTACATAGTCATTAGTTTAGAGTTACACGAAACATAACCAGGCACTTGGCGCTGACATGTTTTTGTTTACTTGCTTTAACCCAAAGATAGAGGGCGCCCTATGCTCTATCCATAAAGGTACATGATTGTAGTTAGGGCGTTTTCGAAACGGAGGCTTAGGCTCAGGCTCAGGCTCCAGCTCTGACATCCATATGCTGAAAATAAAGGTTGTGGTTTTTCATTGAAGCTGAAGCTCAGGTTTCCTTTTCATAGTAGAGAATCTACTTCCGAACCGCAGCCAAAAACCTCTATTTTGATGCCCGTTGTTTTAGAATGGATTCAAGAAATGGAGCCGGAGCCTGAAATTCGAAAACGCCCATAGTGCTAAGCTAAGAAACCAAAACAGAAATGTTCACAAATTTACGTATAACTTACAGGGTATAAAGATGGTGGTGGTAGAAACATACCGTTAAAATTTGTCCGCCAGAAATGGACTGTATTTATCCAGAAATTAGTAAAACAATGACCGAAAATCTTTTTGATCTTTCAAAAGATCAAAAAATAAAAGAGAAAAGACTTTAGAAATACTGTGGCCGTTTTTCACTGTTTTCTCAAAAGTGGGCACCGTATGGGACTGAAAATTTCACAGATGACTGTTACTGTATCTGTCTTGATATTTTTACCCATGAATCTGTATTTCTTTGATAAAAACCAAAGTATGATAGTACTGTAACGCGAATGCCTGATGAACTTTTGCACTTTAAGTCGTAGGACGGTGTAAAAGAATGGTAATATTGTTTGTCATGGGTTAGTGTATAAATGGATTGTTATAAGGGTTGGTCTCCACTACTAAGACATTATGTGGGAAGGGATAGAAGTCAAAAACATGGGGCGCCAGGAGTGCCAAGACTTGTAGAGGGGGAATAAAGAGATACATGTGTGACTGTCAGAGGATTGACAGGTTGTTTAGGAAATGTATAAGTTATGTTATGGATAGCCGGAAATTGAAGTGATGGGATCACTTCAAGACTAAAATGGGGAAAGCTGGGGCCGATTTCATAAAACTTACGACGCGTCGCAGAGTTAAGACGCATCCTTTCTCTATGGACTCACTGCATAGATGCGACGCGTCGCAGCTAGGACGCGTCGCAAATCGAGTTGGGACGCGTCGCAGAGCTTTATGAAATCGGCCCCTGGTGTCTTATTTTTCAACACATGGAGGAAAGGGGTAGAAATTAATTATATGTGTAGAAAAGGGGATGAAATAATGTTATTGTGGATCATTATGGTTTGTGACCAAAGTGTTTTAGTTCAGGCGCGGTTCTACGGGGGGGGGGGGGCTGTAGCCCCCCAAAATTTTTGTCTAGCCCCCCAAAAAAAATGCAAGTGAAAAAAAAAATCTTGAAAATACTGGATTTTTTTCAGTTATTAAGCGCCAATTACATAAAAAACGCGTTATGTGGGCTACAATGTGCATGTTTTTCGACCCCTAATAAGACATAGCAGAAGCGAGTGTTAGAAGAACCCCCCCTAAAAAATAATGGCTCTTCTAGCCCCCCCCAAAAAAAAATGTTGACTCTAGAACCGCGCCTGTTTTAGTTACTTCTAAAAACAGGGGGGGGGGGTGGAGCCATGGGTGTCGACAGGCCAGTTTTGGGGGAAACAGAGGAGGCTGAAAACAGAGGAAGCTGAGATTGCCTGGGGTATAAAGGGTCGAGCTCAGTTGTAAATTGGTCAGTTCCTTGTTATAGTTCATGTTCATGTCAGTGTTCCAGTTCCAGTTCGAGTCTAAGCTTCAGTTTCAGTGTTTCAGTTTCCAGTTTTCTGTGATAGTTCGAGTTGTCAGTTTTGTAGTCAGTTTGTAGTTGTGAGTTCTTCAAGTTATGCAGTCGCATTAGCTACAGGAGTTACAGTGTTATTACAGTTTAGTTGTGCAGTCCATCTAGTCTACTCTTGGGATTTATTATTGTGCTCATAAGGAGTCGTTGTTGGAACCTTGAGTCTGAGGGAGTCGAGTAGAAGATCAAGAGTTATGTAAGTACTATGGTGTTCCAAATCTGCCATCTCGCATCTCGCATCTCGCGTTATGAATCTCGCATCTCGCGTTACGAATCTCGCGTTAAGTTTTGAAATCTCGCATCTCGCATCTTGCATCTCCCCTCTCGTATCTCCCCCGAGGGGAGATGCGGAGACACGAGATACGAGATGCGAGATTTCAAAACTTAACGCGAGATTCGTAACGCGAGATGCGAGATTCATAACGCGAGAGGGGAGATGCGAGATGGCAGGTTTGGAACACCATAAAGTACAACGAGTTGAGCATTTATCTTGAACCATATATACCTCACGGTTTAGGCTAGATTGACATGTTGTGTTAATTAAGGTGCATGTTGTAAATAATTTGCGGAAGAAGTTAAGTGGAAGTGGAGCCAAATAAATTAGCCAGATGTCTGTAGAATAATCAGCACTCTCTTGGCCTACCGTTATTGGGCTTTTCGTGTCCTCAGTGTAACTGGGCGGTATATTTCCACCCAAACGGATCCAGTCCCTGGCCATGGGCTTTTTCGAAACGGAGGCTCTGAGGCTCCGTTTCAGGCTCCGGCTCAATTTCGTGAATCCATTCGAACACAGCGGGCATCAAAGTAGAGACTTTTGGTTGCGGTTCTGAAGTAGATTCTCTAGTATGAAAAGGAAAACAGAGCTTCAGCTTCAATGAAAAACTGCAACCTATATTTTCAGCATATGGATGTCAGAGCTGGAGCCTGAGCCTGAGCCTAAGCCTCCGTTTTGAAAAGGCCCCATATCTTCGCGCGAGCTGCGCATGCGCCCCGGGTTAACTTTGTCCCGGCAAGCCTAGGGTACATCGAACCGAGTGAAATCCACCACAGTACCTTTAAGGGTGCACCACACTAAATAAACTCCCATTTACCTTAGTGTAAAATCCCTCAACCCAGTCACAAGTTCAAAAAACCTCATCCAGAAGTCTCTCAGTTTTTGGTGCAATACTGTAAATGGTAGTTTGACCAATTCTTTTTTGGTTTGTTAGCCGATCAGATTTTTCGCTAATTGCCCAAAGAAAATAAAACACCCCAGAAATGTCCTTTTTCCGTAACCGACTTGCTACCCGTTTTCACGACGCAACCCTCCACGTTCAAAACAATGTAGGCCAGATTTTAGACCAAAATGTCTCAAGTCTCCACAACAGGCTGAAGCACTGAACCCTCAGGTTGTGATAGCCCGTCATAATTACAAAAATATATTCATTAAACGTCCCCCCAAATTCCATATTAAAAAAAAAAAAATTTGAGGGGTACACAGAAATATGATGATGATCAGCTCGGCGCATTGATTTAGGAGCTATTTAGTGTAATGCAGCCCTAAGGAACTCCATCTGCTCCCTTTTTGAGAAAACAGTGAAAAACGGCCATTTCTTAAGTTAGGTTTCTTAGGTTTCTACCAGCATCATCTTCATACCCTGTAAGTTATACGTAAATCTGTTAACATTTCTGTTATGGTCTCTTACCAAAGTATGATACAACCTTTATTAAAACGGCCGAATTGACCGGTGCCATACGAAATTATAGCAGAACTCCTCCAAAACGACATGGCAAAAAAAGTTAAAAGTAGTATATCTTATTACTTATTGCACGTTTTTAATAGATTTATTTGGAATAGGTCGGGCTTCGCTTTTCCAGGCGAGCTATCCGCTTGTACGCGTCCTCTGTTGTCTGCTCCGTGTCTAGTTGTTTAAATAGCAAAGCCAACGTTTAGAAAAGGCATTGAATTGTCAATTATCACAATGATAAGTTGTATTGTTTTTTGTGACATCACACATTGCTTAGAGATTAAGATTGACTTGCATTTAAAGGGATGGTACATAATTGGTAAGACAAAATACACTTCAAGATCACAAATTCACATAAAACTGACACAGTATAATATGGTGATGATAGGAGAAAATATCCCATGAAATGTTTTTGTCTGGAATGCCATTTTCGTTGAGAAATAAATGAAACTATTTTCCGATTGGAATAACTTCGCTTCGAAGCGAAACAAATGTGTAAACGGGTTTTCACTATTTTCTCGTGACCCAGATGGCTGATTGACCTCAAACTTCTACAGGTTTGTCAGTTAAGGTATAGGCCTATGGTGTATTACATAATGTGCTTTCACTGTCAGCCACGGTTTTGTCGCAAAAAAAGTTCTGTACCATCCCTTGAAGATAATCGGTTGCAAATATCACACGAACCTATGGCAGTAGCTCCCTATCCATCTGCAACCTAGGCCAGACATAAAGTCTCTGAAAAAAATACATCTCAAAAAGAAGTATTCTATGTGACTCGCCGCACTGCATGCGCGGTTCTAATTCTACGAGTGGATGGGGCGGGGTATGTGTAGGCTATAGGTTGCATTTCTACTCCTAATACGATAATATCATAAGCGAATGTTAGAAGATGATGTCATGTGCGAATGGTCTAGCTCCCCAAAACAATTGGGGGGGGGGGGGGGGGGGGGGGCAGGGGGCACGTGCCCCCCCCCCCTGGAAAACCTCGGCCCCCCCCCCCCCCGCGTGCCCCCTCATTTGAGATTTGGGTTTTTGAAAAAAATATATAATATATATTGTACGTAGTGCCCCCAAACAATTGCTAGTGCCCCCCTTGTGCCCCCCCCCCCGGACTCAAAAGTCTGGTGACGCCACTGCTTACATCCTTTCTATTTCCGTGCTACTGATGATGTATAGACGTTCCATGTACCTTATCTTTCCTCCATCTTTCTGCAGTGGATGTGAGTTGCGACGATGCCCAGAGGATGGAGAGAGGATACAGCGGACGTTTAACGGATGATAAGGACATAGAACGTTTATTGCTCGTATGTGTCGCGGATTTACATTGTACACGGTGGAAAGTTCATCCGTTCTAAAAGTTTTGTGCAGCTCAAAACTTTTTGAGCGGATGAAATCACAGTGAACGGATGTTCAACGGATAGAGCGTATGAAACACGTATGCAATGAGTACACAACGGATGCATAGCGTTTTCAAAACGGATGGCAAGATCAGTTTTTTTACGTTTTACATCCTCTTTGCATCCGTTAGTACAGTGGGACCGGGCCTTTAGACAGGTCTTTACGTACATACGTACGTGCGTGCGGGTCAGTGTGGGGAATCGGTTCGTACGTTGAGTAATAACATAGTCGTGAACCAAGACTAGTTTAATACCTGACTTACGCCGGTCACTACCGGTTCTGTAAATCTGTAAGACAAGATCAGAGGCAACCGCACGGGTCGGGTCGGGCAACTGATAATAATGATCGCGACAGGCCTTCAGTCATCAATTGGCGCCAAAACTGCTCTCATGGGGGGGGGGGGGGTCTTTCCCACTGTGGAGATATCGAACTTTGGTCCCAATACATGCAGGTATACTGTACCACCAATTCGTGTGGACCTTGTACGGTTTGTTGTGTGTAACTGGGATTGAGCCAAAAAAAGAAAGATAATGTGCTATCATAATTTCCTACTGAATTGATGCTTACATTAGCAACCATCTTGAATAATGCAGATACATTCACGCTTCCGCTGATAAAAACGGAGACAAAAACATTCTGGCAGCCAAGGCTTCTCGTAGGGTAAACAACCTCCAAACGGAATACTGCCCCGCTTATCTGAGTTTATAACCTTTGCTCTTTTACTTTTAGGCAGATTATTTAGGAGTGTTTGTAATCCGATAATATAACAACAAAATTTACTTTTCGTGGGGTGATTTGGGTATGTGCGTAACAGTCCTTCGGATTATCCATACATTGTATGGCATCAATATTCAGAGAAGGATATTTGCCCATTATGATCCAATTACGATAGCACACGGGACGGTACAATTTACTACTTTCAGGTAGGTCTTAATTATTAAAGGTAGTATCATACTTTGGTAAGAAACCAGAACAGAAATGTTCACAGATTTACGTATAACTTTCAGGGTATGAAGATGGTGCTGGTAGAAACCTACCGTTAAAATATTTCCGCCTGAAATGGTGTATTTATCCAGAAATTAGAAAAACAATGACCGAAAATCTTTGTGATCTTTTAAAAGATCAAAAATAAAAGAGAAAAGACTTAAGAAATCCTGTGGTCGTTTTTCACGATTTTCTCAAAAAGTGGGCACCGTATTGGACTGGAATTTTCACAGATGACTGTTATTGTATCTTCCTTGATATTTTTACCCATGAATCTGTACTTATTTGACAAAAACCAATGTATGATACTACCTTTAAGGAGCGTTTTTTTCCGTGGTCAAAAGCACGCATCACAAACCTTACAAATATAAAGTTCGAGAGCATAAATAGATGCCGGAGTTTTGTAATTGTATCTGGAAAAATGTAAGACATTATTTTGGCCAAAAATGCTTATGGGAACTGTCTTTGCCAATTTTGAGTATCGGTTTAACAACCATATTTAGGATACCACCACTAGGTATTGTGTTATCTCATGGGTCGCGTCCTTTTAAGGACGTACGAACGATGGCATTTTGCACTACAGCACATGCAAAAGGAGCTGCAAATCGATCATCATGCCATAATCGTCTGTCCGCTAAGTTTGACATTTCGCATTTATCATTTTGTCTAATGTCATTTTCTTTTAAAGGCACATTACAATACAGGATTGGTAACATACCCAAACAGAAATGTTCACAGATTGATGTATTATATTCAGGGTATGAAGATGGTGCTGGTAGAAACATATACCGTTGAAATATTTCCGGCAGAAATGATGTATTTAATATCCAGAAACTACAAAAACAAATACCGAAAACAGTTTTGATCTCGGGGTAAGATCAAATCCATTCTTTTTATTTTATAAGAAATCATAATTTGTCGGGTCTTCGCCATTTTCTCATGACTCATGTTCGATACAACTAATTGTTGTTCACAGGTTTAATGTTTCATGTACAAGTTGATCTGGCAAAGTGTGAGTGCTGTTCTGTGATATTTTTACCAATCATGTATTACACCTATAATGACAAAAACAACAAGCAACATCGTCGTTCTTAAACCTACAATTTATCAGCTGAAACCTTCTTTTTGAAAAGTTACAAGTACTTTGAAAGTTTAAAGGGCAGGACTGAGTAAAACACTACCAATGAAGCGCTGCTGTGGATAATTAGACCTGCTGATAATTATATAGGGTCTGTCAATACACTTGAGAAGGACCCCCCCCCCCCTCAAAAGCAAATAGCACACTTCCCTGATTTCTATCAATGCTGTGTCATACGCAAACAAAAAAACTATCGTGGTGCGGGTCTTTACTCTCTTTCTCCCTTGATTTAGTACTCAGAAGTGAAACAACAAGCAAAAGAAATGAACGGAAAAGAAGCTCCACGGTATGACGAGAATATGGAGGACGGGGAGGTGATGAAGGAAGGTCCCCGGACAGACGGGGGAGGAGGCGATCGGGAGGGGGAGGTTGGGGAGACAGACGTCCCGGTCAGGGAGAATTGGTCAAGCAGAATGGATTTCATCTTGTCTTGCATCGGCTACGCCGTGGGCCTGGGAAATATCTGGCGATTTCCTTATCTGTGCTACAAGAATGGTGGTGGTGAGTTTATAGCCAGACCAATAAATGCTTGATCAAAAAAGATGGGATGATTTCATTTGAAATAATTAATTATCTCTTTGTATAGTTTCTGTCTGTTTTGTTTATACGGCCGAATGTTTGGTTAAACTGAAAGGATTGGCCAAGTTCGGTTATGGGGACAGCGCATTAATTCAAAAAGTTTTCAAAATGCATATTAATAATAAAAATAGCCTGTTAAAATGTCAAAATCGTTGTTTATGTTTCAGAGAAACGTTTCAGTTGTGTTGGATTTCGATCGCTTTGCATAATTGTGATCGAAATCTACTGAAGCGTGTTTGGAGAGTTTCAAAAATGTGTTTGTCTCTCTGAAATAAGGCACGCATTAAGAGGAGGACACCATAGGCCTACCCATTCCTGCCAGAACTTTATACATTTGGGCTTTCGGACCGAAACAACGTCATTTTCAACGTCATCTTTATAAATTCTGTATTCTAATAACTTCCTTTTTTTTATAATTATTGTACATTGTTAGTACATCTTAGTCCTTAAATTCAAATGAAATGTTTCATAATTCGTTATACGTCGAATGAGATGAAGTTATTCTTCATTCTGCTACAGGTGCGTTTTTGATTCCTTACATCCTGTGCCTTGCAATATCCGGTATCCCTCTGTTTCTGATGGAAGTTACTCTGGGTCAGTTCATGGCAAGAGGTTGCATCATGAGCTGGCAGATATGCCCTCTCTTCCAAGGTAAATTGGCACTATCATGTCCGTTAATTACTCCCGTAGTTAGTTTATAACCAAGCTTCTGTATATAAGGGACAATAAACGGCAGTTGTATTTTTTTTGTTTATAGCAGAGCACATTAAAGGTGTTTGTTCGATCGTTTGGCTGGTGGTTTCACACTTTGTTTGCTGGATTCTTTTTAAAATCAAATTCCTTTCAGCTATACCTGCAAAGCACACCAAACTTTTCTTTTGGTGGATGGAGAGAGAGACCACTAAGCTTGTAGTTTAATATAAACCACGATTACACAAACTGATAATGATCTGGGAGCACAGCTCATAAGTAAAATAACAGACCGTTATATTAGTCCAATCATCAAATAACCAATAAGGGAGACTGACTGAATTTGAAGTCATTGAAAGGCGAACAGCTTCGGAAAGTTGACTGAAACGGGATTCTAGCTGGTGAACTCCTGAATGCCGTACAGGCGCTCTACCAACTGAGCTATCTAGACCTATAACGTTGACGGTGATGTCCCTAATAGTCAATTATCTTTGTTCATAGTTATCCTAAACAGATTACACGGATTCACGTGAGCTATAAAAGACGAAAGAGATTCAAAGTTCGTCAATTATCTGATGCCCAGGCCTATCAAACCCTCCATCCCAGACCACAATTCCGAAACCCTCAATTCCAAAACGAAAAACCCAAGCCAAAATCCCACGATATTTTTTTTCTGTTTGAACTAATGTCAACAGACTCTTTAAAATCTCCGACGCAATGCAAATACTGAGTAGATTGGCAAACTCAACTTATAACAATCCAATCATAAAAACTCGTTTCCATTACACAAAACGTGTCATGGTCATGAAAGAAATAACCAAAAGAGCAGACGACTAAAAAACTACCAAATCAAGGTCAAGGCAATGTACATAATAACTTGAAGCGGCGCAGAACAAGCAAAAAAATAATATTGACCAAATTGGGTCAATTTGATAAAAAAGAACGTGACCATTTGGGACGCCATGGCTTCAACCATAACACTGCCCTGCCGTCCAGCCATAAGGCAGAGGATAATTGCTCTGCAAATTAATCATCAATGTCGCAGATAATACTACCACGATTTATAAAGCGCATTTGCCAATGGATACAATGCGCATCAATAGGGATGATCTGGACAAACAGCAAATAAGATGATAACTAATGGAAGTGAAGAGAAAATAAGTGTGTTTTCAGATTACTCTTTAAGATGTTGTCCAAAGTGGGAGATTTTTTGTCCACCTGAATACTCCTTTTACCTTTAATTCCAAATGTTCAACATTGACAATTCCGAATACACATGGTGGAACAAACATTTGACTTCCTCATTTTCAAAACTGGACATACAGTATATATAGTATTTTTAGGTAAAGTACATAAGTATCACATATCAACCAAATTCAAAATGCAGCCTGCTGTCCTAATATCGGGACCAGTGGCGTAGCTACGGGGGGGCCTGGGGGGGCACGTGCCCCCCCACAAATTCGGCGTGCCCCCCCAGGTGCCCCCCCACAAAAAATCGTGGGTATAAACAAAAATAAGCGTTATCTGTAGGGTATGATAGCTATAAAGGAAATAAAAACAACTTAACAGCTTTTACTGTTCCAAAATGATATTTTTTACTTTCAGCAAATGTTCCTGAGTCCTTAAAACCCTACAGTGAAGAAATCTGTGAAACATTTCAGTGTAAAAATGCAATTTTCTTACGCGCTTACGGTTGCGAACTTCAAAACAGCCCATCTGCCATTTTGTCTGGTTTGGCTAGTTAGTCTGGTCCCCAGATTGAATTTCTCCCGCTCAAGAGTGTTGGATTAAAAAGAAATAATGAAGTAATAATATAAATAAAAAATTCGAACAATTACAATAGGTGTTCGGCTTGAACCCGAACACCTAATGAATAAATTTATCGGAACAATTGCTTCCAAAATAAGGCTCAGATTACACCAAAGAATATCTAGAACCCCTGAGCTTCCAGGGCCCTTAAGCGGGCCCTGGACCCCGGCCGCAAGGCCTTCGCGCTTATCCATGATTTTCCAGGGAGCGTGGAAATAAAAAACTCCAATTCAATAGCGACGGATGCGTTTCGGGGCGATCAAAGCTAGCTAGTTTTGTCTGTTCCCTCTTTTTCAGCTCTTTTGGAGTCTATCTGTTTCCCTTTTATTGTATTGTATTTTTTTTTTTTTTGCTTGAAGAAAAGGTTGCCCCAAGCCCGCTGGATCCGCCACCCCCCCCCCCCCGCCGCATTTCTCATATTTTGCAAATCTCCAGTTTTGAAAAAATTCCGGGTGCCCCCCCACAAAATTCCAAGGCCCCCCCAGTGCCCCCCTGCTGAAAAAATCCTAGCTAGGGGCCGTCCATAAAGTACGTACGCACGAAGGGGGGGAGGGGGGGTTGTTACCGATGCGTATGCCATGCGTACAGGGGGGGAGGGGGGGTTAAGGCCAATGCGTACCGTACGCAAACGAAAAATTTGCATAGCATTACCGCACAAAAAGAGAGGTAAAAAGCGTGCAAAAAGGACCGGGATTGTTTTGTTTTTTCCTTTTTTTCTTAATCAAAATGGTAAAAAATAGTAAAATCCATCTGTAAATGTATAAAAACCTGTTAAACTTTAGACATTCATTTCAGAATTTGAAAGTGACGCCCCAATAACGGTACCGGCCCGGATTACGGTGACATTTTAATGATGCTTAAAGGCATTGCATACGTTTGGTAATGACTCTGAAAATGTATGGCAATAAAAACTTACTTGGTGAGAAGTACAGCTGCTTTGGATAGTATAATGCATATTGAGAAACGTTCAATTCGAAGTACCGCGGTTATGGAAAAATATGTCACTTTTTATCTCCAAAAATTATGAATCTGAGAAGCGTTATGGCCGTAACGCTTCTCAGCTATTAACTAACTGTTCTCTGGCGTGAAATAACCGCTCTAGTTTGTCGCCAAAATCTCAAAAACGCTACCACCTTTTGAATTGAAACTTTCACAGGTTAGTTTTATGGTATATATATACAATTATATTGGTTTGAAACAAACAGTAGGCTCAAATTACCAAACGTATGCCATCCCTTTAAACAAGGTTAATGATGCTTAAGCAAGGGACCACGAGAAGTGAAAAACCTAATGTGGAATGCGTATGCGTACAGGGGGGGAGGGGGGGTTGGGACCACTGCGTACGCCATGCGTACAGAGGGGGAGGGGGGGGTCAAAAAAGTCGGCATTTCGTGCGTACGTACTTTATGGACGGCCCCCTACGCCGCTGATCGGGACACCGATAAACTGTATTCTCCTCAAAGGTAATACCATACTTTGGTTTTTGTCAAAGAAATACAGATTCATGGGCATACATTTCAAGGAAGATACATCAACAATCACCTGTGAAATTTCAGTCGCATACGGTGCCCACTATTTAACGAAAAAAGTGGAAACGGCCACAGTATTCCTCTCAGTCTTTTTTCTTTTATTGTTGATCTTTAAAGACCAAAATTAATTGTGGTCACTGTTTTTTTTTACTCTTTTCTGGATAAATAGGCCTACAGCATTTCAGGCAGAAAACATTGTAACGGTATGTTTTACCATCACCATCTTTTTACCCTGTACGATATGGGTAAATCTGTGAAGATTTCTGTTTCGCTGTGATAAGTATTTAATTAGGGAAAAGATCAATGCATTACTAAACAGTGACATATACTACGTCACGGCACGGGACGGTACGAGATGTGATGTGACGGAACGTACAGGACGGCACGGTACTGGACGGCACGAAATGGCACTGGCACGGCACCGGCACGGCAGGGACGGCACGGCACTGGACGGCACGGCACTGCACGAGATGGCACAGACTGGACGGCACGAGATGGCACTGGCACGACATGGCACCGGCACGGCACGGTCCGGTACTGCGGCACTGAATGGCACGGGATGGCACAGACTGGACGGCACGGCACTGGCACGGCACTGGACGGCACGTCACTGGGTGGCACTGGACGGCACTGGACGGCACGGCACGGCACGGCACGGCACCGGCACGGCACGGGATGGCACAGACGGGATGGCACTGGCACGGCACTGGACGGAACGGGAAGGCACGGTACTGCGACACAGTGGACAGCACTGGACGGCACGGGACGGCACGGCATGGCACGGCACGGCACGGCACGAGATGGAACAGACTGGACGGCACGAGATGGCACTGGCACGGCACGGCACGGCACTGTTCGGCACGGCATGGTATGGCACGGCACGGCACGGCATGGCATGGCACGGCACTGGATGGCACTGGCACGGCACGGCACCGGCACGGCACCGGCACATGATGGCACAGACTGGACGGCACGAGATGGCACTGGCACGGCACCGGCACGGCACCAGCACGGCACTGGCACGGCACGGCACTGGACGGCACTGGACGGCACGGCATGGCACTGGACGGCACGGCACAGCACGGCACGGCACGGCACGGCACGGCACGGCACGGCACGGCACGGGATGGCACGGCACGGCACGGGATGGCACGGCACGGCACGGCACGGCACGGCACGGCACGGCACGGCACGGCACGGCACGGCACAGCACGGCACGGCACGGCACGGGATGGCAGGGCACGCCACCGTCACGGCACCGGCACAGGCACGACACGGCACGGCACGGCACGGCACGGCACGGCACGGCACGGCACGGCACGGCACGGCACGGCACGGCACGGCACAGACTGGACGGCACTGGACGGCACGGCACTGGACGGCACGAGATGGCACTGGCACGGCATGGCACCGGCACGGCACGGTCCGGTACTGCGGCACTGGACGGCACGGGATGGCACAGACTGGACGGCACGGCACTGGCACGGCACTGGACGGCATGGCACGGCACGGCACGGGATGGCACAGACCGGACGGCACGGTACTGCGGCACTGGACGGCACGAGATGGCACAGACTGGACGGCACGAGATGGCACTGGCACGGCACGGCACGGCACGGGATGGCACAGACTGGACGGCACGAGATGGCACTGGCACGGCACCGGCACGGCACGGCACTGGACGGCACGGCACTGAACGGCACGGGATGGCATAGACTGGACGGCACGAGATGGCACTGGCACGGCATAGCACCGGCACGGCACGGCACGCCACACTA
>OZ020244.1:32764391-33024967 GCA_963971285.1 Astropecten irregularis | reverse complement strand
CAATGCGCATCAATAGGGATGATCTGGACAAACAGCAAATAAGATGATAACTAATGGAAGTGAAGAGAAAATAAGTGTGTTTTCAGATTACTCTTTAAGATGTTGTCCAAAGTGGGAGATTTTTTGTCCACCTGAATACTCCTTTTACCTTTAATTCCAAATGTTCAACATTGACAATTCCGAATACACATGGTGGAACAAACATTTGACTTCCTCATTTTCAAAACTGGACATACAGTATATATAGTATTTTTAGGTAAAGTACATAAGTATCACATATCAACCAAATTCAAAATGCAGCCTGCTGTCCTAATATCGGGACACCGATAAACTGTATTCTCCTCAAAGGTAATACCATACTTTGGTTTTTGTCAAAGAAATACAGATTCATGGGCATACATTTCAAGGAAGATACATCAACAATCACCTGTGAAATTTCAGTCGCATACGGTGCCCACTATTTAACGAAAAAAGTGGAAACGGCCACAGTATTCCTCTCAGTCTTTTTTCTTTTATTGTTGATCTTTAAAGACCAAAATTAATTGTGGTCACTGTTTTTTTTAAACTCTTTTCTGGATAAATAGGCCTACAGCATTTCAGGCAGAAAACATTGTAACGGTATGTTTTACCATCACCATCTTTTTACCCTGTACGATATGGGTAAATCTGTGAAGATTTCTGTTTCGCTGTGATAAGTATTTAATTAGGGAAAAGATCAATGCATTACTAAACAGTGACATATACTACGTCACGGCACGGGACGGTACGAGATGTGATGTGACGGAACGTACAGGACGGCACGGTACTGGACGGCACAAAATGGCACTGGCACGGCACCGGCACGGCAGGGACGGCACGGCACTGGACGGCACGGCACTGCACGAGATGGCACAGACTGGACGGCACGAGATGGCACTGGCACGACATGGCACCGGCACGGCACGGTCCGGTACTGCGGCACTGAATGGCACGGGATGGCACAGACTGGACGGCACGGCACTGGCACGGCACTGGACGGCATGTCACTGGATGGCACTGGACGGCACTGGACGGCACGGCACGGTACGGGAAGGCACGGTACTGCGACACAGTGGACAGCACTGGACGGCACGGGACGGCACGGCATGGCACGGCACGGCACGGCACGAGATGGCACAGACTGGACGGCACGAGATGGCACTGGCACGGCACGGCACGGCACTGTTCGGCACGGCATGGTATGGCACGGCATGGCACGGCACGGCATGGCACGGCACTGGATGGCACTGGACGGCACTGGACGGCACGGGATGGCACAGACGGGATGGCACTGGCACGGCACTGGACGGTACGGGAAGGCACGGTACTGCGACACAGTGGACAGCACTGGATGGCACGGGACGGCACGGCATGGCACGGCACGGCACGGCACGAGATGGCACAGACTGGACGGCACGAGATGGCACTGGCACGGCACGGCACGGCACTGTTCGGCACGGCATGGTATGGCACGGCACGGCACGGCACGGCATGGCACGGCACTGGATGGCACTGGACGGCACTGGACGGCACGGCACGGCATGGCACGGCACTGGACGGCACGGCACGGCACAGCACGGCACGGCACGGGATGGCACGGCACGGCACGGCACGGCACGGCACGGCACGGCACGGCACGGCACGGCACGGCACGGCACGGCACGGCACAGCACGTCACGGCACGGCACGGGATGGCAGGGCACGCCACCGTCACGGCACCGGCACAGGCACGGCACGGCACGGCACTGGCACGGCACGGCACTGGACGGCACTGGACGGCACTGGACGGCACGGCACGGCACGGCACGGCACGGCACGGCACGGCACGGGATGGCAGGGCACGCCACCGTCACGGCACCGGCACAGGCACGACACGGCACGGCACGGCACCGGCACGGCACGGCACGGCACAGACTGGACGGCACAGACTGGACGGCACTGGACGGCACTGGACGGCACGGCACTGGACGGCACGAGATGGCACTGGCACGGCATGGCACCGGCACGGCACGGTCCGGTACTGCGGCACTGGACGGCACGGGATGGCACAGACTGGACGGCACGGCACTGGCACGGCACTGGACGGCATGGCACGGCACGGCACGGGATGGCACAGACTGGACGGCACAGACTGGACGGCACTGGACGGCACGGCACTGGACGGCACGAGATGGCACTGGACGGCACGAGATGGCACTGGCACGGCATGGCACCGGCACGGCACGGTCCGGTACTGCGGCACTGGACGGCACGAGATGGCACAGACTGGACGGCACGAGATGGCACTGGCACGGCACGGCACGGCACGGCACGGCACGGCACCGGCACGGCACGGAATGCACAGACTGGACAGCACTGGACGGCACGAGATGGCACTGGCATGGCACCGGCACGGCACGGCACTGGACGGCACGGCACTGAACGGCACGGGATGGCATAGACTGGACGGCACGAGATGGCACTGGCACGGCATAGCACCGGCACGGCACGGCACGCCACACTAGAATAAGTCAAAGTTAATAATTATGGCATGCAGAGTCCTTGTCATGGGCTTGCCGATCTCTTTTATGTGGACGACTGTTCCCATTAGGGTGATGATGCCATTACACAGATATTTTCTTCCGGTCATTTTAATTGTTGTAATGTGTCCCTTATGGAATTGTGCAAATTTGCATCCATGTTGGGCAGTCCAGTGGTCCTGTATAATTATGCTACTGTTCAAAAGCATGTTTTCTCCAACACCCAACAGGTATTGGCTATGCAACCACAGTCGTTTGCTCTCTGTGTAACCAGTACTACATAGTCATACTGGCGTGGGCACTCTATTATTTCTTCAAGTCGCTAACTACTGAATTGCCATGGGCTACGTGCGGAAACCCCTGGAACACAGAACTGTGCGTTGAATCTAAGGATGAGGTGAGATATTCAAGTTTAGAAACCCACCCAGCTTTCCCGACTAAAGACTGACTTTGGATGTTGGGGCTCCGTAGATATTGGTCGCGTACCCCATCAGGGGTCGATTTCACCAAACTCTACGTAACTTACTATCAATCGTAGGACTTTTGATACAATGAAGCTCTACGTGGGATTGACCCCTACGACCGATCAAAGGGCTTCGTGAAATCGGCCCCTGGCTCCACAGGAAAGCACACATAATAACAAAAACAAAGTGTGGTGTCACAAGTACATGGGCTTTTTGAAACTCACTTTCAAACCGAATAAGCTCAAGCAAAGCAGAAAGATGAGGAATTGAACGCAGTTTTAGTTTTTGCTTTATAACTTGTTAAGGACTTGCTGTGTTCAGGTTTATATCATTGTTTATAATTGCTTGGAGTTAGGAGGGCCTGACGTTTCGATCCCAATAGGACCTTTCTCAACGGCTGAGAGTTATGAGGGTCTGACGTTTCGATCCCAATAGGACCTTTCTCAACAGCTATGAGGGCCTGACGTTTCGATCCAGCAGGATATTTCTCAAAGATAGATCTTTTTCTTTCTCAATGATTGAAAGATCCTACTAGGATCGAAACGTCAGGCCCTCCGAACTCCAAGCATTTTATATATTCCTAGTAATAATTTTGGTGAATAAGCAGTTTACAGCAGTTTATTACTTGTATCGTTCATAATTATGAGTGACACAAAACTGTTATAGAGTATAGACAATAACTTGAATGGCAGTTGTGTCTAGTCTAGTGACTATCTAACAACCATGTTTGCCTCTCAGCTTATAATGATATGGAACTCTTTATTTTGTTTACCATTGATAAGTGCTAGGCCACTTTAAACAGTTCGACCTTTTTAGTGCAAAATCAAACAATAGCATACAATGAAAAATCACAGCTGGTCATAAAATATGGACACTTTCCTTTTACACGTTTCCTCATGGTCAGTAACACATTTACAGGCGCGGTTCTAGAGCCAACATTTTTGGGGGGCTAGAAGGCCCAATATTTTGGGTTCTTCTAACACTCGCTTCTGCTATGTCTCATTAGGGGTAGAAAAACATGCACATTATCGCCCACACAACGCGTTTTTTTAATGTAATTGGCGCTTCATAACTGGAAAAATCCAGTATTTTCAAGTATTTTTTTTTCACTTGCATTTTTTTTGGGGGGGGGGGCTAAACAAAATTTTTTGGGGGCTACAGCCCCCCGTAGAACCGCGCCTGCACATTCAGTGCCCATGTTCCTTGGATAATTACTCTTTTGTTTTGTATTATCTTTCCCCTACCCAGGGGCACAACTCTTGCCTGAATCACACTGCCACGGATGGTGCAAATTACACCGAGTATATAAACTCAACAGATTGCATTATAAATGCAACAGACAAGTCGGTGTCTTCGGTGCAGGAATTTTGGGAGTGAGTATAAAACATATATCAACAGAATTTTAATGAACAACTATAGGCCTATGCATGCATGTACACACCATACACCAACAATTACATAGACGTTCATAGAGCTTCTAAGCACCAACATTTGCTTAGCACAAAAATGTCTCGCCCAATAAAACAAACAACCATTGAAATTTCATTTGACATTCGTGGTCAGCGAACAACAGCCAAAGAACAATCACAAGTGATACACAGCACGGCAGAAATGTCATGCTTAGCACATTTTCGTGCTTAGCAGCTCTATGAAATTGGCCTCAAGTGTTTTCCATTGCCTGTCCCTCGAACAAAACCAAGTGGGTTACAAAACTATAAGGAAAAATCCACTTTTTGTAAAGTAACTCACCTAAATACATTGGTGGTGTCCTCTTGAACATTGGCGGGGTTCAATTTGTTGAAAGAGGGCAGGGCTATGATTCTTCGGAAGGAAATTATCGGATAGAACCAGACCAGACAAAATGACATCATGCGACTGATGGGCTGTTTTCAAGTTGTAGCAAGCGGGTATTTAAGAAGATTGTATTTTTACACTGAAATACTGTCAACATTTCTTCAATGTAGGGTTTTAAGGACCCAGGAACAATGTGCTTTAAGTCAAAAATATCATTTTCGATGAGTAGAAGCTATTTAAAGGTACACCATGTAGTATCATACGTTGGTTTTTATCAAAGAAATACAGATTCATGGGCACAAATACCAAGACAGATACAGTAACGGTCATCTGTGAAAATTTCAATCCCATACGGTGCCCACTTTTTGAGAAAACAGTGAAAAACAGCCACAGTATTTCTTAAGTCTTTTCTCTTTTATTTTTGATCTTTTAAAAGATCAAAAAGATTTTTGGTCGTTGTTTTACTAATTTCTGGATAAATACATCATTTCAGGCGGAAAAATTTTAACGGTATGTTTTTACCAACACCATCTTCATACCCTGTAAGTTATACGTAAATATGTGAACATTTCTGTTTTGGTCTCTTACCAAAGTATGATACTACCTTTAAGAGTTGAAATAATCATTGTGTTTTAGGAATATCGATTATTCACAATCCCTAAAATTCCTCTACATATCACAGATGATTCATTTATCTCAGTTTTTAAAAAATATTTCAAAACCTTCCTCTGTTCTCTGTTCCTTTTATACTTGGTTCACTGTCTTTGTACAGCACTTGATCTTGTTAAAGGCACTGTATAAATACATGTACCCCTGATTAAATGTGTTTATTATTATTCCACAATAGTGTTAATTGCCATGCAAAACTTGAAGACAAAACTATTCTTATTTAAACCTCAAATTCACAAGAACGTTTTGATTTGTTTCAGGAACCAAGTGTTGCAACAATCGGATGGCATCCATAACATGGGCTCGCTGGTCTGGCCACTGGTGCTATGCCTCATCCTAGCTTGGGTCATGGTGTACTTCATTGTGTGGAAAGGGGTAAAAAGCTCAGGCAAGGTAAATGCCTGCAAATAAGCGACTTGCGAGTTGAATCTGAATAGTATCTGGTTGGCAGGCTTCTTTTATTGCATATAAACACCCCAGTTTGAATTTCCCAGATTAAAGACTCTGTTGCTATAGCACGTGATTTGAGGCAAGTTTTTGCATAGTGATACCCATCGCTGGAATGGACTGGTTACTTTGTGCCATTCTTATCCATTATGAACAGTGCATTGGTGCACATAAAGCCTGTCATGCCACAAACACCATCTGCCAAGATATGCAAATTTTGCACACAAATCACAAATCAGTCCATTTCAGCTAGCGAAGGTCTTTAATTTGGGTTATTACATTGACTTAAAGGTAGTATCATACTTTGGTATGACACTAAAACAGAAATGTTCACAAATTTATGTATAACGTACAGGGTATGAAGATGGTGGTGATAGAGACATACCGTTGAAATCTTTCTGCCTGAAATGGTGTATTTATCCAAAAATTAGTAAAACAACGACCGAAAATAAAAGAGAAATACTGTGGCTGTTTTCACTGTTTTTCACAATGAAGTGGGCACAGTATGGAACTGAAATTTTCACAGATGACTGTTACTGTATCTGTCTTGATATTTTTGCCCATGAATCTGCATTTCATTGATAAATACCAAAGTATGATACATGTATTACCTTTAATAACAACTGGTTATGTTTTGTTTCTATATGCAGGTTGTATACTTCACTGCCACTTTTCCCTATGTAATTCTAACCATCATGCTGATCCGTGGCCTTACACTGCCCGGAGCTGGCACTGGACTCTTATTCTATATTCGACCAGACTTGTCACGCTTACAAGATGCTCAGGTACAGTCCTTCAGAAATAAACAAGTAAACAAATTCCGGAGAAGTGTTTTAACAATCCCCTTCAAATGCTAAAATCAGTGACGGGATTTTCTTTATACGCATGAAGTACTCATCAACTTCCTCTGTTAGGAAGTCAAAGATAGACTGCATTATTTGACATGCCAGATTTCTGGTTTTGAAATTGTAACGTGCCTTTGTTAGCAAGTAGTAATTAATTTAAACCCCAATTTTACCAACAAGAGGTTGTTAAATTTTCAATTGCTTTAAATTATTTGATTATTATATTGATTAAAAAGCTGCATCCCCTTTGAGTGATTTCCAATGTACTGTTTATGCCAAACGAACAAAGATAATTGACTGTTAGGGACACCGCCAACGTATGGCTGGACAGCTCACTTGGTAGAGCACCATTACCATATTCTGGGAGTCCCAGGTTCAAATCCTGGAGGCTCCAGTCAATTTATCTTTGCTCACTTTTCAATGACTTTCAAGATCTACTTCCACATAAGATGTGCATGACCACAATCCATGCAAGATTGAACATTTCAAGACTTTCCTTTTGGTAACTGCAGGTTTGGGTTGATGCTGGATCCCAGATATTCTACTCCTTTGCTGTTGGATTTGGTACATTGACTGCACTGGGCAGCTACAACAAGTTCAACAATGACTGCATCAAGTATGAAGAGGATTCCAATTTTTCTTCTACACTGTACTCTGATTTGTCCGGAGGTCGCCGGTTCGAATCCCGCTTCAGTCAATTGTTCTTTGTTTACTTTTTCAAGGACTATTCTGATTTGTAACAAAAAAATATTCCAACTGCTGGAAAAGATTGCTTTCTTAATGCATATCTGATTTAAAATTCACTTTGAAACATAAAATTACAAAAAAAAAACTCATATTGTAACTGTAGAAAACTGATCATCAATACAAGTAATAAACTGCTGCAAACTGCTCATCAGCCAAAATAATGACCTGCAAATTTATAAAATGCTGGAGTTAGGAGGGCCAGATGAGTTTCGATCCGAGCAGGTTCTTTATCGAAGGCTAATAAAGACCCTTCGATAAATACCTTGCTAGGATCAAAACCTGACCATCATGCCCTCCCATTAACTCCAAGCTTTATAGAAAACTTTGATTCATTGCATTAATCAATTTACTTATAAAGCCTGTGAAGACGTGTCAGTTTGAGTATTGTAACTTTCTTTTCTTCCCTTCTGTGTTTGTGAACAGAGATACACTGATTGTGACGTGTTTCAACTGTCTGACGAGTTTATATGGCGGTCTAGTAATCTTTTCTGTCCTGGGGTTCATGGCATATGAGCAAGGTGTATCAGTTGGTGAAGTAGCCAGTACAGGTGAGTGCCATTACATTGCAGTAGACTAGTGTTGCAAAAGTGGTTACTTGATAAGTTGCTGCTTTTTATACAACTTACAAGTAATAAACTGCTGAAAACTGCTCATCAGCCAAAATAATGACCTGAAATTTGTTAAATGCATAGAGTTTGAAGGGCCTACTTTGATACCTAGTTGTTTTTTGATATTTTTAGAATTTGAGAAGATATCAATGAACCACAGATAGCATTTGTACTGATTTTGGGAACACAACCTAGTTGATGAGCTAACCTTGATAAAATAGGCAAGCGTGGTGACCGAGGTGCCAGAAATTTGATGTGAAGTCACACAAATCCAGCACTGAGTTATTTAATTGGCCACTAAGCACTTGGTGTGCTGTGTACTCCTCTGTGTGGTGGCAATCTGGGGAAATTATGAAGATTTTCATCAAATTGTCAACCAATAGTTGCAAGGCATGCACGATGACAACTGGCCCTGGCCCTGCCTGCTGGTTCTATGATTAAGTTTCCACTATGAACCACCATAGACTATTAAGCAACCAGTAACATCCAAGGTTTGGATTGTTTGTCTGTTTTAATACACCTGCCTGTGTTTATGTAGGTCCGGGGCTTGCCTTTATAGCCTACCCGAAGGCTGTCACACTGATGCCCGCTGCTCCACTCTGGTCTTGCCTCTTCTTCTTCATGATAATGCTCGTTGGTTTGGACAGTCAGGTACTGATCATGTTCTCTGTAGAAAAAGGAAGGCCACAAAGAGCTCAGTTTTAGAGGCCAATCACTTTTGAGTAGTTGCAACTGTTGCATTTGCAGTTGTGACTGCTGCTACCACTTTGTATCATTGACACACAACACAGTCTATATGGGAAATAGAGTTTTCGTTTTATAAATTGATTTACTGGATTTTTAGAAATGAGAAAACATGTCGGCATGTTTTTCTTTTCTGAAAAAAAAAAAACCCACACACACAACAGTTATCAATCCATTTTTGCTCCTAGTATATGGACCAGACACCAAACAGGTGGAAAACACCAAAAATAAACTCGGAAAAGACCAAGGGCTAATTACATAAAGCCGGTAAAAATAAAAAAATTTCGAAGCTGTACGAACAATATTTTTCTTTATACATGTATTACACCAGGATTACCGACCAAGTATGAAACCAATCAAGTTTTATGTGAAGTTTATTGTTTGTAAACATGTAGGCCTATCTGGCTATTGTTTGCTTGTCAATAAGATTCACAAAGGATTCTAAGCTTCTCTAAGACGGACGGAATATTAGGAAAACAAAAAGATGAACGTACCATTTAACACGGTTAATAAATTGTTCTTGCCGGCTGTAGTTTGTTGCAGTGGAGGGCTTGATCACGGCCTTGGTTGATATATTCCCACGTCATCTCAGAGGCGGCTACCGGAGAGAGCTCTTTACACTCTTCATATGCTTTGTCTCTTTCCTTGCTGGACTCATATTCGTCACCAACGTGAGTACCTTGTATATCAATGGCTAAAACCTCAAATACATGCAACAGTGTAGCTAAGGTGGAGGAGGGGAGGGGGCAGGTGCGGTTCTACGGGGTGGGGGGGGGGATGTTAGTTTTAGAATTTTAGTCTAGCCAATGAACACAACAAATGAACACAACAAAGAAATTAGATTTTAAATGATTTGTTTTCCATTGGCATCGATCAGAAGTTGAGCCCTTGAATGACAATAACAAAAGACACATAGAAAATGGCCTCATTTTCGAAACAACTGAATGTTCTTATTTAAAGGTAATATCATACTTTGGTTTTTATCAAAGAAATACTGATTCATGGGCAAAAATATCAAGACAGATACAGTACCAGTCATCTGTGAACATTTCAGTCCCATACGGCGCCCACTTTTTGAGAAAACAGTGAAAAACTGCCACAGTATTTCTTAAGTCTTTTCTCTTTTATTTTTGATCTTTTAAAAGATCAAAAAGATTTTCGGTCGTTGTTTTACTAATTTCTGGATAAATACACAATTTCAGGCGGAGAAATGTTAACGGTATGTTTCTACCATCACCATCTTCATACCCTGTAAGTTATGCGTAAATCTGTGAACATTTCTGTTTTGGTTTCTTACCAAAGTATGATACTACCTTTAAGAAGGGGCATTCTGTGAGGCTGACGCCCCACAGTGTGTGTGTGTGTGTGAACAGAAAATGAGTGGAAAGTCGTTAAGAGTCATGAAGCTACAAGTGAACAACTATTCAACTAATACATGTATCATACACATGGTACTTCAACAATAATGTTGTTACCAAAATGTATGTTACCCATGCATGTCCCCTAATTTCTTCAACTTCAGAGTTTGAAAGTCTTTTGCTTACTATCAAACCTATCTTTCGTGTTTTGATACAGGGCGGAATTTACCTGTTTAAGCTGTATGATGCATATTCTGCCAGCTATCCATTATTCTTCATTGGTGCAGTTGAATCATCTGTCATAGCATGGGTATATGGTGAGTATGCAAGTTAATGAGTATGAGTATGAGTTTACACAATTTAAAGGAGGACAACCAATGAATAAGTGAGAAATGCAGTAAAATCATACTAAGAAAATGATTTGCTTTTCCCACAGACAATACATATTCCCAATTCAGTGTCATAAAGGCATTTGGTAAAATGTGTTCTGTGACGGTTAGAATTCAAAAGTTGATTACAGTTTGATTCAAACTTTTTCAGGTGTCGACCGATTCTACAAGGACATCGAGTTTATGATAGGCTACAAGCCCGTGCTTTGGTTTAAAATCTGCTGGAAATATCTCATCCCTTTAATAGCCACAGTGAGTGATTTAGTGATTTTTTATATGAATAATTTTGTCAAAAGCCATGCACTGGTGCAAATTAATGGCTTCTCATCAGGCAAATGGACTTGCTCAACAAAAGATGTTTGATTTCCATAAAACATGCAACTTTCTTGCGACACTAACAACACAGGTTGACATGAATAATAACAATAATAATCATCAAATAACCACAAGGGAAACTGACTGAATTTCAAGTCAATGAAAGGTGAGCAAAAGAAACATTGACTGGAGCGGGATTCAAACCAGCGACATCCTGAACATTCGAACCAGCGACTTCCTGAGCACCAGTGGTGATGACAGGAGGTCACTGGTTCAAATCCAACTTCAGTCAATTTTTCTTTGTTCATCTTATTGTAATGATAATAATGATAATGGTACGCAGTTCTTAAATAGCACATATAACAATGGTGTTAGCCTCATATGCGCTTTGGATGTCCAAATGTTTGAAAAGCATTAAATCATCTTGGCAGACATTGTAACCAAAAACACCACTTTCCCAGATTTTCCACTGTTTTAAATGAAATAAGTCAGCAAGCAAATCTGCCAACAGTGTTCATTAAATTTCCCAAAAGTTTTTAAAATGTAGTCAACCACGGTCAGAAAGACCCTTCTGTTTTGACAATGTGGGGAATATTTGGTCAAATGTTAATGGGTCACTTTTGTTCTTTATTTCTGCATCATCAGGGCTTGTTAGTGTTCGCCTTGTCCGCATACAAGCCAATTGATTACAACGGATATTACTACCCGGTGTGGGGCACTCTCATTGGTTGGTCACTGTCCGTTATATCGGTCATCATGATACCCATTACGTTCTGTGTGCTGATGCTGCGGGCTGAGGGAAGCTTTCTTGAGGTAAGGATAAGTGCGCCGCAACCGGTGTGTCTGGGTGTGTGTGCAGGCCTGTGCAGAAAAACAATTGTCTTGGGTCTATCATAGACTATATGCCATTAAAGAACTGAAATTGTTCCAAAAACTAACCAAAAAACCCCACAAAGTTAACAGCCGAAGGAGTAAATAATAAGACCATCATGATTGGTCTTGAAGGTTTACATTATTATTATTATTTATTTATTTATGGTAATGAAACTGAGGATTGAAGCTAGAAAGCCTGATCAAACCATTTTATGAAAAGATGATGAGAAGAAGATACATTTCTTTTTAGAGGTGGGATGAAAACCCCAGAGAAATATTCTGGGCAAACCCCACAAAATCATGTCGGGACTGAAAACCCAATCCACTTGTGGACTGAGCAGGACTTGAACCTGGTCCGCCAGAGGTGAAAGGCGAGGAAAGAACCGCTACACGAAGCTATTCATGATGTTCTCTAGCCTAATCAATCATTAGCCTAATATAAGGATGTAATTTTGGAACTTTTTGTCTCCTGAAATACAGAGGTGGTACGCCTTGACCAAGCCCTGTCTCCAACCTCACCAGATGAGACACACAGACAACGAGTTAGGGATGGTGCATGCAATAAATCTGAATTCCTACAAGGAACAAGGAAGTCCATCCGAGAAAGAAAAACTGGAAAATGGACAAGCATGATCTAAAAGGACCCCATGAATGACAAGAATTCAAAACGCCGGTGTATACCTGTGATGGAGGCCATTTTGAAACCCTCAAACCTCGAACATAGAAGTGTGTACATAAAGGGAAAAACATCCCGCAAGAAATGACTGCAAATAGGCTTAATGGCTCAAGTTGTGCTGTAACATTACATTTTTTTAATTAGTAATTAATAATAATAGTTTGGGAGGCTAATCATCCTTACTCGCAGCTGGGGTGCTGAATTGTGAAGGATGCGGCTACAATGTGATTAAGTTACTGGCATTCATGGGTGCCCTTGCCTGCCAGCCACATCAACCCATATGATCACGGAGTACAGCCTGAGATCGAAAGTGTTTGATTTGTGTGCAGCGAGGAAAACCGTTTAACCCGGAGAAAAAAAACATTGTAGCATATTAAGAGAGAACCAACGCACAACTCTACTCACATATGACCCAAGCCGGGATCAAATCCAGGCCACATTGGTGAGAGGCGAGTGTCTAACACACTTATCCCCCTTACATTATATTAATTACTTCATGTTTGACAGCTACTGCATTCATTTTGCTGTACATTCCTAACAATCTTTTAAAACAGTTTTTTTCAGCGTTTGTGTGTCTCTTGCTAATGTATCATAATTTCTACCTCGTGTATAACTTTCAAATTTGGAGTTTTGTACAGATCAGAAGCAAATCCCTGCTAACCATTGCAAATTTGACTTCCACGGCTGATAGGCTTATGTCAAGTTCAAATAGAGAATTCCACAGACTGGGTGGGTTCGAGTCCAACCAGGGTGCCTATACTTGATAGAACGACCCTTTCTCACTCACTGAGTCTCTCCAAGCAAGGGTCAAGTATACACCTGTGCGGGGGATAAATGAAGACGGTCCCCTGTTAAATTAGCCTTCATACTCTGAAAAAGAAGCCAGGACTCATATTCTAGAGAATTCAAATGGTTTCAGGAGTGATTCAATGGACCTTTCCCATGAAATATGCTAATTAGATATGCGCACGCGCAAATGCACTACTGGTTGGCAAGAAAGTTGGCAGCTCCATTAGGCATGTACGTACCACATACAACGCAGAGGGCATGTAGCTTGCCAACCAGTGATGCATTTGCGCGTGCGCGTATCTAATTAACATATTTTATGGGAAAGGTCCATTGGCCCAGTGATGAATTTTGTTCATTGCACAAGGAGTTATTGTACTGATTGACATGAAGTTGCAATTGATACCAAAAATGTACAAAAGTCTGATTGATATGGCAAGTTCAGACTTTTTTCATTCCTACAATTAATACATGATTTAAACATTTTTGTTCAAGCCATCAAAACTTAATGCTATGTAGTATCTTTACTTATCCTAACTGTAATTAATGTGTTTTTTTAACTGTCAAAAATGGCCTCAAATCAGTCGATAATGACCCAGTTATTGGTGCTCATTAAACCATTGTTCCTTCTGATTGCATTTATGTACAGCATTTTATTTTCTCAGCGAAAATGCACATATGTTTTTATGGTATAATTCATGATTTGTCTTATCCAGCATGTAGACGAAATAAAATACATGTTCAAATTTGAGCTCAATCGGACATCTTGGTCCTGAGAAAATAGCGATAACTCAACTCTTTTTTTGATATAAAACAAAAAGAATGGTTTTGATCCTGGGATCAAAACTGTTTTCGGTCTTTGCTTTACTAATTTTAACGGTATGTTTCTACCAGCACCATCTTCATACCCTGAAAGTTATACGTAAATCTGTGAACATTTCTGTTTGGGTATGTTACTAATAATGTGCTGTACCTTAAATGATGCACAAGGTGCTCTTTACAGGTGATTTTGATCCATCAGATCTTTTGACCTACCGGTAGTCATATTGTTCAAGGGTAAGAACCTATCTGTTAAAGGCTGCTGAAAATGTCTTACCTACTGGAATAGCCTGAAACAAATCCAACAAAAAGCCAGCTTAAAGGTAATATCATACTTTGGTTTTTGTCAAAGAAATATAGATTCATGGGCAAACATATCAAGGAAGATACAGTGACAGTCATCTGTGAAAATTTCAGTCCCATACGGTGGCTACTCTTTGAGAAAACAGTGAAAAACTGCCACAGTATTTCTTAAGTCTTTTCTCTTTTATTTTTGATCTTTAAAAGTTCAAAAATAATTTTGGTTACTGGTTTTACTCTTTTCTGGATAAATACAGCATTTCAGGCAGAAAACTTTTAACGGTATGTTTCTACCATCACCGTCTTTATACCCTGTAAGTTATAGGTAAATCTGTGAAGATTTCTGTATCGGTACGCTACCAAAGTATGATACTACCTTTAAAATGCCAGTATTAAAGGTCTGAAACTTCAATCCTAGTAGAATCTTTCTCACATGCTGATCAGAGACAGAAATGTGCAAGCAAGGGGTTAATAGAGTCAAAGACAAAAGAGATAATAGCTTCAGGATGGTAGACCAAACAGGAAGGACAAGTCACGTACACTGGAAGCCTCACAGGGACCAGGCAGGGGCCAAACCTACTCTTGTCAGGAAAGACTTCTATACACAGCATATTTTTGTGTCGGGAGCTCTATGAAGTTGGTACCTGGGATAGAGCGAGAAAAGAGCAACTGGAAAGAGCAAAGGAACAATTTGAGGGGAAATATGGATAGGTTAATATTCAATTTGAAAAGGGTGAGCCAAATACAGACAAAAATAGTTCATTGCAGTCCACTGGGGCAGGGAGAGCAAAAAATACAAAGAAAATATTCCTCCAGGGCCACAGGTCATCATGATGTCATAAACAACCTTAAAGGTTTACTGTTATCCAATTTGGAAAAGGGGTGAAAGTGAAATCAGTACATGTATGCCCCGCCCCCTAAAAAAGTCCCTCATGGAACCGATCCACGCAACAATAGCATGTGACGTCACCTACAGAACTGGTATAGGCTCGCACCACAGTATGCTGCGTGGTGTTCTGCAGGTGACGTAAGCAAGGTTTTTCATCTCGAAAAGTGGGATGCTAAATTATGGCTCTAAAAAAACTCTTCTTTTTTTTCTAAATACAATATCTTTTAGCACAAACAATGATAGAAAGGTTGAGTTTTATAACAATACAGATGTATTTAACTTCAAATGTATTTTGATTACAGTAAACCTTTAAATAGCCTCCATATCATAGTTTACAGCAAACACACATAACAGTCCCATTCATTTTCTTCAAAAAAATCAGTCTGCTGTTTTATTTGGCCAACCACTTTATCTTCGACACACCATCTGCAATGGATGATTAAAGATAAGTTTAGCAAAGTTACATGCATAAACAAAATTATAGTACTCATTTTTTTCAGGAGTAATTTAAGTGCATGTCAGTATAAAATATTTTAAGGATATAACGTAACAAAATAGTTTCAATTTATTCCTCAGTTTACCACCTCACTTCATTCCCTCCATAATCTTCACACCAACCAGACCCAAACCGAAACCGAATGAAAATAATTATAAATGTTTCACATTTCAAAGACAGTATAGCCAAAACCATGTAATTAATTTTAAAACTAAATAAACACACAAATCAATATTAAACTAACTGAAAGAATTAATATACTAATATAGAAAACAATGTTATTTGTTAACAATTTTTTTGGGATAAAATAATTTTTTTTTTATAGCAAAGCCATTCTTTATCATTTTCTCTTCATCTGTATCAGGTGAAGTATCGTCTAGAATTTGTTTCCCTTAAAAGACATAGATGGGAAATAACAAAGCGACTCTACACCATTTTTACTCATAGTACGTAAGGTAATAGTATTTGTGTGTAATGTAAAGTTCCTGAACATGAAAAGCAATCAACTGAGGGCGCCATCACATTGAATAGATGAGCCCCGTGCAATAGTCATAGTTTTAGGCCAGGAACGCAGTGCATGTGTATGGCAGCTGCACCAATGGTATTGATGACCAGGCTATCCCCGCTCAAGCCAATCCAAGGCCCTTTTCCAAACCTCGGCTCCGGCTCAGGCTCCGGCTTCGGCGCTGTCATCCATATACTGAAAATATAGGTTGTGGCTTTTCATTGAAGCTGAATCTCTGTTTTCTTTTTCAAAATAGAGTATCTACTTCCGAACCGCAGCCAAAAACCTCTATTTTGATACCGATCATTTTAAAATGGACTCAGGAAATGGAGCCGGAGCCGGAGCCGGAGCCTAAGCCGGAGCCGAGGTTTGGAAAAGGGCCCAAGCCACAGCCGCTGAAAATGTATCCATTTTGAGGATTTAATGTCATGCTAGGTTTTCTTTTTCTGCTTTTAATACTCACTCCTTTGTAGGGGAAGCATCAATAACCAGGTTCTTTAGGCACAAATCCTGTGGATTGTGCAACTTGAGAAGGAATGGTGTACAATCGAGACTGCTACTAATGAAGACTACTTTACTGACATATCGTTTCATTTACTTTAGTATTTTTAATACTCCAAAACCAGTTAAGACAAAAATGGAACAATCGCGAAGGTCACGACATGCTACATTTAAATCTGAAACTTACAGATAAGACATTTCCTATAATTTTACATCACATACTTGATCAAATTATATTTTCTAATCGGCCAGAAACAATAACAAGAACTGGGGTCAGACAACGTTTTGTTTTCGCTCCTTCTCGGCCAACTGACCTGTCAGAGCTTTTAAGCGATGAGTTCATTCACAGCTTTTTGGATGTGATCCGAATTGATGCCAAAGAGGGCCATCAGACCGTCTTTGTCTCCGCTGCGGGGCACCTCGCGAACGCACAAGGACTTGATGACGATGTCGGAGTGGCCGGCCAGGGCACCAGCGACCGCTTCTGCAATGCCACCTAGAGAAACAGACAATAGACATAGCAGAGTGAGCTTTTTACCCTTTCCGACATGGCAGCAAATCACACATACAGAGACTGGTACTTGGACTCATTCCTACCTTCTGGGTAGTGATCCTCGACAGTCAGCACCTTCCCACCGGTGGCCTTAGCGGCAGCCAGGATGGTCTCCTTGTCCAGTGGCTTGATGGTGAATGGGTCAACGATGCGGACATTCTTTCCCTCCGCGGCCAATTTATCGGCAGCCTTCATGGCCTCATCAAGTGTGACTCCAGCTCCGATGATGGTCACTTTGTCATCAGCACTCTGGCGCACCACCTGGTGGTTATTAATTGTTGAAAACATCACAAATGAATGGGTGAAATATACACAGACACTGAAGACTTCACTTCAGTGTGGATAAAACGATAGCATTCATGGTGCACACATTTGCATGTCAGAGAACAAAAGTCCGTTCAAGAGAATGGTTTCATTGTTGTTCCTTTTTCCTCTCGTTTTGAGTCTTAACACAGGAAATGTAGACAAACCTTGGCCTTGCCGACTTGGAATGGCTCTGTTGCACTGTAGAGGACTGGAGTGTCAGCTCGAGTGCTACGGATGAAGCAAATGCCCTTAGTGTTGGCGGCCAGTTCCACGGCTCTCTCACAGGACACGGCATCACTGGGATAGAAGACAGTGGAGCCTGGGATAGCGCGGAACATTGCAAGGTCCTCCAGTGCCATCTGAGATGCACCATCCGCACCTTTGGGTAAAGAGGGTTGGACAACGAAGTTAATTTACAACATTGCGCGGAAACTCTGCAAGGAACAGTCCTGCCAAGGATGACTCAATGGAGCAAGTTGACCAGACATTGAAGCCAACTTGTAATATAGCATTCATACTGCAGGTCATTGAAAAACTTTTTAAGGTAATATCATATTTTGGTTTTTCTCAAAGAAATACAGAATCATGGGCAAAAATATCAAGGGAGATACAGTCACAGTCAACTGTGAAAATTTCAGTCCCATACGGTGCCCACTTTTTGAGAAAACAGTGAAAAACAGCCACAGTATTTGTCTTTTCTCTTTTATTTTTGATCTTTAAAAGATCAAAAATGATTTTGCTCACTGGCTTTACTCTTTTCTGGGTAAATACAGCATTTTAACGGTATGTTTCTACCATCACTATCTTTATACCCTGTAAGTTATAGGTAAATCTGTAAAGATTTCTGTTTCAGTATGCTACCAAAGTATGATGGTACCTTTAATACTGAACCTAGGAAGTAAAAAATAAATGCAAAGAACTTACCGATAGAGATACCAGGGTGAGAGCCGCAGAAGTTGACATTGCTTTCAGAGATGGCTCCCATCCGGATCTGGTCGTAAGCCCGGCTCAGGAAACAGGCAAAGGTACTGGCAAAGGCCACGTTGCGATTCCGGGTGGCCGTGCCGATGGCCACACCCACCAGGTTCTGCTCAGCGATGAAGCACTCGATGAAGCGATCGGGGAAGGCCTTGCGGAAGACGTCAGCGTAGGTGGAGTTCTTGGTGTCACCGTCCATGGCTACCACGTACTTGTTGTTTTCGCCGATCTTCTTCAGGCCAGCTCCGTAGGCCACACGGATAGCTACCTACATTTTGTACCATTACACCAATGACACAAAATACCATCATAATACTGGATGTGGTACTGGCTGGTGTAAAGGTTTTGAATGTGTTACCATGGAGAAAGCTTGATTAGCAGGAAATTTGCCAGTTTGAATTCTACCCAAGCAAACCTTACATGTACACTCCGACTCACTGAAATGGAATAAGCGCGCATGCTCACAATTGCGTGCGCGTGCGCTGTTGACATGAAGACCGATTCTCAAGTCTCCCATTGACACCCATTATCCTGCAGAAATGTGCAGGTAAAAACTTTTTGATGTCAAAGAGAGGGGAGTTTTCATGTTCTTTTGTGATTTGGTCAGTTCATTTCGTTTTGTGTGTCTGTCTGTCAATTTAAACTGTTGTTCATATGAATGTGTGTCTGTCTGCAAAGGGTCTTCGAATCAGAGAGTTTCACTGAAGAACATTTCAATAGCAAGACCTCAAAGCACAGCGCCAGCCTTCAATGCAATCACAGAAATAGCAGAGTTGCAAGCAGGACTTGTCTTGTCCACCTTTTGAGGTAAAACGGAGAATACCGATCTGCACTTACCCTTTTACCGATGGGATAATCAGGAGGAGAGGACAGCTTGATGTTGGAGATGTCGTGTTCGGGCAGAGGCTGGGAAGGAGTCGAAGCCTTGAGGGTGATGGGTCCTTTGTTGTTGATGCAGGCGCCGATGGCCTCCACGGCTGCTGCTGCTTTGTCACCCAGAGGCTTGCCGTGCCAGTTCAGCTGGTCCTCAATGCCTGCACCATTCATAATAAATGCACAAATTGTTTAACTGTAAACATGTACGTGCATGAAGCAATGTCAGGAGGAAATTGGAATGCTATTTAATACATGTAGCTTGACATGCTTGATTAGCAGTGTTGATTTGGGCTCGGTATTATACAGAGGTCTGAAAGGGCATAGCCTCAGTCACCCAAGACCCATTCCAGAGAGCTGCCGGAGAGTTCTTCCAAAGATGACATACGTACAGAGTGCTTCCATTGGCCCCCTAAGTATGGCCTATTGGCATATGTGTACATGGAGGTTAATGAGAGAAGTAACAACAAATCAACATTGAGAACAGTCTAATATCATACAGGTAATTGCCCATAAATGACACAATAACAAGAGACTCAAGACCCAGACTCTAGGTCAAGCCCTCCTTGTTAACTTTCGGCTGAAAATACCAGATGCAGCGCTTTCGTTTCAGAAGATGAAGTTGAGTTCTCTAGTTCAAAACAGTTTCTACTACCAAAATCATAGGCAAAAGCTGGTTTAAAACAAACATACAAAACAGAGCCTAACGCAAGAATTCCTTAAAGGTCCAATGAAACAGCAAACCTCTTCAATCAAGACCTCACATTAGACGTAGACAGCCCACACTGTATGCTTACCTGGGATGCCTTTGCCCTTGAACGTCTTGGCAATCACAGCAGTCGGCTTGTCCTTGACCGTAGTGGCCTCATGGAATGCCTTGCACAGGTCCTCCACGCTGTGGCCGTCAACCATACACACATGCCATCTACGTGGAGAGAGACATATCCATCCAAATCAGTACAAGCCGGAGGTAATGGGCCCATGAGATGTTTCTTTAAACAAAACACTTTAAGACACAGTAAGATAAAGGCAAGTTTATAAAGGAGTCTATAGGTTTTGAACCCGGCTATGAGCTCTTGGCTTGTGTTCTATGTTTCAGTCCCAGATACAAATAGGTTTACATCTTTGGTCTTATTTGGGCATCTGTACCTTCAGTAAAAAAGTTTCATGCATTTGGTTAAAGCCCAACATAGTAATCTCTGAGACACTATCCAGAATCTGGGAGACATTTGACATTTCAGCCACAATCCGCAAACTTGGGCACTCAATGTGATAGAAATGTCTTTAATCTGCTATGCTACATGGACACCATTCAAATCATGCCCCAACTGGTGGAACAATCCTTGTCCATTTTAAATATTTTATTTCAAACCTACCCAAAGGCTTCAAGGCGGTGCTTGAAGACGTCCATATTGTGCTGTAGAGGGGCTTCCTGACTCTGGCCAAGACGGTTCACGTCGAAGATGGCCACCAGGTTGTCCAGTTTGTAGAAACTTGCAAAGGCACTGGCCTCCCACACGCTGCCTTCGGCACTTTCACCATCACCGATGAGGCAGAAAGTACGGTAGCTACAACAACAACAACAACAGAAAAAAAACATACAAATTTAGGCCCACAGCCTGGGCTAGAACGAGTGGTGGCTAGATGCTCACTATGCATAAAATGGATCTAGCATCATGAGCAACCTACGTTTGTCATTCAAAAGTGTAAAAAGATTGTAAATTCGGTATGGGTATGTGGAGGCTAAAGGTACAGTACAGGATAGGTAATGCACCCAAAGAGAAATTTTCCCAGATTTACACATACATTTCAGGATATGAAGATGGTGCTGGTAGTAACATACCGTTAAAATATTTCCGCCTGAAATGGTGTATTTACCCAGAAATTGGTAAAACATAGATAGAAAATTGTTTTAATCTCAGGGTAAGATCCAAACAATTTTTTATGTTAAAAAAAAAAAAAAAAATGAGTCGGTTTTTTTTGTTATTTTCTTGTGACTCAGATGTCAGATTGAGCTCAAATTTTTAAAGGTTTATTATTTCATGTACATGCTGGATAAAGTGTGAGTGCTGCTCTGTGACATTTACCAATCATGTACTATACCTTTAATTGAACTAGATGCTTTGGTACCTATGAGGAAAGAGATCCATGATTTGTGCTTGATTAGCCAAGGGCAACCAGGGCCCGGGGCTGGACGTGCATACTCCCAATGGAGTTGAGATGGCCTCATGAGTAATAATTGGCCAAATGACCACAGAAAATTGAGAAATGCCCTCATTAAGTGGATAGGTTGTGTGATATTGCTGCCACCTACATGTAGTTCCCATTGGATCAAGAAATGTCAGTAAGGTTTGTGTACATGTAGTTGAAGACCTGTGCACAGGATAAAATGCATACCTATCAAATCGACAGAATATGTACAATGTAGTGAATGTGGACAATGTCAAGTTGTGTTTGTACTCACTCTGACTTCTCCCAGTACTTGCCATTGTAGGCCATACCGCAAGCGATACTGAGGCCCTGACCGAGAGAACCGGTACCGACATCCACAAAGTTCAGTCTCTGTAATAAAAAATGAAAAAGAATGTATCAGAACCAGATAATCATTTTGCAAGTCACTGCTACATTGCTAGTAAGCAGGAGGTTGTAGGTTCGAATCCCACGGGTCTGTGCCAGTGCATGATTTTTTCATGTGCACTCTACAAGCAGTGCTCTCTTAGTTGGTGAAGGGCAAGCCTAATTTGCATAATTCACGGGCCGCCGCTCGCATTCATCGTGCGGAATACTAATCTTTCCCACATTCGCCACAAGAGGGCGGGCTTTACGCGGGTCCCGAACAAAAATGAATATTCATGAGGTCGGGTAGGGCAGTTTTTATGAATGAATAACTGGCATCGGCTCTTACGTAGTACATCCGGGAGATTGGTACTGGAAATCAACGATACTCCGGCAGTTTCGTCACAAAAATCAAGGCGATCGGTCGTTCTAAACTCTTTTTATGACTTTCAACATTATTGTCTATATAATGACGTCAGCACAGCACAAAAGACAACATGTTTTGGGGAATAACTCCGAAAATCCCTTGACTTGCAGCAATTTTACGCTTGTTTGTGACAGTTTACCTCATATCCCTCCGCTTTATAGCGTGATTATAACGGTATCAACTCGCCCTTGGGGTGATATAGTCCTCCGAAAAAGTGTCATCCGTGCATTGTTTTTAGCTAAAATGATGACGTCATAATTTCTAAACCTTCTAAAAAAGGCGTATTTGACCCAATTCCCCTGATTTTCAAGGCTTCAAATTCACTTAGAGCAAAGTTGATGACATTTTAAAGTAGTTCCGATGGGTACTAGCCATATATTACTCCGCCATAATCGGAAAAAAACATGTTTACACTCGTCGGCCATTTATTGCTGGTAATGTGGTCTGCATTTTGTTCGTTCGGGAAGTGGCGAAATCGTGGAAAAATCTTCTTTTTCGGTAATTGGGCTTGACTTGCAAGAATATTTACATCGTAAACGAAAGATGACATCTTATCATTAAAGGAAAATATCCGTGTGAGTAAGGAACTGGTGGCCTTATATTGGAAATAAGTGAATTTCTACGTCAATCTTTTGCTGCATTTGAACGATTCTGGTGTTAATGTTGGGTTTTTAAAAATGGCGGATCGATCCAGCGTAGGCCTAAACTTCACGAAATAGTTGCAGTCATAGTGCACGCTGTTTTTTTTATTACAGGCAGTACTTTGTGAAAAACAAATAAGTGAACTTGAAGGAATATGTTAATAAAAGGAAATATTTTACTTCTGAACCCGTACAAGTGAAATAATTTGAGTTGTTAAGTTCTCCTATGCATGAATTGTGTATCCGCCATTACCTAGCAGGCACATACTGTAGGCCTACATAAAATGTTTATTTCCTTCCTCTGATTTAAAGGTACTTTAGAAATTGCATAGGCCCCTAATGTTTGATCATTGAACGTGATTCTTTTGTTTGTATTTTTGTACGTATAATCCCACGAAACGATGACTGACATGCCTACTACATGTATGTGCCTATTAATTATGAATCTTTATGATGACTAGGACATTAATGACTGGTTTGGTTTTGCAATTAATTCAGATTGTCAATGTAACTTACAGCGTGTGCAATGATCTTAAAATGATCTGCACTTTGACAAGAATTGGATCTTTCTGTCTTGCCAAGTCACATTGCCTCTCATCATTATTAAAGCTTTGCTTATGATACAGAAAAGTTTTAATCCAAAATTTGTTTGTTTATAAAGTGATACTTGCACAAGCCCCAGAACATTGCACAACATCTGATAAAAACATAAACCGTTGTTCGCTAGGCATAGGCTATTGTCTCAGAAAAGTGTATTTTGAAAACAAGGTTCGAATGTGATTTACTCTCTTATGATACATTAAGCCAAATTAAAGAAAGCCAATTTAGTTTGCCCAAAACACTAGCAACGTTTCTGCGTATTGTATTTCAAAATAATTGAATAAACCTAGAATAGGCATGATTTCAAAATGGTTTGAAAGGAAAAAATGCTTTATGATATGGAATGTTCAATTGCTTAACTAAACTTTGCCTTTACAACTTCTGGTAGTGGATACACCATGTCCCATGCGGTATGGGCAGCTACCTTAAGTTGACAGACAAAGCAAGGAAACATCAAGCTCATCCACCATGACCGCACCCCAAATGGATGACCCTGATTTTGTGAATTAACAAATTTCATATTTACATGTTTATTGGCTTTATTTTTGGATTCATTTTTATGGAAAAGGAGAAACGCTTTATGAAATGGAATTTTCAATTGATTAACTAAACTTTGCCTTTACAACTTCTGGTAGTGGATACACCATGTCCCATGCGGTATGGGCAGCTACCTTAAGTTGACAGACAAAGCAAGGAAACATCAAGCTCATCCACCATGACCGCACCCCAAATGGATGACCCTGATTTTGTGAATTAACAAATTTCATATTTACATGTTTATTGGCTTTATTATTTTTATTTTTGGATTTATTTTTATGGAAAAGGAGAAATGCTTTATGAAATGGAATTTTCAATTGATTAACTAAACTTTGCCTTTACAACTTCTGGTAGTGGATACACCATGTCCCATGCGGTATGGGCAGCTACCTTAAGTTGACAGACAAAGCAAGGAAACATCAAGCTCATCCACCATGACCGCACCCCAAATGGATGACCCTGATTTGGTGAATTAACAAATTTCATATTTACATGTTTATTGGTTTTATTTTCTTTATTTTTAGGATTTATTTTTTATTTTTTTTGCAACAGGTCCATAATAAACCAAGATGAGAGTATAATGTGGTAACTGGATACCCCAAGACTTACCACAAGTTTCACTCATTTTGCTTACATGGAACTAGATGTATTTTTGTAGAACAAAGCAACATATGAAGTGGTGTATAACTGTATGCGACAACGATAAATTGCAACATGGAAATTACTTACTTTCCATGTTGCCTACCTTACTTATCCCCATGACCTACAGTTTGACATTTCCCAGTTTAGGTGAGCTGTACTGGGCATGCTGTCTGAGTAGCAATTTCTGCCGCTTGGCAGGCTGGTTCACCGTGCAAAACATGCGCTCGCTTTTGTTCAGATGGGCATGAATACTTTCAGTTGCCTGCTCAGACATCAAGCCAACAGTACCTAATATCCGTGCTTGGCGAGGGACCTCTACTGTTAGCAAGTGAAATTTACGTTTTATATTTTCATTTGGAAAGTTTACCGGAAACCAACAACCAAACTGGGCACATCTCAAGGCTAACAGCTCCACCTCATGTTTGCATAGCATTCTGTTCAGCGTGTACAAGTCGTAACAAGATTTGAATTTTTGAAACAAGGAGAGAATTTTATTAGACAATTCTTGAGAGCCAAATGATTGGCATCCTGTGTCAGTGATAATTTCAGTTGGAAGGAAAATGTTTGCAAATTTCTGAAAATTCCCCTCTTTCAGCATCTTGTGTACATCTGGGCCAATGAGGGATCCCCCATGATAAGACTGCTTTCTAATATCAAGTTCTTCCAAAACAGTGTTGAATTTAGTCATGAATGGCCCAGTTACTTTCATTATGTCTTGTTCAATCTTATCCTTCATTTTTTGATTTTGATTCATCTCTTTAGTTACGTCTTGTACCCTGTGATTTATTTCCTTGATTGCAGCATTGAACTGCTGAACCAGTTTCCTAGATTCCTTAGCCTGTGCACTGTTGTGTGTATATTGTCTACCATTTTTTTCGAAGTGGGTGGGATTATTTGTTTGAGCCTGAGCAACCTGGTCATGCTTAGCCACAAGTTGAACTTCAAGCCCCCCCTTTGAATTGCTTAGTTCATCATGTTCCCTGCTGATGTCTTCAATTTGTACATACAGATCATCTACCCCCTTGTGCCTACCATGATTTGTCAGAACTTCTTTATCCAAACTCCCTGCATTTTTCTCAACAATCTCAAAGAATTGCAACCCAAGCCCTAACCCAATGTGTAATGGACTCACCGACACTTGTTCAGTGACAAAACCCTCCGTAGCTACAAGCGGCGATTGAATGCAATTGTCATATTTTTTTGCCTGATCCTTTTTTGCCCCATTTTCTTGGAATGCTTTGGCTTTTGCATGGCAGGTTGACAGTTTTCTTTGAACAGCTGCAGGCATGTCATCATCTTCATCATTATCTTTGAATTCTTGCAGAATATGCACTGCGTGTGGTTTCCCCTTTTTCAGATCTTGCAATGTGGCTAGGCAGTGTGGGCAAAAGTGATAACCATTTGGCCCAGTCAAACCAAGAATCTTGGCAATCCATTCCCAATCTCCCCCCCAAGTCAGTTTGCATTTTGTGTACATTTTTGGGCCTTCAACAACTGTTGAATCCTTAGCTTCAGATGATGATGAAGCATGATGACAATACCTGCAGTCAGAACTGATGTACCGATTATTGTGATTTATTTCCTGGAGTGGAGTGAAATCCAACATTTCATCTACTGAATGAACCATGTCATCTGTGTACATGTGTTCAGTTGGATCAATGTCAGGGCGTGGAAGCTGTAGCTGTGAGATGTCCCCAGTGACCTTCAGCAAGTCATCAAATACAGGCTTGAATGTTGCCTCAATGTTAATCCTGTCATCTTTACCACCCTCAAATATTCCCATTATTTTCAATGACCGTACAGAGTGGCGATCCTTTGAATTCAGAGTCTGGATGACCATTTTGGTAGTTTTGCCCCCCTTATCACCAGAAACATGAAGCCACAGTGTATCATCAAAGCTTTCAACAATTTGATTATTTTGAACTTGTTCAGTGACCATGTTGGTAATAAGATCACCAACATTTACAATCCTAGTGAAGTGCACAGTGTTCCCACTACTCCCATCAAACTTGCCATACTCAAACTCATAAGGCAGGGCTGCTGAAGCTCGCATTGATTGCCGTGTTCCCATCAGTTTATGACCCGTCTCAATCTCAAGTCTATTTTTGATTAGTGTCCACATAGTCTCAGGCATGAGACTACGCAACCCATCAATTGTCTCCCTTGAAAACTTACTGCATATTTCTAGACCCGCCACTTTAGATGCCGTTGCATACCCCTCTTTGTGCCGTTTGATATTTGCTGATCGTTGAGCAGCAATATCATCAAGCACAGGCTCAGGTGATCCTGTAGCTGAAAAGGTCTGGTTTGAGCTCGAAGAGGAACTACAATTTTCAGCAGAAAATCTGCCACCAGAAATTAGTTTCTCTATTTTTTCAATGGTTTGACTTCTCTTTCGAAGTGTTCTCTCACCGCAAGTGGAACTTCCTACTTCAGCTACAGGAACCCGTACGTAAGATTTTGCCCGCCCACGTCTGCCCTCAATTTTAAGCAAATCTGAGTCTTGACTCCCTGCAATTTTCACAAGATATTCCAAAGCAACAGTTTTAAGTTGCTGTACCCCAACAGACCTATCCACCCCAAAGTGACTCTTGACATTTTGTTCAAAGTTCCTAAGTTGTCTGTTTTCTTCTTTAAGTCTTTCAACTTCACCCTTCAAATTAATTATTTCCTCATCAGGCCCTGACATGTCTGGACATACAGAACTTGACGGTGTGTCAATATCTGTCCCAGCCCCCTGTTTTTCTTGTTCATTACTTTTACTGTCACGTTTTCTCCCCATCTGACGTTTGGAAGATAAAATCTTACTGTCCACACGGTTATGGAAATTGAGAGAATTGTCATGCCGAAACTGCATAACACATTGCATGCATGAACCACACAAAAACCCCTCCCTCTCTTCTTCAAGCATAAAACAAAGTCGTAAATCATCTTTGTATACCGTTGTCGCATAAAACCTACTACTTACGCCAATTTTACAGATACAACACTTCTTTTTGTCTGAGGGCATTGTGGATGTATCACTTTGCTGATATTCAATCTCATCAAAATTACTCGAAAAATTTTGACAGCGATTGTAGAAAGACGACGATCATTTAAATAGCACACGCTTAATGCAAATGACAGATCGATCGGTAGCCTTGTGCCTAGAATCGTCACAGTGCTTTAGTAATGTAAGTTGCATGTTGAGGATTGCACCAGACTATTACAGGAACACGACTGGACACAACTGAACTAGAGAGGGCGCTACTAATAGAATTCCGCTTTGGCGACCCGTGAATTCTATCTCCCCGACGAAAGATCATAACTATATTAGATTCGATCCACCCAGCTGACCCCAGCTAACTCAGTGGCCTAGAGGTATGGCATCTGCACTAGTAAGCAGGAGGTCACGGGTTCGAATCCCACCTCAGCCAGAGCATTATTTTTTTCGAGTGCACTCTGCAAGCACTGAGTATGCAGTGCTTATCTACATCAGTGAAGTGCAAGCCTAATTTGCATCATTCTATCTGAATGCGCATCTATGCATTATTATTATTGCTGGCTAGGTACAGACTCGGTACATGTACTTGGTACTAAGCTTGTTCGATATCCAGTTTTGGGGATATCAAAATATCGTGAAGAAAAATTCGGTGCAGATTTTGCGGTAAGAAATCTGCTGAACGATTGACATCTTTTGCAGTAATCTGTCTGTTTTGGTCTTCGAAAGAAGCGAGTCAAGCTTTACATGTACTTATGTTCATGAGCTACTCTGAATTTTTTGTATAAAGTTGCGCCACCATCAAGCTATCGCGATACTGCCGATATTCCTGATATTTCGTTGGGGGCCCGATATGATTCCAGATATGAAAAAAATATATAAAAAATAAATGATAAATATCGTCATATTGAACAAGCTTACTTGGGACCAAGGTTGGAGTGTACACTTAAGTCACTGCATGGTGCAACATACTGTACCTCTGCATTCTGTTGTATTTAGCTGGGTAAGTACAGTACATGTACTTTGTACCAAGGTTGGCATGTGCTATTTCAATGACTTGCTCAGTTGAAAGGAAACCCACCCCGGCATTTGTTGGGTTTTATTGCACCTGGCAGGCTTCTTGGAAAATACACCCCCTTGGGGTGAGTGTCAATCCACTGACACTAAGGGCTCGAAATAATACTAGCCCGGCGTAAAATATCTAGAAAAAACCACTCCGGGCTAGCTAGACACACTTCCTTGGTTGCCCGGTGGGCTAGTAAAAAAAGATCAAGAACCTACCTGTTAAGGTATGGATCAACATATATACGGGCTAGTAAAAATCTAATCGGGCTAGTAAAAATCAAATCGGGCTAGTAAAAATCTAATCGGGCTAGTAAAAATCTAATCGGGCTAGTAAAAATCTAATCGGGCTAGTAAAAATCTAATCGGGCTAGTAAAAATCTAATCGGGCTAGTAAAAATCTAATCGGGCTAGTAAAAATCTAATCGGGCTAGTAAAAATCTAATCGGGCTAGTAAAAATCTAATCGGGCTAGTAAAATCTTAAGTGAGCTGGACCGGTGGGCTAGCCAGGAAAAAAAGTTAGAGCAAGGCCTGCCAATGAGCCAATCTCATTCCAAATGGCCTCATCTTTAAAACTATCTTGCCTGAACTGCTGATAAAATACAAGATGTCCTACACAGGTTTATTGTAAAAATGTACGACTTACAGGTGTCGGGTGGCCCTCGTAGACTGAATCAATCTTGCGTAGGGTCGAAAGATCTTCTTTGGGAAAGAGACCTGCCTCAGCCAAGGCAGCATACCAGATAGGAGCTGCATGACCCTGAACAAAAACAAAGTACACAAATTCAGTGGCAGATCAGATCAGATTGATATAAGTTGAGCAACTATGTATTTCATCAAATAACCGTGAAAACTGGCTGGATTAATTACAAAAGATAATATCATACTTTGGTTTTTATCAAAAAAATGCAGATTCACGGGCAAAAATATCAAGACAGATACAGTAACAGTCATCTGTGAAGATTTCAGTCCCATACGGTGCCCACTTTTTGAGTAAACAGTGAAACACAGCCACAGTATTTCTTAAGTCGTTTAAGTGTTTCTACCACCACTATCTTCATACCCTGTGAGTTATACGTAAATCTATGAACATTGAAAAAAAATGAAAAGTGAACACAGACAACTTGACTGGAACAGGATTCGAGTCAGCGACCTTTGGAATACAAGTACAACAGTGAAGTTTTCTTTGTTCACTTTTCAAGGAATTATATATTTCATTGAAAGGTGAACAAAGAAAAATTGACTGGAGCAGGATTTCGAACTGGCAACATCCTGAATACCGTACAGGCACTCTACCAACTGAGTTATCCAGCCCTATGTTGGTGGTGTCCCAAATAGTCAATTATTTTGGTTCGTTTGGCAGTCAGAAGCCATGAAACCACGCACAAACTGCTATATCCCAAGGATCATTTCATCGATACTCGTAGCAATGCTGCAACCTGAGAACAGTACATACATGTAGGTAGATCACTGAAAGAGGATAGGCTATGGCTTTTTAATAATTCAGTCATTTTCCCTTGTGGTTATTTGATAATTTCAATATATTTCGTAAAGCGCATAGAGAAGGGTCATTTTCATTCTATAAATCTTGTATTATCATCATTATTTGAATTATGAAATAAGAAAATACTGAGCTGAATCATGCATACACATGTAAATGTGTACTTACCAAAAGTATATTATATCATCTACTTGGGGTTCAATGAAGCATGGCATTTTTACATAGTAATGGAACTTCATAACGGGTCAACACTTTTATTAAGTTCAGGACAAACAGTACCACCTGCTCAACTGGTGTCGATTTCTTTTCATGATTGGGGGGATGATTAGTGATTTGGTGTCCTATGCGAGGGAGCGAAGCGACCAATCGGGAGGAGTCTGTGGGAGGTGGGATACCCCCTCCCAAAACCAGGGACTTTTTAATAAAAACAGAGTCGAAAGTCACATTTTAGAGCATTTAAAAAAGATATTCAGAAGAATTAAACGTAGTATTCACTGCAAAGACTAAAAAAACAACAAGGATCATGTAATATTTCTATACAATAAACTTGAATGATATTCAACCTCAAAATATTGGGGCGGGGGATGATAATACACGCCATCCCCCACACCTCAAATTTTGGGGGGATATATCCCCCCCCGGGATCGACACCCATGACCTGCTCCAAAACAAGTTTTTATGTCTGTCCTTGCAGGTTCTTTGAATTCACTGCTTTCACTGTCATTAAAAATTTTCAATACAGTGCCACGTTATCACCAGGGTATACTGCCAACTGTGCGGTATCCACTGATCATGCATCATCAAACATCACCATCCAAGGTGACTGCATTTGTTTGTCCCAAATAATTAACAGTACAGGACTATTGAACCCAGCTTCCTGTACTGTAGCCTCAAGGTTTGAGTGACTTTATTGTGCAATATAAAGCAAATACTGGTACAGCATTAGGAGCTGAAAGTGGCTATGAAAAAAAAAAATGGTTGAAAGTGATCAAGGTTGAAACATTTCACACATCGGTTTTAATATGAAGCTATTTTGAATATGGGGTGGGGAACGAGCACAGGGGAAAGCACTTTTCAAGGAAAGTTGAGGAAGATATGCCTAATTTGAAGAATAAAGAAACAAACAAACAAACAAGGTAATTAACAAATGTACCTTGGACAAGATGAAGCGATCATTGGATGCATCTTTTGGCTTGTCAAGGCGGTACTTCATAACATGGAAGAACAGCACCGACATGATCTCGGCAGCACTGCAGCATGATGTAGGATGGCTACAGAGACGGACAGAAGAATATGTTAAATACCAAAAATCATTCTGTATTCAATATTAAATGGGCAGCAATCCATATCAATGTCATGTTAAGATACCCTTTTTCTTTGCTGCCCGCCTGAAGTTCCTGCCAATGCAAACCTCTTAAGCCCTATCCGCACTGGACTTATTTTTCCGGGGATTTAACCGAGCTGATGGCTAACTGAAAAATGTGTCTCCGGCATTCTACCCGGGCAGAAGTTGGCCGGTAGAAATACCCGCGCGGCTCGGGCAAAGTAACTGAGAGGAAGACTTCCTAAGACGTTCGCACCGGACTTAAAATGGGTAAAGTACCCACCGTCTCGGTAACTTTGCCCAAAAAAAGTCCAGTGCGGACAGGGTTTTAAAGCGCTAAGCACAAAACACTTCCTTATTAAGTAACAAAACTCTGCTGCCTGCATTGTGACGCAAGCTCCTTCCCGAGCTCATATAACTCCCATTCTCCGTACTTTACACTGGCTCCCTGTGGCTGAAAGGATTAAGTACAAGTTGTTATTGTTGGTTTACCACTGTGTTAATGGAACTGCACCCCAGTACAACATTGATTTGTTATCTCCATACAATCAACCAAGGCGTCTTAGATCATCTGATGCTTCTCTGCTTGTCATCCCACATACTCACAACTCATGGGGGGATCGCTCTTTCGCTTATGCTGGCCCTTTTCTCTGGAACAAACTCCCTATCCATATTCGCAATTTATCCATCTCAGAATTTAAAACAACCTTGAAGACATTATTGTTTCCTGGTTAATCACTTCAGCAGACCTGTGGTAAATCCTTTCATGAAACTGTGGTTATCTTAACAACTGTTATATGTATACTGTACTTTTTGGTTTTTGTAATAGTGTTCTGCGCTTCGAGCGTCACTTGTGACAGATTTTGGCGCGTTATAAATTCTCATTATTATTATTATTATTAACAAGTCAGTCTGGAAAGTCTTCCTGGATTCAAACATGATTACAAATCTCATGTCTGGTTGGATGTTTGTTAGGCTACTGTATGCTAGCTTCCATACAACCTTTACAAAGAATCTAAGATGCTAAGAGTTCTATTGGCCACTGGGCATCTTTAAGCAGGAGGCCCTATTGAAGCAGCCCAATTTCAACAATGGCTATGGCACATTCTGTGCACTAAGCACTGACTAGACCAGACAATACCAAGAGAGGTTCCCCAATCTCAATTGTTACCATGGTCCAACAATGGATTTCAGTGGGTTGTTAGGGGGCCAACAGTGTACATGAGCTTATATAATGTAATTTAGGGCATTTACAGAACAGCGGATTAGGCTCAGGATCAGGCTCCAGCTCTGACCATGGAGGTAGGCATCCACGTGCTGAAAATATAGGGTGTGGTTTTTCATTGAAGCTGAAAGTTTTGAAACTCGGTTTCCCTTTTCAGATCAGGGAATCTACTTCAGAACGGCTGCCAAAAGTCTCTATTTTGATACCCGTTATTTCACAATGGATTCACGAAATGGAATCGGAGCCTGATACGGAGCCCAAGCCTCCATTTCGTAAACGCCAATAGAGTACATGTATACGTACGCAATATGAATTTATGAATGTATACTGTAAACATGTAACTACACAATATACATGTACATACCAGTACGTACAGGGAAGGAAGTTTGTTCATGGCCAAAGTAAGTTTCACTTTGTAGGCCATTAGGCCTACATGTATTTCTAAAGTTCATGTGGGAGAAAAACTGACATAGACCAGAACATAATGTACATGTACAGGTGTATTGTATGCATGAAGTACCAACTGCCCAGGTTAACAATAAATTATGGTCACCCTTGAAGTTCATGCCATGAAGTTTGACACTCATTACTATACTGTGCAAATAGATATGCCTACATGTGTACATACATTGCCGTGTGCACTGTAACCTGTGCCATTAGTGCATGTTGCACATAACGTGTGCATAATAATGCCACAGGACCAACATTACACATATAAATGTACATCTGAAAAAACAATTATTGCAAAGGTGTGTTAAGTGCACATCGGCTTAACGTGACACAGTTCACTTCCTGCTTCCTTGTCCACTTTTTCCTTGTACAGAAATATAATTTTCCCCAACAGCATACATTAAAGGTAGTATCATACTTTGTTTTTTGTCAAAGAAATACAGATTCGTGGGCAAAAATATCAAGGCAGATACAGTAAAAGTAATCTCTGAAAATTTCAGTCCCATACGGTGCCCACTTTTTGAGAAAACAGCGAAAAACGGCCACAGTATTTCTTAAGTGTTTTCTCTTTGATTTTTGATTTTTTAAAAGATTTTCGGTCGTTGTTTTACTCATTTCTGGATAAATACACCATTTCAGGCAGAAACATTTTAACGGTATGTTTCTACCACCACCATCTTCATACCCTGTAAGTTATATGTAAACCTGTGAAGATTTCTGTTTGGGCTTCTTAACAAAGTATGATACTACCTTTAAACAGAGTATTCAACAAAGCCAGCCTTGCGTAACTTAACATATAATATGGTACAAATAAATGTACATGTACCAGTATACTAAATGCTGTCAATTGTATAAACTATAATAATATGTGCATGTAAACATAAAGCCAACAGAGTACTGGGTTTTACTCTGGTGGAACACATAAAATTGGAGTTGGCAGATTAGGGGCATTTAGATCGCTACCGGGCTATACCATGGAGAAACATGAGTTCCAGAGAGGCACTGAAAATTGTGCCGGAAAATTTTGTTTTATAAAGTCATAATTCTATCAATTGATATAAATGTGATAATCTTTGCTTTTGTAAAAGATTCTCTGATTAAATATTTTTTCAACGGTGAAAATCGGTTTAGGAATGGCAGAGATCAAATATTTTTTTAGCAGAGATTTTTCACTGACTCAGGAAATCATGTGTGCGCGCAAGTACATGACATGTACAGTACCTGTTTCATAGAATGCTTGTTTGGTTGGCTATTAAAGTAGGCTCTGTCGTACATGATAATAATAATATGTGTGTGTACATGTATGTATTCATAAATTATGTACAGTGTATAGTATGCATTCCATGTTGGTGCATTTTGTAGATGTACTGTACATGTACATGTACACTAAAAAAAAACAATTTTTCTGCAATGTTACTGTAGTGTTCAGTTCCCTCCTAAATCAAGTTTAATGGTACTGTAGGCCTACACACAGCACAGATGCCAAAGTCAGAGACGAGCTGGGCGTGACATTTTTCTTTATTTTCTAATTTCTCGAGTGAGCACGCAATGCGAGGGAGCCAAGCGACATACATGTAGGAGCCAAAAGCACCTTTAAGCAGAAAATCATGCAATCTGGTGCATTCTGAAGTGAACATTCAAGTTTTAACCGATTCTTAAAAACAACAGGGTCTCAGAATGTGTGTGAAATAAGCTGGAAAAGAACAAAATCGCTCATGTCAAATAGTGCTGTGCATGAACGGCTACATGTAGCTAACTACACAATGTATAGGGCATATATGCAGCTATCACCCAAGCACACGCCTTAAATTGCCGGTTTTTCTTTTTCAAGTTAAGACTTGGTATAAAGTCTGACATTGGTTTTTACCAAGAGGCATTGTATGTTAGTCAGCAAATATTTACTTTATATTGAAATGTTTTCCTCAAAGCCTAAATCATTTCAACTTTTGAAAACTATCCGTGCGTGTATTAAACCAGAATAGAGGTATTTTTTCAGGTATAAAATCTTTCATCCAAACAGCTTATTGATTTGAAAGAGAATTAAATATGTGGTGGGGGGATGCTGTCAGAATATTGAATACAGACCCTAACATGATCATTTGAGCGGCAAGAATAGTATACTAGAAAGCAACAAACATATTTTGGGGCAATTTTTCGGTAAAAGAATTACACCCATTTGCAGGGCTCGAATTTCGTAAAAAAAAAGCACTGGACAGCAGGTCTAGTAACTCAAGCATTTTACTAGCAACCTAAACTTTTTTCACTAGGCCTGTGGCATTCATGTACATAGGAAAAGGGTAATTGTATGCATTATTGTGTCAAAAACCATCAATTTAGCCACCATTTTAATTGTGCAAGGAAAATAAAATCAGTAGACAGCGGGACTAGTGCAGTACACACTTTACTAGACCGACCCTGAAATCACTAGACTCCGTCCACGGTCTAGTGGATATTTCAAGCCCTGCCATTTGCTACTTTGTTAGGGCTTAAAGCTTTTTTTTTCCCCTAGAAAATGGTTCTTTGCTACGCAACTAATCTAAACAAGGAAAGGGAAATTAACAATATACACATTTTAGAAGTTCATAAGGTGAAACTGAAAGGTGAAAATTAGCAAATCAAAATGTAATTTAGGCCTAAACATGTCTAGGCTTATTTTGTTTTAGGTCAAAGGTCAAGGTAAAATGCAGCTTGGTGATGACTGCATTGCTGGTTCAATTGTCAATTGACAGGTTTTAAAATTTGCCCAATAGGCCAATCCATTTAGCCCCACCCCTAACATATTGACAAATCACAGGATTGCCTACATGTACAGTACATCACCACAGTAAAAGAGGATTTTACCCTGATGCCCCGGCTTTTGGTAGTCCGAGTATCACCCATTCTAATCCGTGTCGCTACGTACAAGTTACGTCTTATACATGCGTGCATGCAAATTTTATGCAACACGGCACATCAGCCAATCAGATCTGTTTTGAGAACATCTCCGTCAGGATCGTTATGGAGGATGTTGATTGGTCAATTTCGCACGTCCGCGCGGCAGCAGCTATCTTTGTGATAGACGTGCTCGCCAAACGGTGTGATAGTAGATGCCCCCGAATGATCAAAACCTATGTCAGTGCTGGGTTGGTTTGCAATTAAGGAAATATGCAAGCATGTGTTACATAGACTAGACTTTTGGTGGCATATGTGGACCACTGCGTATGCCATGCGTACAGAAACTTTGTCTGACAAGTGACAACCTGTTTCCCGAAAGTAAGGCTTGCAGAGCTAAGCAAACCATACTGTGCTTAGCATCTAGCAATGGAGTTAGCATGACACTGTTGTCAGTTAACATGTAATAGCCATCGACCACGCCCCAAAACTCCCAATGTCCTGTATTAAACTAAATAATGAATTCAACAACATGTTTTTGACACATCGTGAGTTTTTTTTTCCTGGACAGAGCAAGATGGACATATATCAACTTTTTATAACAAAACACAAAACATGACGAAAATACATTAAGAAAATGTTCTTCAGCATCACTGTGTATCAAGTATGCTGACCACATCAAAAGCGCTAAGAGATAGGATTACCTGTATCCAAGAGAACAATGTAGGCCTACATGTACATGTATGCCAGCATTTTGATCCAGATATCAAAATTAGTACAACGCTGTGAAGATATAAATTTATGCTGGCCCAAGTTATTAAACTACTGAGGCAAACAAGGGTAGGAAATACAAGCATGGTCAACAGGAAGGTACATAATGTACATGGCATCCTTACCCTGATCCGCCGGCATTGGTGGCATTTATGCTGTCGATTCTCAGCTTGTTCGCAATATCGCTCAGCTCCTGAAACTTGGATTTATCAACCACCGCCATGCCGAATTGTATACAGGAAGATGGAAAAACACAATGCTCTGTATGATTTCAAAGTATGTACTACAGCCTGCAGATCACAGAGAGCCGAGGAAGTACTGCACCGGGGGCCAAGCCTATACTGCATGTGAGTGTGCACTGTGCAAGTGGGCGTGGGTGTCTGTATCCTGTGCACATGGTGCAATCAATGCTTTCTAGTACCAGTATTAACAATAGTGAATACACACACACAGTGAGGGCAGTCAACAGGAACAGGTAGCAAACTTGCATGAATTGACCATGTAGAGTACAGTAGGGGAGGAGGTCAGATAGCATCCTACGGTTGGATGAGTAAGCAATTTTTGTGCTGAATACAGGTACACAAGTACACATACTGTTAGTGTACTGTAGATTTGACTGGTTAAAGGTAATATCATACTTTGGTTTTTATCAAAGAAATACAGATTCATGGGGAAAAAATATCAAGATAGATACAGTAACTGCAGTCATCTTTGAAAATTTCAGTCCCATACGGTGCCCACTTTTTTTTTTTGAAAACAGTGAAAAACAGCCACACTATTTCTTAAGTATTTTCTCTTTTATTTTTGCTAGCTTTAAAAAGATCAAAAAGATATTCGGTTGTTGTTTTTATTGTTTTACTAATTTCTGGATAACTACACCATTTCAGACGGAAAAAATTTAATGGTATGTTTCTACTACCACCATCTTCATACCCTGTATGTTATACGTAAATCTGTGAATATTTCTATTAAATTGGTTTCTTAATACCAAAGTATGATACTTCCTTTAATTAAAGCTACTAAAAATTTGGTGCAGTTGCTATACAGTGTGTCCCAAAGAAAACGATATGAGAAAATTATGAGAAGAAGTTTTATGTATTCAGCTATTTGATTTTTAGCCTATTGCATTCAATATCTCACTGGGTAAATTCTGACCAAATTTCAATGCAATCCATTCATGCATTACCAAGCAAATATTGATTGTCTTGAAAAGTCCATTTTGCTACCATTACAAATGAGTGACAGTTGTGGTCATCTAAGTGGTGATCTGTGTGTAGTGAATAATACTGATCACAACTAAGAATGTTAAGATGACCACCATTGTCACTCAATTGTAATGGTAGCAAAATGGACTTTTCCAGACAATCAGTAATTTCTCAGTGATGCATGAATGGATTGCCTTGAAATTTCATCAGAACATGGCCTGGGAGACATTGAATGCGTTAGACATACAATTTCTTTTAATCATTTTTTGAAAATGGGTATCTTTTTTGGGGGGGGACACACTGTACATGCACACGATATATAAACAGATTTTTCACGTCTGTTTGTTGAGATTTTTGTTTTGGCAACAGTTATAATCTGAATCTTACATAAAAGTAAGGTGCCAATTAATAATAATAATAATGATAATTTTCTTCATAAAGCGCAGACAATTACAAAGTGATCAAAGGCGTTAATTACATAACAAATGACAGGTACAAATAAAAATAAAAATTAAGATTAAGATAAATTATAGATATAAATACCAAAAAAGAATCATCATTACTTGAACATTCCTAAAATGATGGCATTGATACAAATGATAAAAGCTACACAATTATCATTAAATCAGTAATTAATGCAAACATACATGTATAGGCCTAATTATAACTAGACCTGTGTTTGTCGACAAACACTGAGCTGTTTCGCGTATGTTTTATGAATGATATGAAAAACAAACATAAATGCAATTGGCCCAGTACAGAGAAATAGCGGTGTATTAATTGTCGTAAACAATTATCAGGAGCGTCGTCACTCGTCCATCAATACATGTACAGTGTATACAAATACATGTACATACTCATGCCCATGCGAAACACAGAAATGGCTGTAGGCCAGTATGTATGGTTGTGCATATGGGCGGTGGAAACAGCAAAATGATTGATTTTCTAGCTCGTGTACACAATTGGCCCACTGCTATAGATAGCCATATCAGCGGTCCAAAAAGTTCCAAAGACCATGTTTTGTAGAGCTGATAGTTTCTATGTGAAAGCTCAATGCACATGTATACATTGTACAGTACATTTAACGCTGCTAGTGCTACATGTATTCCTCCTGAAATGCTGTCATCACCAAGGAAACTGCAAATCTTAATACCACCAAAAACACATCAGACGATTCCAAATCCAATGAACTCCAAATTTCACACAATCAGAATGTGCACATAAAGCTTGTTCTGCATGTGATTCAAGATTCAAGTGACTGTAGAGTTTAGACAGTACTGTACACTTCTAAGCTAGGTTTACCACAAACTTTCTGATTTTGCCATAATACATGGTGTACATCAGTGAAGAGCAAGACCAATTTGCATAATTTACATGTATTAAAATAGATCAGCTCCGATTTTGTCTTATTTCAAATTAATCACATAGGCCTATACAAAATATCAGATTCCCTTTTAGTTATTTGAATGATGAAGAACCAGAAATGTCTACAGCAGGCCCTGATCTTAACCATGGCCACCTCAGCCAATGGCCGCATGCCCTTCCAACTTGAGTCAACTGTACAATGATTTACCGTAACTAGTTCGTACTACGGGCTAGAAAAATATATATATTCTACAAAAAGGGGCTTGTAAATTTTAGCTAGATGTAGCCCAGTGTGCTGGCCTGAAAAGAAATTACTGCAAAAAGTGCAAGGGCAGAATATGTGCGCCATAATGAAGCCATCTGAAAGTCAATTTCAATAATGGACAGTACTTAACTGTAGCATTTTCCGTTCAAAGGCTCAGGGAAGTCATATAATGCAAACAAACCTTCTCCAGATTCTTAGATCTTCACCTAAACCTTTTAAGGACTTTTCACACTGGAATCAAATCAAATTTCACATAACTCAATCCGGGGCGAACTTATTCTCACCCTGGGTTGAAATTTGATTTTTCAACCCCGCGTTCAACCGAGCGTCGTTTCACACTTGCCTCTCGCGAACTCACCTTCAACCCGGGGCGACCTCAAACCGATTCAATTCACACTGCCTTTTTCAACCCGGGGCGAAAAATCTCAACCCTGAGCAGGGTTTACTTCAACCCGGGTTGAAGTCAATCTCAGGGTTGACGCGGGGTTGGCGCGGGTAACGGGTTGCCAATTTTCCTGTGTGAATCGCCGCCGATTTCAACCCCGTGTCAACCCCGAGATTTGTCCAGTATGAAAAGGCCTTTAGACGTTATAATTTCCTGTACACCGGGTACAGTACATCATAAAACCAAAGATTTTCAGTTGAGGGTCTGTGTAGTGCCATGCTAAATCTACTGGTGGTTTTACTGGTCATGGGTTTGCAACTGTACACGTTTGTATGTAACTGTTTATATTATAATTTAGCATGGATGCAGGCAACTCAGTACTATTTTCATTTGTCCCAATCAACTTACTGGTACTGAAATGAATGACAGAGCTACATGTACAGTACAAATAATTGAGAAGATATTAACAAATTTAGGGTGTAGTGAATTTCAAAAAATCTGGAATTTGAAGCTCTGAATAGGCTAAAAGGATGTTCTGGCAATATATAAGACCTACCAGAGTGAAAACAAAATTATCAAAAATATTTTGCCCAACCTAAAAATGGATTGAAAATTCGGTTAAATAGTGCTGAGTCATTGTGAGTAAGCATTTTATTGTTTTTTAGGTTTTCAATAAAAGTTTAATTTCTGGTCGTGTTTTCTCTGATTTTTCTTTTGGATTTGCAGCAAGGTGACTTTGGGCAATACCTTTAACTTGTTTCACTTATGATTTAATTAACTATACATTTTAATTGATTTGAATCAAAGAAAATATGTTAAATATCAATTGAAGTCCTTATGCTTAGCACATGTGCATACTTTAAAAGGACATGCAGGCCTATCCATCTATGTTCTGCTTCAGGAAAATGTTTTCATCTACAATAGATGCTAGTCCCTGTCTACTCTGTTCTAGTATAATGTAAACATATATGCCTCCTATCCTTGGCAAATGTTTGGTACTGGTTTGGTAGGGATGTCTGGTCCAGGCTTGGTAAGAGTATAAGCTCTGAAAAAGTGAGAAAAAAAATTAGCTTGTGTCGAATGGGATTTATTCTCATGTAGCAGCTTAAGTGATATAGATTTGGCACCACGCTTCTGTAAAAATGTCCAATTAATATGCAGTTTCAAAGAACAATAAGCAATTTTTACAAACAGGGAATGCAATTCAGCCACGAATGTTTGATGCTGTGAGGTCGAGAAATAAGAGATTTACACGCATGGCCTATGAGTCTGATCTTCATCTTCTGGACATCTGTACATATGTAATTGTAAAGCTCTAAGTATACATCTCCCTGACTGCCAGGATGACTGGAACTTCATTCATCATAGAAAAAGCTTTAAACAACAGTGATCTTGTTCATTTAAGCAGTAACTTTCAGGAAAACAAAGTTCCTGAAAGTTAGGATTAGTTTTTATACGATGTATTTTACTATACAAGTCCATAGTCAGTCATTTACTGGAGAGTTACATGTAGAACAAAACTGCAAGAGCAGCTGTGCACTTGGGTTGTGGTTGATGCTATAGGCCTACCATCTCCTCCTTTTCCATGTCTGCCTGAAGCAGTTGTGGAAGATCTGAGTTTGAATCAACACTTGCTATATACTTTGTCAGGTAGTCATCAAGATAATCTTGCCCTCTAACAATTAGGCCCTGTCGGCCATTCATAGTGGTTAACATTGGTACAGAGAATTTTGTCTCTGTATGTCTGCACCAAACATTCCAATGTTGCTCATAGACGTAGACGATTAGTAACTATTGTGGTCAAGTTATATGCATGGACAACCTTGATGATGTGGAGATCAATGGATGCGGTGAAACAAGTTAAAGGTATTGCCCAAAGTCACCTTGCTGCAAATCCAAAAGAAAAATCTGAGAAAACACGACCGGAAATGAAACTTTTATTGAAAAACCTAAAAAACAAAACGCTGACTCACCATGACTCAGCACTTTTTAACCGAATTTTCAATCCATTTTTAGGTTGGGCCAAATATTTTTGATAATTTTTTTTTCACTCTGGTAGGTCTTATATATTGCCAAAACATCCTTTTAGCCTATTCAGAACTTGAAATTCAACAAATTTTGAAATTCACTACACCCTAATTAACATACTTTTTAAAACAGTTTTTTTTTTAATTATCAAATTAAAAATCACAAGGGAAATTGACTGGATTAATTTTAAGTCATTGAAAAAAAATGAAAAGTGAACAAAGAAAAACTGACTGGAGCGGGATTCAACCAGCGACCTCCAGATTTGTGTTTGTTTTGTCTGTGCTTAAAAAAAAAAAATTACGAAAATTGCAGTGACACCATATTTAGTATTTCTTTTCAAAGAAAAACCATTAACTCAGTTTTTTTCCAATCATAATCCAATGTGTTTACATGTAACTCTTTGTGATGGCACTGGTTACTGAATTGACAATTCACAGAGAAAGCAGTGGGCCTACCGGTATTTATAAAAGTACTACACTGTAGTTGCAACGATCGTAAGATTTTGTGCTTTTTTTCTGCAGAAAAAGATCTTTCAATGTTTTCAGTGGTCTGAATAGAGGTTTATAAAATGCTGATTTAATAGCTCTGAGTAGTTTGAATGTGTCTGAGGTTTTCAAAGTGAAATGAAATGAGAAAATCTGGGCAAATCTGGACATGGGGAAGTTGCCGTTTGAGGAGTTATAGACACTGGTTACAATGGTTACAATGCAATTGTTGCAATGAATCTACTTACATGTATTCAACAAAATTCTGTCATATGCCTTTTATAACGCCCGCTTTCATCCAATTCCTACTTTCAGCACCAAATTTCCAAATCTGTCAAGTCATGGAAGTAGACAGTATCCACATTTTTGATATTGAGTACAAAAACTATGGCCAGCGCCAGCGAGAAGTTTAGACCAATGCTGCATGCAGTATGTGAACCGGTGCCCCAAAACCCTGAAGTGAAGATGGTGCTAGCGGATTGAACGTGAATGCAGGTGACGTGTTTTTAGCCTCGCTGTCCACCTTCAATGATTATAAAGCCCAAGTTGTTTTTGTCACAAGTCTAACAAACAGCAACTTATAAACCAATACATTACTACTACTGCAACTACATGTACTGCTTTTTTAACCTGACTGTGAATATCTCTGAATGCAACAACGGATTTGTAAATCCGTTAACGAGATTCCTAGTTTCGTCGTACCGGATTTGTAAACCAGAGGATTTGAATATTCGTTGTAACACAATCACTGAATCAGTCAATTCCAAGTCCTACTTACAATGTCGTCAGTGCTCCTTTTTATTAAACAATATTTTACACTTTGCACCATTAAACGTCCCACGCTATTAATGCAGTAAAACATAAATCATAATCATAGCAACATGTGTTGGGTCTGTTGGTCGAGTATACTGAGACCGCCACATAATTATGCATAGAATTGCATGGTCGCCGGAGATGTTGTATGGCCGACCGTTGGTCGTTGTGTAGTCGTTCACTGTGTGTGATGCTTGCTCCGTACGTGCCTGCAAAAATACAATGGCCCTGCTAGTCTTGGTTCACGAGGTTATTGGTGTGGATACGCGAATCGCACTGACCGGCACGCACGTACGTACAGGCAGATCCGAACACACATACGCACAGAGCAATCAATAATAACGTCTTGGAAATCGTGTAAAATCTCTCCCAACACGGGGGGAAACACACTGCGCATGCGTTGCATTCGAAGACAGGCACATACACGTACATGTCTGTGCATGCAGGCCTACGCGGCCTGTGACGGTAATTATACATTTTCAACAGCGTGTCGTCATGGAGACGACATAGCGCTACATAACGAGGTGCGCACGCAACTCACAGCCTTTACAGGTTTCCCAAGACGTTATTATAGAGTGTGTACATGTGTACGTGCTTGCGGGTCAGTGAGAAGAATCGGTTCGTACGTTCCGGTAATATATAACGTCGTGAACCAAGACTTTGACCCTGCGTGCATCTGTAACAAGTTGGGTGCTGATTGGTCAACGCGCAAGTCAGTGCTTGTGAGTTGTGATGTCATGAAAACCATGTGCTGGTCCAACACATTACGTATGGAGCAGGCATCACGCGATGTGCCTATGCAGACACACACTGTGTGCGACTATGCAACAACAAACGGTCGGCGACCATGCAATTCTATGCATATTAATGTGGCGCTCTCAGTATACGCAACCAACACACCCAACACACGTTGCTATGAATATTCAACGACCTAAGACGGTTTAGCGGTAAAATGGCAACAAAAATACAGCTGACCAAAGTTCAAATACGACCGCAGAGTCCACGAGTTCTCGAACGTCGGGTGGCACCACAAAAAAAGGTCAAAAGGTTGAAGAAATGTATAAATTTGAAAAATTTTTGGTACCATTCGAAAGATCATGGCAAGGTCTGTCGAAGTGGTAATGACTAATGATTCGAGTGGCCGTTGGCCCTTGCTGAGTATGTGCCCATGTGCGTCAGTTTCTCCAATGTTTGAATACACTTCTTCGTAACCCTAAGGTCCCAGTCCCCATGTCAGACCTAGGGTTACGATCATCGCAACTAACTCAAGACTGGCTAAGAAAGAGAAAGTAAGCTTTGTCTGCATCCTTAAGCCCACCATTTAACATGTTAAAGACCACACAATCCGCCCCCAGGACACTAACGAGTAACGCATATACCTCCATGGTTGTTATATTCAACATAATCAGGATAATGTTATTATTCAGGTCTCAGCTTAACTCACCCTGAATTGGCAGAACTGGTTGACTGAATACTGTGAATACGTAGTTTATTGGAGATGTCACACAATTCTTGCAATGTCTGCCTGTCTGGCCGATGGTATGCTTCACCAGATGCGTCCATTCTTAAGCTTCTTTCAAAAGAACTGAAAGTCTGAAGAGAAGTTTTGTTCGAAACTTAAGCTTTTCACGAGGTTCTTTGACCCAGCGTCAGCGGCTGCTATGCAATGTGCTGTGCTAATAAGTCAGGTGGCGACGCGATGGCGTGGTACTACTTCGCACACGTGCAGCGGCATTATTTCATCCTGAATACGAGGACAACGTGTAGTGAAAAACGAACAAGCCGGATCGGTAACACTGCCATATGTTTGTGCGTGCAGCCACAGCCGCAGCCAATTATTTGCATGCGGCTTATGGGTGATTTGGGAAAATCTTGCAACCTCGACCTCTCTTAAAAAAGCGCCCTCAGTAATTCAGGTTCTGAAATTTGAACGACCGGACTTACGATTTTTACGGAGGCCCATAAGTCCCAGATGAATAACTCTAGTACAATTAACTGGGCATAGGCCGGTGCAAAGGTTAGAGGTTGTATCCACTGGGGCCTTTTCCAAACCTCGGCTCCGGCTTCGGCTCCATTTCGTGACTCCATTTTTGAATAACAGATATCAAAATAGAGGCTTTTGGTTACGAATTGGAAGTAGATACTCTATTTTGAACAAGAAAACAGAGATTCAGCTTCAATGAAAAGCCACAACCTACATTTTCAGCATATGGATGACAGCGCCGGAGCCTGAGCCGGAGCCTGAGCCGGAGCCGGAGCCGGAGCCGGAGCCGGAGCCGAGGTTTGGAAAAGGGCCCGGCCAGGTGTCGATTTCTTTTCATGATTTGGGGGGGGGGGGGGATGATTGGTGTCATGCGAGGGATCGGCGAAGCGACCGAGCGGGGAGGCTGTGGGAGGTGGGATACCCCCCTACCAAACCAGAGACTTTTTAATGAAAATAGAGTCGAAAAGTCGCATTTTAGAGATATTCAGAAGTATTAATTCACTGCAAAGACTAAAACAACAACAACAACAACAACAAGGATCATGTAATATTTATATACAATAAACTTGAATGGCATCCAACCTCAAAATATTGGGGGGGGGGGGGGGGGGGGGTGATTATACAAGCCATCCCCCACCTCAAATATTGGGGGGGGGGGGGGATATATCCCCATATATCCCCCATATCCCCCCCGGATATGGGGGATACATAAAAGTGTTTGTGAAATTGGTCAATGTATCTTCCAAGCCAAGCGGTACATTGTCTAAACACGTGAGCTGATTCTTCCTGCTTGTTTTAGTCCTATTTAATGACAAGATATTGGGCGAATTTTTGTCTTTCAAAACTAATTTGTTAAATTTAAAACTTTTTTTGTGTGTGTGTGGGTGTGGGTGTGAAAAAGACAGGCAATGATTTACGCATTGTGACATTCTCTTAATACCAAAGTTAATTTTATTGAAACCGTGAATTTTAATTCTTGTTCTCCTTGGTCACCAGTAAGTTGATCGTCAGTACAGCACAGTTCATACTTCATGAGTATTCAGCATCACACATCGCATATGCAACCGGGATTACCTGACTTTATAAAACAATGTATAATAAGTCTATATGCCGAGGCTGGCTTCATATCAACATACATTTTATGATTTTCAATAATAGAATTATAATTCAGTGTTAAAGATAAATCTAAAGCATAACCATATGGAGACTTGTACTCCTAGTGCCTGTGATGCAGTACTATGATATAGGTTTTCCCGCACATTTTCAAACCTTTTTCATTCAATTTCCTAAGCATTTGACTTCGATTTCGTCCCAAGAAGACTGGAATTTGCCAATGCTATACAATGAATTAATTTTTAGTCATTGGTCATTCGAATTGATCAATGGTCAATCGGTTTCGTCAGTTTTCATTCGATTTCGTTAGATGTCACTGGAATTCGTCCCACTTGATCATCATCTACATAATGAATGATCAAATTGGTCTTTTGTCAAGCGATTTCAAGAATTTGTCGTTCAAACTAAACCGATAATCTGACAAACAGCTTTGTGATAAAGGTTATAGGCTTGCACTGTATGCCCATTTTCAGGTTACAGGTATTTTTTTTTCACTTGCTCTTATGATTCCGAACCGTCTTACACCACTTTATACTCCGAACATCAGAAATCGTCGTAACAGTAGGCAAATGGATCCAAATGGAAACTGGGCATGGACCAAGTGATGATATGGACTTTTCCGAAAAGATGTGAAACTACGAATACATCTTCTTTTACTTATATGATGAAGTATAGGCCTGCTTATTTCTGGTATGCAAATTTTAAAAACCATCTTTCCTCTATATGTTTTTCCGGCAAAACAAAAATACCGATCTGAAATTATACACATTCAAATAGGCTGTCATTATTTTCGAAAAGCGCATCATACATGGTAATAAATTCTCATTTCGGGTATGTTTCTACGTCAGACAAAATATTCCTCAGACACTAGAAAGAAACGTTTAAAGTAAAAATAAAACGATGAAACGTACCCCAACAAAGTGAAGGACGGCATATAATCATGTGACGAATTTAAATGAAATAGTATACGAATTTGATTGCAAAATTACGAAATTGATTCATCTCTATCGTTTGGCAACTGCGGCCGACGCAATTGAATAGTCTTTGATCAAAATGTATGGCAAATATATCAAATTGGTTGGCAAAGTGTCAAATTGTGCGACCGAAGACAAAATTTAACGCGGGGTATGCAAGGTTAGGAATCTCCGAGACGAAATTGAAGTTAACTGCTTTGAAAATTTAATGAAAACACTGAGTTTGAAAATGTGCGGGAAAACCTATATTACGGAAATGAGAATAATCAGTTAAAGATTTCATGCACAAAAAGTGCATTATTTTTTACAAACAACTAATTTCCTGTACGATTTGTGAAATTGTATTGAGCCAATCATTATTGTCAAATGTCAATTGGTGATACTTATTACTTATTAAGTTGAATATAAGCCTTTATTTAGTATACATCATCAGCGATAATAATTTATCACTTCAATACGCGCGTTTCATATAATAGTAGGTCACCATTAGTTAACAACCAGTTGGTCAATTTGTCGACAAACTGGGCATCTTTCCACATGCGCAGATTGTCGACAAAATTAATTCTACGCATTGTGATTGGCCAACGCGTTGCAAAATCATGGTGGCGCACTATTGTGAATCGCCCGTATTACTAATGGATTATATGCATGTCTTTATGTGTGTTTATTTGCTGAACCTGACTATAGCATCAACCCTGACTGTTCAGTCGTCATCTTCTTCCTCAGATTCCTCTTCATAGTCCGACGACGACCTGGTGCCAACCTGATTCGCAGGGCCTTCGCGATCACTCTCATAATCACTAGAGCCAGTCTGTTGGGCAGGGGACCCCTCACTTTCACTCTCACTTTCATTTTCACTCTCCTCGCCCTCATTCTCACTCTCAGAGCCCTCGCTCTCCGAGCCCTCACTCTCAGAGCCCTCACTCTCCGAGCCTTGGCCCTCGCTTTCAGACACCACCTGAGAAGCAACATTCGAGGCGGATGATTCGGCATCTGACGATTCGACATCTGATGATTCGACATCGGACGATTCTACATTTGATGATTCGACCTCTGATTCTTCTCCACTTTCAGATGAGTCACTTCCATCTGAGCTTCCGGTGCTACTCCCAGGATTGCTGGTGCCGGCACTGCTGCCAGCACTGCTGCCTGGGATGTCCGGGAAGAACTGTGCGGCTGGAGCTTTTAGGAGAGCTGGGCCAGTGTCCCCCACACCATTTTGTCCCTCATTACCCTCTTGTTCAGCCTCTCCATTCTGGTCCTGGGCGTCGCCTTCTTGACCATCTTGTTGATCCTGGGCGTCGTTATCTTGACCATCTTGTTGCTCCTGGGCGTCGTTATCTTGACCATCTTGTTGCTCCTGGGCATCGTTATCTTGACCATCTTGTTGCTCCTGGGCGTCGTTATCTTGACCATCTTGTTGCTCCTGGGCGTCGTTATCTTGACCATCTTGTTGCTCCTGGGCGTCGTTATCTTGACCATCTTGTTGCTCCTGGGCGTCGTTATCTTGACCATCTTGTTGCTCCTGGGCGTCGTTATCTTGACCATCTTGTTGCTCCTGGGCGTCGTTATCTTGACCATCTTGTTGCTCCTGGGCGTCGTTATCTTGACCATCTAGTTGCTCCTGGGCGTCGTTATCTTGACCATCTTGTTGCTCCTGGGCGTCGTTATCTTGACCATCTTGTTGCTCCTGGGCGTCGTTATCTTGACCATCTTGTTGCTCCTGGGCGTCGTTATCTTGACCGTCTTGTTGCTCCTGAGCCTCACCCTCTTCGCCATCTTGTTGCTCCTGAGCCTCACCATCTTGTTGGTTTGCAGCTTGTTCCTCTGTTTAAATAATAATGAACAAAACAAATACTATTCATTTGTTTGTTTTTGGTTGGTCGTTTTTTGTGTGTAAAAAATTGCTCTCCGACTAAAAAAAAAAAACCGCATGAGGCGCAGGTGACATAAAGAAAAACCGTTATTGAATTGTCTGCCTTATCGTGGATTAGTTGTGTCAAAAATGGATGCTCATTTCCCGGTGGTACCTATTATGATAATAAGACACCATGCTATAATTCATCCATTTTTTGTATGAATATATTTTTGATTTGTCCGGGTTTCCATCAATTTTGGTAACATCATGTTAAGGAACGACCGGCCTGGCAATGCGGGTATACTCACCTTCTGTGCATGGCCCGAAATGTGCCTTGGCCAGATTGGAGCTGGAGCCTTGCTTGCACCTAGTCTGTTGCAGCTTGCAAAGGTTCCGGTAGGTGTTGCCATCAGTCCCGCACACTCTCCTACCCTTGTTCTTACAGCTTCGCTTGCATCTTTTCGCTTCGGCTGTAAAGACAGATATTGTACCACTGAGAATATTAAAAAGCAGATTCTTCTTCGGAGCCATTTTATTGATTTTCTCGTCGTTACCACACTGAAGCATTCCACTGCGATTCACTGGAGTTTTCGGCCCCATGGGGACGTCACTTGAGATGTGGATACATATGGGGTTTTAAGGTAATTTCATACTTTGGTTGTTGTCATTACAAGGAAATGCAGATTTATGGGCAAAATATCAAATAAGGTACAGTGGCAGTTATTGTGTGAAATTTTCAGTCCCATACGGTGCGCACATTTTGAGAAAGCAGTGAAAACGCCCACAGTATTTTTTAATTCTTGTCACCATTAGTTTTGATCTTTAAAAGATCAAAATTGTTTTTGGTCATTGATTTTACTATTTTCTTGACACATACAACGTTTCAGGCAGATATACTTCAACGGTATCTTCATCACAATCTGTATACATACGCAGTAAGTTAAAGGCAAATCTTTGAATATCTCTGTTTGGGTATGCTACCAAAGTGCCTTTTCAACGCCTTCTTTTCATTGTCAATTTTGCTTTGTTAGAACTTGGCATCCGAGAAATTATACTGAACAAACGTGCTGCATATGGAATTCAATTATTATGTTCGCTAGTACTGAAACTTGAAAAATAATGCATTTTTGTGGACGAAACAGAAGCTTCAGAAACAGAAGCTTAAATTGCAAAACAGGGATATTCTTTCAATGCAAACACATAATGTTATCTTATGGAGGCAAGATTTTGGTATAAGAATGTACCAGACATAAATCACCAATATAAGTTTATTTTACTGTAGCAATCAAATTTGTATTTAAACCTTGGGATCCAAAATAATTGTCTTGAAAGATCGAATAGAGAGGTGTTTAGAATGAGGACACAAAAAGTGAGAAATGTTTCACACAGTTTTGAGAATGACTGTCACTGACGATATGATTTCTGAATCTTTATAGATGATTACATCAACTGTTCTTCCTCCGTCTTTTCGAGAAACGGGAATATAATCGTATACAAATCATTCGAACAATTAAGTTTGAGTGTAAAAATATCGTTTAAAAACAATAATGTTGTCAACTTAGGCAAAGACTATACGCCGTGCCACTGCTGTGCTGAACTGAATCAAATGAGTGCAGCACGGCAGTTGCATTAAAAAGGTCGAGCTTAAAAGATGATGTTCAACACTCAACAAACCTCGCTTTATTTGTTAGAACTATAAACATTTAAATTACTTGACATGAGAAAAAACATTTATCTCACACACTGAACACAGAAAGAGAGTCTTCTTGATGATTTTTCTCTCAACATGCTCAACCCGCAAGCTACCCCAAAATTGAAACTGTCTGAATTTCGTCAATGGGGGCAGCAGACAAATAATGTGTGATTTCGTGACGTCATTACGGAGCCTTTTCATTATTAAAAAAAAGGCTGTAGAGCTACTGCCGTTCCGAATACCGATGGCGCAGCAGATCCTGTCGAGCCAATGAGCTTGCCGTGCCGAACCAATTTGTCGAGCCAAATTGACGCCGTGATATTGCCGTGCAAAACTTGAAAAATGTAAAATCGTTTGAGTTCGGCACGGCAGTAGCACGGCGTATATCCTATAGGCCTTAAATATTCCGATGTGATTGGCATTATATAGAGTGTATTTGAGTAAGTTTACCTGAATCCGAGAGCGCTGCCAAAGTGACCGCAATCACCAACAATAACACGAGGAACCTCATCTAAAGATACAGGGAAGATAAGCGTGAGTATAATTATTGCGATGACCCAAAAGAGAAAATTTAATAGTTCTTCACAATAGGGACATGTACTGCAACCCGAATCAAGACCACACAGGGGTTAATTTCATGGAGCTGTTAAGCGCAACAAAAATGCTTAGCTTAAAATGTTTTGATCAATAAAACAAACCAACATTAGAAATGTGATATTCATGGTCAGCGAACAACTGCAGCCAAAGAACAATCACAAGCGATACACAACACATGAAAATTTGGTTGCTAATCCTGGTTTTTATTAATCATCAAACAACCACAAGGGAAACTAACTTGAAATCAGTAAACTCATTGAAAAGTGAACAAAGACAAATTTACGGAAGCGGGATCATCGAACCGGAGCATGGGCGTAGATCCGGGGGGGGGGGGGGGGCTAGGGGGGTTGCAACCCCCCCAGGTTTTCACTTTTTATTTATATGAAAATTTTTTTTGTACACAAACGTATGTGGAAGTACGACCAACGATCAACCCCCCAGGTCTGAGGACGTGTCTACACTACTAAACCGGAGACAAACATGTCATGGTTAGCAAATGTTCGTGCTAATGTTCGGCCGTGAAATTGGCCCCAGTCATATTAATCTGAAATTGATTTAAATGCCAGTGAAGTGAATTGAAAAATAAAAACTTTACTCCATTGAACACTCGTCGAAGAAATATAGTTTCAAGTTTGGTATACCCGATTAAAATAATATCATACATTGGTTTTTATCAACGAAATACAGATTCATGTGCAAAACTATCAACACAGATATAGCAATAGTTATCTGTGACAATTTCAGTCCCACACGGTGCCCACTTTTTGAGAAAACAGCCATAGTATTTCTTAAGTCTTTTCTCTTTTATTTTTGATTTTTTAAAAGGTCAAAAAGATTTTCGGTCGTTGTTTTACTCATTTCTGGATAAATACACCATTTCAGGCAAAAAACCCTTTAACGGTAGGTTTCCGTACTAGCATCATCTTCATACCCTGAAAGGTATACGTAAATCTGTGAACATTTCTGTTTTGGTCTCTCGTTACTACTGTTTGTGGCAACAAGATACAAAGCCCTATGACAAGAACGCACACATCCGATTTTACTTTCAGTTTCACTGACATATTAAGTATGTACCATGTATGCAAATTCAACGGCCACGCAATACACTAATTATGACTCATGAATTAACAACATCAATTTATCCAAACTCATTTACAAACAAGTTGGTTAGACAATTGAAAACAAACAAACAAACAGACCAGGAAACAAATGCCACCAAAAGATTAAAAACCGATTCCACCTTGTCCTATACGTAACAGTGCATCAGTGGCGGTTATAAGTTTAAAACAGTTGCTACATAAACTTTTTCAAATGACAGTCGCGTTAAAGAAATCAAATTGTTCCATACAAAACTAGTTAAAAATAAATAAATTAAGATGTGAAAAAAATCCAAAACAACAACAAACCGATTGCAACATTCCGTTTTTTATCATTGTAAATATTTCTTGGAAACAAGTCATTCATGATACACAGTATCACAGTATCACAGTGTTTCTGTTACACTACAGGCCTTGCCTACAGGAACATTTTTGACAAAAAAAATTGCACGAATTCAATTGAAATAAATTTACATTACATTGTACTTCACATTCAAATGATGAGATACATTTCAATTTGAATGATGGCACAAGGTCACGTTCGAGAAGGAAATAAAAATAATAATTATGCCCCTTCAGGTAAAAACAACAAACAAACATGGAGGAAGGAGAGCGAAAATACACTTACCCTGTGTGCAGTGGAGAGAAGATTGTAGCGCGTGATCACAAATTTAAGTTCTCCGAAAAATGCTTGAAAACTCCCGAAGTTCAGGGATTTATATAGACACGCAACTGGCCCCGTTCAAAACACGCCAGGGTCGATGACTAATGGCACAACTTCTGCGTCCCTCCTACACCCATATTAGGATCCTGACGATGCTTTGATTTTAGTCACCCATCCAATGACCTTTCTGGAAGATATTTGTAATTTAAATACTGACTACAGGAATTATTAATCATGATGTCTGAGGGGTAAGGAGAGGGGGGGGGGGGGGGGGGGGGGGGGGGAGTAGTCGGGGCCCCGAAAAATATGTGTATTTTGTATGATACTTTTTCAGCTATGGTGTGTAGTCTTGATTCTGTCAATATGCTGTCTCGTAAAACTATCAACATTCTTCTTACACGCCCACCCAATTACCCGCCACGTCCACGCCCATTCAATTACCTACCACCTTTATTCTTGAGTGCAAAACATTTAGAAATTGTTTCCAAAGCGACGACACATCGAATCAAAGTACATTATTTACAAGGATGTTTTCAGATTGAGAAAAACAAAATAGCTGAGCGACTTACAACATCACGCAACGGATAACGGACAAAAATTATTGTTTTACTTTATACCAAGTTATACTTTCATCTAATGTTCCGTGATGTTTTTGTGGAAGATCCCTCGGAGGTGGATCTTTTTTAACCAAGAGATATTGAATGGAAGACTTTTGAGAACCGGTCTTCAAGTCAACAGCGCACGCGCAGGCACAACAGCGCAGGCGCAAAACAACGCGCGCATGCTCACATTTTCGTGCGCGTGCGCTGTTGACGGACCGGTCCTGAAAAGTCTCCCATTGAAAAATAATCTGTTCGCACCATGTACTTTTAAAGATATATGTAGTATCATACTTTGGCAGGAAGCCAAAACAATGTTCACAGATTTACCTATAACTTACAGGGTATAAAGATGGGGCTGGTAGAAGCATACCGTTAAAATTATTCTGCCTGAAATGGTGTATTTATCCGGAAATTAGTAATAAAAATAGTGGGCGAAATATGTTTGATCTTTTAAAGATCATCAGAAACAACGGTGAAAAGACTAAAGAAATTATGTGGGCGTTTTTCACTGTTTTCTCAAAAGTCGGTCCCGTAAGGGTAATTCACAGATTACTTTTACTCATGTATCTGTCTTGTTATCTATGTCCAGGAATATGCATTACTTATTACAAAAACCAAAGTTTTATATTACCTTTAATTCCAAGTGTCATTGCGATCCTTTTGATATCATAAGTTCGTAAGAAAGTCTTAACTCTTAAAGCCATAAACTATGCCTATTGTATTTACATCACCATAAACACCTGACATTTATCATACATGGAACACACAGAATGAGCATTGATTGTTATACTATTCATTGCATCTTAAGAGGTTTCGTTTCCGATTTTGCTAGCCTAATAAGAAGTAGTTAGTTGATAGAGATGAATAGTTTTGTGTCAGACGCCGTCACTCCGTGGTTGGTTCCAAAAGGTCTGAAGCTTCCGTATAGAAGGATGTTCTTTTTTCAAAACAAACACAGTGTACAGACGTGCATGTAGGGCTATATTATAGCGCTATATAGGCAGGCGCGGTTCAACGCGGGGGGGGGGGGGGGATTGTCTATCCCCCCCCAAAAAAATGCAATTGAAAAATACATTCTTGAAAATACTGGATCTTTTTAGTTATTAGGCGCCAATTACATAACAAAACCGCATATTGTATGATATAGGTGCATGTTTTTCGACCCCTAATAATACAGAAGCAAGTGTAAGAAGAACCCAAAATATTGGGTCTTCTAGGCCCCCCCCCCCCCCAATAAAAAAAAAAAAACAAACCCAAATTGCTCTTCTAGCCCCCCCCCCCCCAAAAAAAATTTCTCTTGAACCAAGCCTGCATTTAGGTAAAGGAAGGAAAACGGAATTTGGCGATTTGGCGAGTGGGTCCTATACTAAACCAACGTAATTAAAAACACCTCAGAAAACGTATAACTGATCTTCAATAATTGGAGCCACTCTTTGACATTTAAGACACTTGTTTCCAAGAATATCTCCCAAAATTGACGGAAACAACACTGGATGCCTACACAAAACAAACTGGCTGTGGATGAATAATCCGCTGTACCAGCACTAGGCCTACAGGATGTCACCAATTAAACGCAGTATGGGCAACGTTTAGCGAATAGTTATTGGAGCTCATACATAACCTAGGTAATCGAAATAGACGGCTCGAGTTTGACGGCGGATGGCGGGGAAGGGTAAATGCCAGGGGACGGGGTAGCATGGATAAGACACACAACTGGAGCATATCTTCCCTAAATCGTGAAGATTTACAGACGATAGTATGTAACCGTACGCCGGGTTTGCTTTAATATCAACAACAGAAATGTTCAAGGAATGCACGGTGAAATCTATTGTTTTTTTCCTTTTATCACCTTGTCCGTTGTGTTACCCCAGGTGAAGGAGTATTGTAACCGTGGCTGGCCGCCACATCGTGGCCGTGTCCGCTCCCACAGGGCCGGGTCGCGAACTCGCGACGACCGATACGTCTCCTGGCCTGACAACTGAAGACTGTGTGAAGTCGGAAATGCCCATGTCACCCGACAGTAGCATAGACACGTCCTCAGACCTGGGGGGGGGGGGGGGGGGGGGAGGGGGTAATGATAATGTAGCTGGGTCGTACTTCCATATACGTTTTATGTACAAAATACATACATACATACATAAATACATACAGTCATGATAATAAAATTAACCCCCCCCCATACTCCCCCCAGATCTACGCCCTGGTCCGACAAAATTTCAAGGTTCGAGATTTGCATGTCATGCCCCCTTCATTGGTGGCGGTCACCGCCGTTTTGTTATTGGTACAGTTACTTTCACTATGATTAATATGGAAACACGGTTAATTGGCATCACGTTTGTACTTTTTACGACCATCAATGTTAAAGGTAGTATCATACTTTGGTAGGAAACCAAAACGGGAATGTCACAGATTTACGTGTAACTTACAGAGTATTAAGATGGTGATGGTAGAAAAATAAAAAATGTTCGCTTGAAATGGTGTATTCATCCAAAAATTCGTAAAACAACGACCGAAAATCTTTTTGATCTTTTAAAAGATTAAAATAAAAGAGAAAAGACTTAAGAAATACTGTGGCCGTTTTTCACTGTTTTCTCAACAAGTGGGCATCGTATGAGACTGAAACCTTCACAGATGACTGTTACTGTATCTGTCGTGATATTTTTGCCATATCTGTATTCGATGACAAAACCCAAAGTATCATATTACCTTTAATTGTTAAAACCATGAAATTCATACGAAAACATAACTAAAATGTGGCTTGTATAAAGGGTGTCCATTAAGAGTTTTATATTTCTTTCGGAGTGAACCATTTTCGATACTTGAATGGACGGTGAAGCGAGAGAGAGAAAAGAAAATTGAGAAAATTTATAACCCGACAAAGAAGACGGCAATCACTGGTGTCGATTTCTGTTCATGATTGGGGGGTGTGATTGGTGATTTGGTGTTCTATGCGAGGGAGGGAAGCGACCGAGCAGGGGGAGGCTGTGGGAGGTGGGATACCCCCTCCCAAACCAGGGACTTTTTAATAAAAACAGTGTCGAAAGTCTCATTTTAGAGCATTTAAAAACGATACTCAGAAGAATTAAACATAGTAATTAGTATAAATTCAATGCGAAGACACAAAAAACAACAAGGATCATGTGATATTTCTATACAATAAACTTGAAGGACATTAAACCTCAAAATATTGGGGGGGGGGGGGGTGATAATACATGCCATGTATTTTTTTTGGGGGGGGGGGGGGTATATAAACATCACGGGTAGTGTTGTCATGAGAAAGCAGAATCCTATCTTGACAGTACATACACTACAGTACACTGACAGATTGTGGAGGCGGTCCCCCCTTTTCTCGAAACAACACCGTCAAGCCGAATAGGCCACACCAGCGCACCGGAAACGACATCAGAATTAGAAGTACTTAACCGGAAAGTCAAGTGAATCACGGACTAAGCTTGTTTCAACGTTGCCATGGAAAGATACGCCTGGGGACAGTGACGGGGAACTGGGCGGAGCCACAAGTTCAAGAGAGATTACATGGAATGAGCATCAACATTTGTAGAAGACCGCCCAGGTCTTTTGACAAACTAAAGTATGACAATAATGAATGAGGGCCTGACGCGTTTCGATCCTAGCAGGATCTTTCTCAAAGGCTACATGAAAGAACACAATGGAGAAATGGTTGGTTGAAAACTATATTAATAATAAAGATTTCTTTTACAGCATAGTCAAGGAGCAAAGTTATGAAAACCCTCTTATTCATGTGTTAGGCTCAACACCCACTACATCTAAGGTTTGACTTCATAAAAACGAAGTTTATACCATTAACAGCTTTGCTAGGTAGCATGTGGCTTCAAATTGTGGTATCACTTTTAAGAAAATGTGGTATTATTTGAGAGTCAAAAACAAGATTCACTTTCCTACGATGCGACTAAAAAAAGATAAAAGAAAAAAAGAGAGAGATGTATTTTGGTGAATGATTATGTGGTTATATAATTCATAATCCATTCACAGAGAAATAACAGTTAAAAAAAAGTCGGACTTTTTTTTGTTGAATTTTCTTTTGTTTTTCTTAAATTGTTTTTGGAAATATGGTAATATTTGTTTGGGATAATACACAAAAGTGCTACCACAATTTGAGGCTACTTAGTACCTAGAAATGTTCCATCAATTTCTTAAAGGTAATATCATACTTTTTTTTCACCTTGACCTACCAGAGGCCGGAAGTGGTCAAAGGGGCCATGGCAAAATACGGCCTTCAATTGCCCAGGATATGAATAAAAAACTTTCAATATAACACGCGCACCATCGAGGAAGCCGGAGTAAATATTTAAAACAAAATGCTGTTTTTTAATTTCAGTATTTTTCCTTGGGAGGTACTTGTTAATCTGAAAAGGGGAAGGGTTAATTGTTGCATTTTTGTATGCCAGGTATTTCCTGTGAGACAGAGGTTGAAAAAAAAAATCAAAAGCATGCATTTACCACCAACACCAGAAAGAAATCAACTTTAGTTCAACGGTTATACTTTCATTTTTATTTATTACAGATACCACAAATACAAAGTGGACAAAATACTTGGTTGCAATGAATTAGTATTATTTTATAAGTGATTTTTTTTTTACAAACAGACTATAAATCCATTAATAGTAATGGGTGTGCCAAAGACACAGCTTAAACAAGACCTTTAATTCATACAATGTGTAAGCATACACAAACACAAAACACGATTTTCGGCAAAACAACAGGACAAAGTACAAAGACCCTCAAAAATTCCATAATCCAATTGTTATAGTATGAAAAACGACTGCAGCATTAATATCTACGAACACACAATGTTTACATTTATACACAGAATATAAAAGGTAAAAAATAAACAAGTTGAGTATTAATATGTCTTAGAAAAAGAAAATAAAAGGAAATGGGTATGATCCGAAAATTGTCCTTTTTTTCGCAAAAAATTTATATTTACACATACAATGCCCATTTACGTCTGGGTCAATGTAAATCCCTGAGATTTACCGAATTTAAAAACACGGACCCTCATACAGTACTGTTAAGTTCATTTCTGGGATAAGGCAAGACAACAGCTCCAGGACACAGTTAAAGGGATAAGTGTTGCCATCTGAACCACACACCAGCCCCGGATCGGTAGCGACACTGCACTCTATTCGGCACACATCCACATCAACCGTCGATACTGTTGTGACTGCAGAAAATTAAAAAAGAGAGGAAGAATTAGAGTACATTACACTACATTATGCTGACTCTTTTCAGAATTAAATGATGTTAATTAAACACTATCATACGGTTTCCCTTTTCCCGGATGACAAGTTTATCTGCACAAACATTCATATCTTAAAAAGAGGAGTGGGGCTATAATTATAGAAAATGTGACTTTTTTTCATAATTATGAAGGCAAGCGGATGACACCTATTAGAGAATTCTGTGTAGTATAAACAAGTCACAGCTTTAGAATGTGTGCTGTCAAGATGTGGCTTTTCTTTTCTGCCAAATCTAACAATACATTTTAAAGTAGGGCATTGTAGCATACTTCTGTTTTTACCATGAATGTTCTGAAATATGAAATATTTGTGCTGAATTTTGAACAAGAAAAAAAGAAAAGAACATAGAAAATCAGTACCTATATTTGGCTGTCTTTTGTATTATTATAGTCAAAAGGGCTATTAAAGGGGTAAAACATGAAAAAACATGAAAAACAATGGGCTCAAAGGGCTCAAAAATAAAAAACAAAACGAGGAAGCAGAAGGCTTACCTGGTACATCAGTGGGCACGACAGGGGCATCCGTTGGCTTGACAGGAGCATCAGTTGCTTCGACTGGAGCATCAGTGGGTTCGACTGGAGCATCTGTGGGCTCGACCGGGGCATCAGTGGGCTCAACTGGAGCATCAGTGGGCTTGACCGGAGCATCAGTGGGTTCGACTGCAGCATCAGTGGGTTCGACTGGAGCATCAGTGGGCTTGGCTGGTGCATCGGTTGGTTCGACTGGAGCGTCAGTTGGTTCGACTGGAGCATCAGTGGGTTCAACTGGAGCATCGGTTGGTTCGACTGGAGCATCAGTTGGTTGGACTGGAGCATCAGTGGGTTCAACTAGAGCATCGGTTGGTTCGACTGGAGCATCAGTTGGTTTGACTGGAGCATCAGTTGGTTCGACTGGAGCATCAGTGGGTTCAACTGGAGCATCGGTTGGTTCGACTGGAGCATCTGTTGGTTCGACTGGAGGATCAATTGGCTCGACTGGAGCATCAGTTCGTTTAACAGAGGCATCAGTTGGCTCGACCGGAGGATCAATTGGCTCGGCAGGAGCACCAGTTGGTTCGACTGGGGCATCAGTTGGTTCGACTGGAGCATCGGTTGGTTCGACTGGAGCATCAGTGGGCTCAACTGGAGCATCAGTGGGTTCGACTGGAGCATCAGTGGGCTCAACTGGAGCATCAGTGGGTTCGACTGGTGCATCGGTTGGTTCGACTGGAGCGTCAGTTGGTTCGACTGGAGCATCAGTGGGCTCAACTGGAGCATCGGTTGGTTCGACTGGAGCATCAGTTGGTTCGACTGGAGCATCAGTGGGTTCGACTGGAGCATCAGTGGGCTCGACTGGAGCATCTGTTGGTTCGACTGGAGCATCAGTGGGCTCGACTGGAGCATCAGTGAGCTCGACTGGAGCATCGGTGGGTTCGACTGGAGCATCAGTTGGTTTGACTGGAGCATCAGTGGGCTTGACTGGTGCATCGGTTGGTTCGACTGGAGCGTCAGTTGGTTCGACTGGAGCATCAGTGGGCTCAACTGGAGCATCGGTTGGTTCGACTGGAGCATCAGTTGGTTCGACTGGAGCATCAGTGGGCTTGACTGGTGCATCGGTTGGTTCGACTGGAGCGTCAGTTGGTTCGACTGGAGCATCAGTGGGCTCAACTGGAGCATCGGTTGGTTCGACTGGAGCATCAGTTGGTTCGACTGGAGCATCAGTGGGCTCGACTGGAGCATCGGTGGGTTCGACTGGAGCATCAGTTGGTTCGACTGGAGCATCAGTGGGCTTGACTGGTGCATCGGTTGGTTCGACTGGTGCATCAGTTGGTTCGACTGGAGCGTCAGTTGGTTCGACTGGGGCATCAGTGGGTTCGACTGGAGCTTCAGTTGGTTCGACTGGAGCATCAGTGGGCTCAACTGGAGCATCAGTTGGTTCGACTGGAGCATCAGTGGGTTCAACTGGAGCATCGGTGGGTTCAACTGGAGCATCGGTGGGTTCAACTGGAGCATCTGTTGGTTCGACTGGAGCATCAGTGGGCTCGACTGGAGCATCAGTGGGCTCGACTGGAGCATCGGTGGGTTCGACTGGAGCATCAGTTGGTTCGACTGGAGCATCAGTGGGCTTGACTGGTGCATCGGTTGGTTCGACTGGAGCGTCAGTTGGTTCGACTGGAGCGTCAGTTGGTTCGACTGGAGCATCAGTGGGCTCAACTGGAGCATCGGTTGGTTCGACTGGAGCATCAGTTGGTTCGACTGGAACATCAGTGGGCTCGACTGGAGAATCGGTGGGTTCGACTGGAGCATCAGTAGGTTCGACTGGAGCATCGGTGGGTTCGACTGGAGCATCAGTGGGCTCAACTGGAGCATCAGTGGGTTCGACTGGAGCATCAGTGGGTTCAACTGGAGCATCGGTTGGTTCGACTGGAGCATCAGTTGGTTCGACCGGAGCATCGGTGGGTTCGACTGGAGCATCAGTGGGCTCAACTGGAGCATCAGTGGGTTCGACTGGAGCATCAGTGGGCTTAACTGGTGCATCAGTGAGCTTGACAGGAGCATCAGTTGGTTCGACTGGAGCATCAGTGGGCTCGACTGGAGCATCGGTGGGTTCGACTGGAGCATCAGTTGGTTCGACTGGAAAATCAGTGGGCTTGACTGGTGCATCGGTTGGTTCGACTGGTGCATCAGTTGGTTCGACTGGAGCGTCAGTTGGTTCGACTGGAGCATCAGTGGGTTCAACTGGAGCATCGGTTGGTTCGACTGGAGCATCAGTTGGTTCGACTGGAGCATCAGTGGGTTCAACTGGAGCATCGGTTGGTTCGACTGGAGCATCAGTTGGTTCGACTGGAGCATCGGTGGGTTCGACTGGAGCATCAGTGGGCTCAACTGGAGCATCAGTGGGTTCGACTGGAGCATCAGTGGGCTTGACTGGTGCATCAGTGGGCTTGACAGGAGCATCAGTTGGTTCGACTGGGGCATCAGTGGGTTCGACTGGAGCATCTGTTGGTTCGACTGGAGCATCTGTTGGTTCGACTGGAGGATCAATTGGCTCGACTGGAGCATCAGTTCGTTTAACAGAGGCATCAGTTGGCTCGACCGGAGGATCAATTGGCTCGGCAGGAGCACCAGTTGGTTCGACTGGGGCATCAGTTGGTTCGACTGGAGCATCGGTTGGTTCGACTGGAGCATCAGTGGGCTCAACTGGAGCATCAGTGGGTTCGACTGGAGCATCAGTGGGCTCAACTGGAGCATCAGTGGGTTCGACTGGTGCATCGGTTGGTTCGACTGGAGCGTCAGTTCGTTTGACTGGAGCATCAGTGGGTTCAACTGGAGCATCGGTTGGTTCGACTGGAGCATCAGTTGGTTCGACCGGAGCATCGGTGGGTTCGACTGGAGCATCAGTGGGCTCAACTGGAGCATCAGTGGGTTCGACTGGAGCATCAGTGGGCTTAACTGGTGCATCAGTGAGCTTGACAGGAGCATCAGTGGGTTCGACTGGGGCATCAGTGGGTTCGACTGGAGCTTCAGTTGGTTCGACTGGAGCATCAGTGGGCTCAACTGGAGCATCAGTTGGTTCGACTGGAGCATCAGTGGGTTCAACTGGAGCATCGGTGGGTTCAACTGGAGCATCAGTGGGTTCAACTGGAGCATCTGTTGGTTCGACTGGAGCATCAGTGGGCTCGACTGGAGCATCAGTGGGCTTGACTGGTGCATCGGTTGGTTCGACTGGAGCGTCAGTTGGTTCGACTGGAGCATCAGTGGGCTCGACTGGAGCATCAGAGGGCTCGACTGGAGCATTGGTGGGTTCGACTGGAGCATCAGTTGGTTCGACTGGAGCATCAGTGGGCTTGACTGGTGCATCGGTTGGTTCGACTGGTGCATCAGTTGGTTCGACTGGAGCGTCAGTTGGTTCAACTGGAGCATCAGTGGATTCAACTGGAGCATCGGTTGGTTCGACTGGAGCATCAGTTGGTTCGACCGGAGCATCGGTGGGTTCGACTGGAGCATCAGTGGGCTCAACTGGAGCATCAGTGGGTTCGACTGGAGCATCAGTGGGCTTGACTGGTGCATCAGTGGGCTTGACAGGAGCATCAGTGGGCTCGACTGGGGCATCAGTGGGTTCGACTGGAGCTTCAGTTGGTTCGACTGGAGCATCAGTGGGCTCAACTGGAGCATCAGTTGGTTCGACTGGAGTATCAGTGGGTTCAACTGGAGCATCGGTGGGTTCAACTGGAGCATCAGTGGGTTCAACTGGAGCATCTGTTGGTTCGACTGGAGCATCAGTGGGCTCGACTGGAGCATCAGTGGGCTCGACTGGAGCATCGGTGGGTTCGACTGGAGCATCAGTTGGTTCGACTGGAGCATCAGTGGGCTCGACTGGAGCATCGGTGGGTTCGACTGGAGCATCAGTTGGTTCGACTGGAAAATCAGTGGGCTTGACTGGTGCATCGGTTGGTTCGACTGGTGCATCAGTTGGTTCGACTGGAGCGTCAGTTGGTTCGACTGGAGCATCAGTGGGTTCAACTGGAGCATCGGTTGGTTCGACTGGAGCATCAGTTGGTTCGACTGGAGCATCAGTGGGTTCAACTGGAGCATCGGTTGGTTCGACTGGAGCATCAGTTGGTTCGACTGGAGCATCGGTGGGTTCGACTGGAGCATCAGTGGGCTCAACTGGAGCATCAGTGGGTTCGACTGGAGCATCAGTGGGCTTGACTGGTGCATCAGTGGGCTTGACAGGAGCATCAGTTGGTTCGACTGGGGCATCAGTGGGTTCGACTGGAGCATCTGTTGGTTCGACTGGAGCATCTGTTGGTTCGACTGGAGGATCAATTGGCTCGACTGGAGCATCAGTTCGTTTAACAGAGGCATCAGTTGGCTCGACCGGAGGATCAATTGGCTCGGCAGGAGCACCAGTTGGTTCGACTGGGGCATCAGTTGGTTCGACTGGAGCATCGGTTGGTTCGACTGGAGCATCAGTGGGCTCAACTGGAGCATCAGTGGGTTCGACTGGAGCATCAGTGGGCTCAACTGGAGCATCAGTGGGTTCGACTGGTGCATCGGTTGGTTCGACTGGAGCGTCAGTTCGTTTGACTGGAGCATCAGTGGGTTCAACTGGAGCATCGGTTGGTTCGACTGGAGCATCAGTTGGTTCGACCGGAGCATCGGTGGGTTCGACTGGAGCATCAGTGGGCTCAACTGGAGCATCAGTGGGTTCGACTGGAGCATCAGTGGGCTTGACTGGTGCATCAGTGGGCTTGACAGGAGCATCAGTGGGTTCGACTGGGGCATCAGTGGGTTCGACTGGAGCTTCAGTTGGTTCGACTGGAGCATCAGTGGGCTCAACTGGAGCATCAGTTGGTTCGACTGGAGCATCAGTGGGTTCAACTGGAGCATCGGTGGGTTCAACTGGAGCATCAGTGGGTTCAACTGGAGCATCTGTTGGTTCGACTGGAGCATCAGTGGGCTCGACTGGAGCATCAGTGGGCTTGACTGGTGCATCGGTTGGTTCGACTGGAGCGTCAGTTGGTTCGACTGGAGCATCAGTGGGCTCGACTGGAGCATCAGTGGGCTCGACTGGAGCATTGGTGGGTTCGACTGGAGCATCAGTTGGTTCGACTGGAGCATCAGTGGGCTTGACTGGTGCATCGGTTGGTTCGACTGGTGCATCAGTTGGTTCGACTGGAGCGTCAGTTGGTTCAACTGGAGCATCAGTGGATTCAACTGGAGCATCGGTTGGTTCGACTGGAGCATCAGTTGGTTCGACCGGAGCATCGGTGGGTTCGACTGGAGCATCAGTGGGCTCAACTGGAGCATCAGTGGGTTCGACTGGAGCATCAGTGGGCTTGACTGGTGCATCAGTGGGCTTGACAGGAGCATCAGTGGGCTCGACTGGGGCATCAGTGGGTTCGACTGGAGCTTCAGTTGGTTCGACTGGAGCATCAGTGGGCTCAACTGGAGCATCAGTTGGTTCGACTGGAGTATCAGTGGGTTCAACTGGAGCATCGGTGGGTTCAACTGGAGCATCAGTGGGTTCAACTGGAGCATCTGTTGGTTCGACTGGAGCATCAGTGGGCTCGACTGGAGCATCAGTGGGCTCGACTGGAGCATCGGTGGGTTCGACTGGAGCATCAGTTGGTTCGACTGGAGCATCAGTGGGCTCGACTGGAGCATCGGTGGGTTCGACTGGAGCATCAGTTGGTTCGACTGGAAAATCAGTGGGCTTGACTGGTGCATCGGTTGGTTCGACTGGTGCATCAGTTGGTTCGACTGGAGCGTCAGTTGGTTCGACTGGAGCATCAGTGGGTTCAACTGGAGCATCGGTTGGTTCGACTGGAGCATCAGTTGGTTCGACTGGAGCATCAGTGGGTTCAACTGGAGCATCGGTTGGTTCGACTGGAGCATCAGTTGGTTCGACTGGAGCATCGGTGGGTTCGACTGGAGCATCAGTGGGCTCAACTGGAGCATCAGTGGGTTCGACTGGAGCATCAGTGGGCTTGACTGGTGCATCAGTGGGCTTGACAGGAGCATCAGTTGGTTCGACTGGGGCATCAGTGGGTTCGACTGGAGCATCTGTTGGTTCGACTGGAGCATCTGTTGGTTCGACTGGAGGATCAATTGGCTCGACTGGAGCATCAGTTCGTTTAACAGAGGCATCAGTTGGCTCGACCGGAGGATCAATTGGCTCGGCAGGAGCACCAGTTGGTTCGACTGGGGCATCAGTTGGTTCGACTGGAGCATCGGTTGGTTCGACTGGAGCATCAGTGGGCTCAACTGGAGCATCAGTGGGTTCGACTGGAGCATCAGTGGGCTCAACTGGAGCATCAGTGGGTTCGACTGGTGCATCGGTTGGTTCGACTGGAGCGTCAGTTGGTTCGACTGGAGCATCAGTGGGCTCAACTGGAGCATCGGTTGGTTCGACTGGAGCATCAGTTGGTTCGACTGGAGCATCAGTGGGTTCGACTGGAGCATCAGTGGGCTCGACTGGAGCATCTGTTGGTTCGACTGGAGCATCAGTGGGCTCGACTGGAGCATCAGTGAGCTCGACTGGAGCATCGGTGGGTTCGACTGGAGCATCAGTTGGTTTGACTGGAGCATCAGTGGGCTTGACTGGTGCATCGGTTGGTTCGACTGGAGCGTCAGTTGGTTCGACTGGAGCATCAGTGGGCTCAACTGGAGCATCGGTTGGTTCGACTGGAGCATCAGTTGGTTCGACTGGAGCATCAGTGGGCTTGACTGGTGCATCAGTGGGCTTGACAGGAGCATCAGTTGGTTCGACTGGGGCATCAGTGGGTTCGACTGGAGCATCTGTTGGTTCGACTGGAGCATCTGTTGGTTCGACTGGAGGATCAATTGGCTCGACTGGAGCATCAGTTCGTTTAACAGAGGCATCAGTTGGCTCGACCGGAGGATCAATTGGCTCGGCAGGAGCACCAGTTGGTTCGACTGGGGCATCAGTTGGTTCGACTGGAGCATCGGTTGGTTCGACTGGAGCATCAGTGGGCTCAACTGGAGCATCAGTGGGTTCGACTGGAGCATCAGTGGGCTCAACTGGAGCATCAGTGGGTTCGACTGGTGCATCGGTTGGTTCGACTGGAGCGTCAGTTCGTTTGACTGGAGCATCAGTGGGTTCAACTGGAGCATCGGTTGGTTCGACTGGAGCATCAGTTGGTTCGACCGGAGCATCGGTGGGTTCGACTGGAGCATCAGTGGGCTCAACTGGAGCATCAGTGGGTTCGACTGGAGCATCAGTGGGCTTAACTGGTGCATCAGTGAGCTTGACAGGAGCATCAGTGGGTTCGACTGGGGCATCAGTGGGTTCGACTGGAGCTTCAGTTGGTTCGACTGGAGCATCAGTGGGCTCAACTGGAGCATCAGTTGGTTCGACTGGAGCATCAGTGGGTTCAACTGGAGCATCGGTGGGTTCAACTGGAGCATCAGTGGGTTCAACTGGAGCATCTGTTGGTTCGACTGGAGCATCAGTGGGCTCGACTGGAGCATCAGTGGGCTTGACTGGTGCATCGGTTGGTTCGACTGGAGCGTCAGTTGGTTCGACTGGAGCATCAGTGGGCTCGACTGGAGCATCAGAGGGCTCGACTGGAGCATTGGTGGGTTCGACTGGAGCATCAGTTGGTTCGACTGGAGCATCAGTGGGCTTGACTGGTGCATCGGTTGGTTCGACTGGTGCATCAGTTGGTTCGACTGGAGCGTCAGTTGGTTCAACTGGAGCATCAGTGGATTCAACTGGAGCATCGGTTGGTTCGACTGGAGCATCAGTTGGTTCGACCGGAGCATCGGTGGGTTCGACTGGAGCATCAGTGGGCTCAACTGGAGCATCAGTGGGTTCGACTGGAGCATCAGTGGGCTTGACTGGTGCATCAGTGGGCTTGACAGGAGCATCAGTGGGCTCGACTGGGGCATCAGTGGGTTCGACTGGAGCTTCAGTTGGTTCGACTGGAGCATCAGTGGGCTCAACTGGAGCATCAGTTGGTTCGACTGGAGTATCAGTGGGTTCAACTGGAGCATCGGTGGGTTCAACTGGAGCATCAGTGGGTTCAACTGGAGCATCTGTTGGTTCGACTGGAGCATCAGTGGGCTCGACTGGAGCATCAGTGGGCTCGACTGGAGCATCGGTGGGTTCGACTGGAGCATCAGTTGGTTCGACTGGAGCATCAGTGGGCTCGACTGGAGCATCGGTGGGTTCGACTGGAGCATCAGTTGGTTCGACTGGAAAATCAGTGGGCTTGACTGGTGCATCGGTTGGTTCGACTGGTGCATCAGTTGGTTCGACTGGAGCGTCAGTTGGTTCGACTGGAGCATCAGTGGGTTCAACTGGAGCATCGGTTGGTTCGACTGGAGCATCAGTTGGTTCGACTGGAGCATCAGTGGGTTCAACTGGAGCATCGGTTGGTTCGACTGGAGCATCAGTTGGTTCGACTGGAGCATCGGTGGGTTCGACTGGAGCATCAGTGGGCTCAACTGGAGCATCAGTGGGTTCGACTGGAGCATCAGTGGGCTTGACTGGTGCATCAGTGGGCTTGACAGGAGCATCAGTTGGTTCGACTGGGGCATCAGTGGGTTCGACTGGAGCATCTGTTGGTTCGACTGGAGCATCTGTTGGTTCGACTGGAGGATCAATTGGCTCGACTGGAGCATCAGTTCGTTTAACAGAGGCATCAGTTGGCTCGACCGGAGGATCAATTGGCTCGGCAGGAGCACCAGTTGGTTCGACTGGGGCATCAGTTGGTTCGACTGGAGCATCGGTTGGTTCGACTGGAGCATCAGTGGGCTCAACTGGAGCATCAGTGGGTTCGACTGGAGCATCAGTGGGCTCAACTGGAGCATCAGTGGGTTCGACTGGTGCATCGGTTGGTTCGACTGGAGCGTCAGTTCGTTTGACTGGAGCATCAGTGGGTTCAACTGGAGCATCGGTTGGTTCGACTGGAGCATCAGTTGGTTCGACCGGAGCATCGGTGGGTTCGACTGGAGCATCAGTGGGCTCAACTGGAGCATCAGTGGGTTCGACTGGAGCATCAGTGGGCTTGACTGGTGCATCAGTGGGCTTGACAGGAGCATCAGTGGGTTCGACTGGGGCATCAGTGGGTTCGACTGGAGCTTCAGTTGGTTCGACTGGAGCATCAGTGGGCTCAACTGGAGCATCAGTTGGTTCGACTGGAGCATCAGTGGGTTCAACTGGAGCATCGGTGGGTTCAACTGGAGCATCAGTGGGTTCAACTGGAGCATCTGTTGGTTCGACTGGAGCATCAGTGGGCTCGACTGGAGCATCAGTGGGCTTGACTGGTGCATCGGTTGGTTCGACTGGAGCGTCAGTTGGTTCGACTGGAGCATCAGTGGGCTCGACTGGAGCATCAGTGGGCTCGACTGGAGCATTGGTGGGTTCGACTGGAGCATCAGTTGGTTCGACTGGAGCATCAGTGGGCTTGACTGGTGCATCGGTTGGTTCGACTGGTGCATCAGTTGGTTCGACTGGAGCGTCAGTTGGTTCAACTGGAGCATCAGTGGATTCAACTGGAGCATCGGTTGGTTCGACTGGAGCATCAGTTGGTTCGACCGGAGCATCGGTGGGTTCGCCTGGAGCATCAGTGGGCTCAACTGGAGCATCAGTGGGTTCGACTGGAGCATCAGTGGGCTTGACTGGTGCATCAGTGGGCTTGACAGGAGCATCAGTGGGCTCGACTGGGGCATCAGTGGGTTCGACTGGAGCTTCAGTTGGTTCGACTGGAGCATCAGTGGGCTCAACTGGAGCATCAGTTGGTTCGACTGGAGTATCAGTGGGTTCAACTGGAGCATCGGTGGGTTCAACTGGAGCATCAGTGGGTTCAACTGGAGCATCTGTTGGTTCGACTGGAGCATCAGTGGGCTCGACTGGAGCATCAGTGGGCTCGACTGGAGCATCGGTGGGTTCGACTGGAGCATCAGTTGGTTCGACTGGAGCATCAGTGGGCTCGACTGGAGCATCGGTGGGTTCGACTGGAGCATCAGTTGGTTCGACTGGAAAATCAGTGGGCTTGACTGGTGCATCGGTTGGTTCGACTGGTGCATCAGTTGGTTCGACTGGAGCGTCAGTTGGTTCGACTGGAGCATCAGTGGGTTCAACTGGAGCATCGGTTGGTTCGACTGGAGCATCAGTTGGTTCGACTGGAGCATCAGTGGGTTCAACTGGAGCATCGGTTGGTTCGACTGGAGCATCAGTTGGTTCGACTGGAGCATCGGTGGGTTCGACTGGAGCATCAGTGGGCTCAACTGGAGCATCAGTGGGTTCGACTGGAGCATCAGTGGGCTTGACTGGTGCATCAGTGGGCTTGACAGGAGCATCAGTTGGTTCGACTGGGGCATCAGTGGGTTCGACTGGAGCATCTGTTGGTTCGACTGGAGCATCTGTTGGTTCGACTGGAGGATCAATTGGCTCGACTGGAGCATCAGTTCGTTTAACAGAGGCATCAGTTGGCTCGACCGGAGGATCAATTGGCTCGGCAGGAGCACCAGTTGGTTCGACTGGGGCATCAGTTGGTTCGACTGGAGCATCGGTTGGTTCGACTGGAGCATCAGTGGGCTCAACTGGAGCATCAGTGGGTTCGACTGGAGCATCAGTGGGCTCAACTGGAGCATCAGTGGGTTCGACTGGTGCATCGGTTGGTTCGACTGGAGCGTCAGTTGGTTCGACTGGAGCATCAGTGGGCTCAACTGGAGCATCGGTTGGTTCGACTGGAGCATCAGTTGGTTCGACTGGAGCATCAGTGGGTTCGACTGGAGCATCAGTGGGCTCGACTGGAGCATCTGTTGGTTCGACTGGAGCATCAGTGGGCTCGACTGGAGCATCAGTGAGCTCGACTGGAGCATCGGTGGGTTCGACTGGAGCATCAGTTGGTTTGACTGGAGCATCAGTGGGCTTGACTGGTGCATCGGTTGGTTCGACTGGAGCGTCAGTTGGTTCGACTGGAGCATCAGTGGGCTCAACTGGAGCATCGGTTGGTTCGACTGGAGCATCAGTTGGTTCGACTGGAGCATCAGTGGGCTTGACTGGTGCATCGGTTGGTTCGACTGGAGCGTCAGTTGGTTCGACTGGAGCATCAGTGGGCTCAACTGGAGCATCGGTTGGTTCGACTGGAGCATCAGTTGGTTCGACTGGAGCATCAGTGGGCTCGACTGGAGCATCGGTGGGTTCGACTGGAGCATCAGTTGGTTCGACTGGAGCATCAGTGGGCTTGACTGGTGCATCGGTTGGTTCGACTGGTGCATCAGTTGGTTCGACTGGAGCGTCAGTTGGTTCGACTGGGGCATCAGTGGGTTCGACTGGAGCTTCAGTTGGTTCGACTGGAGCATCAGTGGGCTCAACTGGAGCATCAGTTGGTTCGACTGGAGCATCAGTGGATTCAACTGGAGCATCGGTGGGTTCAACTGGAGCATCGGTGGGTTCAACTGGAGCATCTGTTGGTTCGACTGGAGCATCAGTGGGCTCGACTGGAGCATCAGTGGGCTCGACTGGAGCATCGGTGGGTTCGACTGGAGCATCAGTTGGTTCGACTGGAGCATCAGTGGGCTTGACTGGTGCATCGGTTGGTTCGACTGGAGCGTCAGTTGGTTCGACTGGAGCGTCAGTTGGTTCGACTGGAGCATCAGTGGGCTCAACTGGAGCATCGGTTGGTTCGACTGGAGCATCAGTGGGCTCGACTGGAGCATCAGTGGGCTCGACTGGAGCATCGGTGGGTTCGACTGGAGCATCAGTTGGTTTGACTGGAGCATCAGTGGGCTTGACTGGTGCATCGGTTGGTTCGACTGGAGCGTCAGTTGGTTCGACTGGAGCATCAGTGGGCTCAACTGGAGCATCGGTTGGTTCGACTGGAGCATCAGTTGGTTCGACTGGTGCATCAGTGGGCTCGACTGGAGCATCGATGGGTTCGACTGGAGCATCAGTTGGTTCGACTGGAGCATCGGTGGGTTCGACTGGAGCATCGGTTGGTTCGACTGGTGCATCAGTTGGTTCGACTGGAGCGTCAGTTGGTTCGACTGGAGCATCAGTGGGTTCAACTGGAGCATCGGTTGGTTCGACTGGAGCATCAGTAGGTTCGACTGGAGCATCGGTGGGTTCGACTGGAGCATCAGTGGGCTCAACTGGAGCATCAGTGGGTTCGACTGGAGCATCAGTGGGCTTGACTGGTGCATCAGTGGACTTGACAGGAGCTTCAGTTGGTTCGACTGGGGCATCAGTGGGTTCGACTGGAGCTTCAGTTGGTTCGACTGGAGCATCAGTGGGCTCAACTGGAGCATCAGTTGGTTCGACTGGAGCATCAGTGGGTTCAACTGGAGCATGAGTGGGTTCAACTGGAGCATCGGTGGGTTCAACTGGAGCATCTGTTGGTTCGACTGGAGCATCAGTGGGCTCGACTGGAGCATCAGTGGGCTTGACTGGTGCATCGGTTGGTTCGACTTGAGCGTCAGTTGGTTCGACTGGAGCATCAGTGGGTTCAACTGGAGCATCGGTTGGTTCGACTGGAGCATCAGTTGGTTCGACCGGAGCATCGGTGGGTTCGACTGGAGCATCAGTGGGCTCAACTGGAGCATCAGTGGGTTCGACTGGAGCATCAGTGGGCTTGACTGGTGCATCAGTGGGCTTGACAGGAGCATCAGTTGGTTCGACTGGGGCATCAGTGGGTTCGACTGGAGCTTCAGTTGGTTCGACTGGAGCATCAGTGGGCTCAACTGGAGCATCAGTTGGTTCGACTGGAGCATCAGTGGGTTCAACTGGAGCATCGGTGGGTTCAACTGGAGCATCGGTGGGTTCAACTGGAGCATCTGTTGGTTCGACTGGAGCATCAGTGGGCTCGACTGGAGCATCAGTGGGCTCGACTGGAGCATCGGTGGGTTCGACTGGAGCATCAGTTGGTTCGACTGGAGCATCAGTGGGCTTGACTGGTGCATCGGTTGGTTCGACTGGAGCGTCAGTTGGTTCGACTGGAGCATGAGTGGGTTCAACTGGAGCATCGGTTGGTTCGACTGGAGCATCAGTTGGTTCGACTGGAGCATCGGTGGGTTCGACTGGAGCATCAGTGGGCTCAACTGGAGCATCAGTTGGTTCGACTGGAGCATCAGTGGGTTCAACTGGAGCATCGGTTGGTTCGACTGGAGCATCAGTTGGTTCGACTAGAGCATCGGTGGGTTCGACTGGAGCATCAGTGGGCTCAACTGGAGCATCAGTGGGTTCGACTGGAGCATCAGTGGGCTTGACTGGTGCATCAGTGGGCTTGACAGGAGCATCAGTTGGTTCGACTGGGGCATCAGTGGGTTCAACTGGAGCATCGGTGGGTTCAACTGGAGCATCAGTTGGTTCGACTGGAGCATCAGTGGGTTCAACTGGAGCATCGGTGGGTTCAACTGGAGCATCGGTGGGTTCAACTGGAGCATCTGTTGGTTCGACTGGAGCATCAGTGGGCTCGACTGGAGCATCAGTGGGCTCGACTGGAGCATCGGTGGGTTCGACTGGAGCATCAGTTGGTTCGACTGGAGCATCAGTGGGCTTGACTGGTGCATCAGTGGGCTTGACAGGAGCATCAGTTGGTTCGACTGGGGCATCAGTGGGCTCGACTGGAGCATCGGTGGGCTCGACTGGAGCATCAGTGGGTTCAACTGGTGCATCAGTTGGTTCGACTGGAGCGTCAGTTGGTTCGACTGGAGCATCAGTGGGTTCAACTGGAGCATCGGTTGGTTCAACTGGAGCATCAGTGGGCTTGACTGGTGCATCGGTTGGTTCGACTGGTGCATCAGTTGGTTCGACTGGAGCGTCAGTTGGTTCGACTGGAGCATCAGTGGGTTCAACTGGGGCATCGGTTGGTTCGACTGGAGCATCAGTTGGTTCGACCGGAGCATCGGTGGGTTCGACTGGAGCATCAGTGGGCTCAACTGGAGCATCAGTGGGTTCGACTGGAGCATCAGTGGGCTTGACTGGTGCATCAGTGGGCTTGACAGGAGCATCAGTTGGTTCGACTGGAGCATCAGTGGGTTCAACTGGAGCATCGGTTGGTTTGACTGGAGCATCAGTTGGTTTGACTGGAGCATCAGTTGGTTCGACTGGGGCATCAGTTCGTTTAACAGAGGCATCAGTTGGCTCGACCGGAGGATCAATTGGCTCGGCAGGAGCATCAGTTGGTTCGACTGGGGCATCAGTGGGTTCAACTGGAGCATCGGTGGGTTCAACTGGAGCATCTGTTGGTTCGACTGGAGCATCAGTGGGCTCGACTGGAGCATCAGTGGGCTCGACTGGAGCATCGGTGGGTTCGACTGGAGCATCAGTTGGTTTGACTGGAGCATCAGTGGGCTTGACTGGTGCATCGGTTGGTTCGACTGGAGCGTCAGTTGGTTCGACTGGAGCATCAGTGGGCTCAACTGGAGCATCGGTTGGTTCGACTGGAGCATCAGTTGGTTCGACTGGAGCATCAGTGGGCTCGACTGGAGCATCGGTGGGTTCGACTGGAGCATCACTTGGTTCGACTGGAGCATCGGTGGGTTCGACTGGAGCATCGGTTGGTTCGACTGGTGCATCAGTTGGTTCGACTGGAGCGTCAGTTGGTTCGACTGGAGCATCAGTGGGTTCAACTGGAGCATCGGTTGGTTCGACTGGAGCATCAGTAGGTTCGACTGGAGCATCGGTGGGTTCGACTGGAGCATCAGTGGGCTCAACTGGAGCATCAGTGGGTTCGACTGGAGCATCAGTGGGCTTGACTGGTGCATCAGTGGACTTGACAGGAGCTTCAGTTGGTTCGACTGGGGCATCAGTGGGTTCAACTGGAGCATCGGTTGGTTCGACTGGAGCATCAGTTGGTTCGACTGGAGCATCAGTGGGCTCGACTGGAGCATCGGTGGGTTCGACTGGAGCATCAGTTGGTTCGACTGGAGCATCGGTGGGTTCGACTGGAGCATCGGTTGGTTCGACTGGTGCATCAGTTGGTTCGACTGGAGCGTCAGTTGGTTCGACTGGAGCATCAGTGGGTTCAACTGGAGCATCGGTTGGTTCGACTGGAGCATCAGTAGGTTCGACTGGAGCATCGGTGGGTTCGACTGGAGCATCAGTGGGCTCAACTGGAGCATCAGTGGGTTCGACTGGAGCATCAGTGGGCTTGACTGGTGCATCAGTGGACTTGACAGGAGCTTCAGTTGGTTCGACTGGGGCATCAGTGGGTTCGACTGGAGCTTCAGTTGGTTCGACTGGAGCATCAGTGGGCTCAAATGGAGCATCAGTTGGTTCGACTGGAGCATCAGTGGGTTCAACTGGAGCATGAGTGGGTTCAACTGGAGCATCGGTGGGTTCAACTGGAGCATCTGTTGGTTCGACTGGAGCATCAGTGGGCTCGACTGGAGCATCAGTGGGCTTGACTGGTGCATCGGTTGGTTCGACTGGAGCATCAGTTGGTTCGACTGGAGCATCGGTGGGTTCGACTGGAGCATCAGTGGGCTCAACTGGAGCATCAGTTGGTTCGACTGGAGCATCAGTGGGTTCAACTGGAGCATCGGTTGGTTCGACTGGAGCATCAGTTGGTTCGACTAGAGCATCGGTGGATTCGACTGGAGCATCAGTGGGCTCAACTGGAGCATCAGTGGGTTCGACTGGAGCATCAGTTGGTTCGACTGGAGCATCAGTGGGTTCAACTGGAGCATCGGTTGGTTCGACTGGAGCATCAGTTGGTTCGACTGGGGCATCAGTGGGTTCGACTGGAGCTTCAGTTGGTTCGACTGGAGCATCAGTGGGCTCAACTGGAGCATCAGTTGGTTCGACTGGAGCATCAGTGGGTTCAACTGGAGCATCGGTGGGTTCAACTGGAGCATCGGTGGGTTCAACTGGAGCATCTGTTGGTTCGACTGGAGCATCAGTGGGCTCGACTGGAGCATCAGTGGGCTCGACTGGAGCATCGGTGGGTTCGACTGGAGCATCAGTTGGTTCGACTGGAGCATCAGTGGGCTTGACTGGTGCATCAGTGGGCTTGACAGGAGCATCAGTTGGTTCGACTGGGGCATCAGTGGGCTCGACTGGAGCATCGGTGGGCTCGACTGGAGCATCAGTGGGTTCAACTGGTGCATCAGTTGGTTCGACTGGAGCGTCAGTTGGTTCGACTGGAGCATCAGTGGGTTCAACTGGAGCATCGGTTGGTTTGACTGGAGCATCAGTTGGTTCGACTGGAGCATCAGTGGGCTTGACTGGTACATCGGTTGGTTCGACTGGAGCGTCAGTGGGTTCGACTGGAGCATCAGTGGGTTCAACTGGAGCATCAGTGGGCTTGACTGGTGCATCGGTTGGTTCGACTGGAGCGTCAGTTGGTTCGACTGGAGCATCAGTGGGTTCAACTGGAGCATCGGTTGGTTCGACTGGAGCATCAGTTGGTTCGACTGGAGCATCGGTGGGTTCGACTGGAGCATCAGTGGGCTCAACTGGAGCATCAGTGGGTTCGACTGAAGCATCAGTGGGCTTGACTGGTGCATCAGTGGGCTTGACAGGAGCATCAGTTGGTTCGACTGGGGCATCAGTGGGCTCGACTGGAGCATCGGTGGGCTCGACTGGAGCATCAGTGGGTTCAACTAGTGCATCAGTTGGTTCGACTGGAGCGTCAGTTGGTTCGACTGGAGCATCAGTGGGTTCAACTGGAGCATCGGTTGGTTCAACTGGAGCATCAGTGGGCTTGACTGGTGCATCGGTTGGTTCGACTGGTGCATCAGTTGGTTCGACTGGAGCGTCAGTTGGTTCGACTGGAGCATCAGTGGGTTCAACTGGGGCATCGGTTGGTTCGACCGGAGCATCGGTGGGTTCGACTGGAGCATCAGTGGGCTCAACTGGAGCATCAGTTGGTTCGACTGGAGCATCAGTGGGTTCAACTGGAGCTTCAGTTGGTTCGACTGGAGCATCAGTGGGCTCAAATGGAGCATCAGTTGGTTCGACTGGAGCATCAGTGGGTTCAACTGGAGCATGAGTGGGTTCAACTGGAGCATCGGTGGGTTCAACTGGAGCATCTGTTGGTTCGACTGGAGCATCAGTGGGCTCGACTGGAGCATCAGTGGGCTTGACTGGTGCATCGGTTGGTTCGACTGGAGCATCAGTTGGTTCGACTGGAGCATCGGTGGGTTCGACTGGAGCATCAGTGGGCTCAACTGGAGCATCAGTTGGTTCGACTGGAGCATCAGTGGGTTCAACTGGAGCATCGGTTGGTTCGACTGGAGCATCAGTTGGTTCGACTAGAGCATCGGTGGATTCGACTGGAGCATCAGTGGGCTCAACTGGAGCATCAGTGGGTTCGACTGGAGCATCAGTTGGTTCGACTGGAGCATCAGTGGGTTCAACTGGAGCATCGGTTGGTTCGACTGGAGCATCAGTTGGTTCGACTGGGGCATCAGTGGGTTCGACTGGAGCTTCAGTTGGTTCGACTGGAGCATCAGTGGGCTCAACTGGAGCATCAGTTGGTTCGACTGGAGCATCAGTGGGTTCAACTGGAGCATCGGTGGGTTCAACTGGAGCATCGGTGGGTTCAACTGGAGCATCTGTTGGTTCGACTGGAGCATCAGTGGGCTCGACTGGAGCATCAGTGGGCTCGACTGGAGCATCGGTGGGCTCGACTGGAGCATCAGTGGGTTCAACTGGTGCATCAGTTGGTTCGACTGGAGCGTCAGTTGGTTCGACTGGAGCATCAGTGGGTTCAACTGGAGCATCGGTTGGTTTGACTGGAGCATCAGTTGGTTCGACTGGAGCATCAGTGGGCTTGACTGGTACATCGGTTGGTTCGACTGGAGCGTCAGTGGGTTCGACTGGAGCATCAGTGGGTTCAACTGGAGCATCAGTGGGCTTGACTGGTGCATCGGTTGGTTCGACTGGAGCGTCAGTTGGTTCGACTGGAGCATCAGTGGGTTCAACTGGAGCATCGGTTGGTTCGACTGGAGCATCAGTTGGTTCGACTGGAGCATCGGTGGGTTCGACTGGAGCATCAGTGGGCTCAACTGGAGCATCAGTGGGTTCGACTGAAGCATCAGTGGGCTTGACTGGTGCATCAGTGGGCTTGACAGGAGCATCAGTTGGTTCGACTGGGGCATCAGTGGGCTCGACTGGAGCATCGGTGGGCTCGACTGGAGCATCAGTGGGTTCAACTAGTGCATCAGTTGGTTCGACTGGAGCGTCAGTTGGTTCGACTGGAGCATCAGTGGGTTCAACTGGAGCATCGGTTGGTTCAACTGGAGCATCAGTGGGCTTGACTGGTGCATCGGTTGGTTCGACTGGTGCATCAGTTGGTTCGACTGGAGCGTCAGTTGGTTCGACTGGAGCATCAGTGGGTTCAACTGGGGCATCGGTTGGTTCGACCGGAGCATCGGTGGGTTCGACTGGAGCATCAGTGGGCTCAACTGGAGCATCAGGTGTTTCGACTGGAGCATCAGTGGGCTTGACTGGTGCATCAGTGGGCTTGACAGGAGCATCAGTTGGTTCGACTGGAGCATCAGTGGGTTCAACTGGAGCATCGGTTGGTTTGACTGGAGCATCAGTTGGTTTGACTGGAGCATCAGTTGGTTCGACTGGGGCATCAGTTCGTTTAACAGAGGCATCAGTTGGCTCGACCGGAGGATCAATTGGCTCGGCAGGAGCATCAGTTGGTTCGACTGGGGCATCAGTGGGTTCAACTGGAGCATCGGTGGGTTCAACTGGAGCATCTGTTGGTTCGACTGGAGCATCAGTGGGCTCGACTGGAGCATCAGTGGGCTCGACTGGAGCATCGGTGGGTTCGACTGGAGCATCAGTTGGTTTGACTGGAGCATCAGTGGGCTTGACTGGTGCATCGGTTGGTTCGACTGGAGCGTCAGTTGGTTCGACTGGAGCATCAGTGGGCTCAACTGGAGCATCGGTTGGTTCGACTGGAGCATCAGTTGGTTCGACTGGAGCATCAGTGGGCTCGACTGGAGCATCGGTGGGTTCGACTGGAGCATCACTTGGTTCGACTGGAGCATCGGTGGGTTCGACTGGAGCATCGGTTGGTTCGACTGGTGCATCAGTTGGTTCGACTGGAGCGTCAGTTGGTTCGACTGGAGCATCAGTGGGTTCAACTGGAGCATCGGTTGGTTCGACTGGAGCATCAGTAGGTTCGACTGGAGCATCGGTGGGTTCGACTGGAGCATCAGTGGGCTCAACTGGAGCATCAGTGGGTTCGACTGGAGCATCAGTGGGCTTGACTGGTGCATCAGTGGACTTGACAGGAGCTTCAGTTGGTTCGACTGGGGCATCAGTGGGTTCAACTGGAGCATCAGTTGGTTCGACTGGAGCGTCAGTTGGTTCGACTGGAGCATCAGTGGGTTCAACTGGGGCATCGGTTGGTTCGACCGGAGCATCGGTGGGTTCGACTGGAGCATCAGTGGGCTCAACTGGAGCATCAGTTGGTTCGACTGGAGCATCAGTGGGTTCAACTGGAGCTTCAGTTGGTTCGACTGGAGCATCAGTGGGCTCAAATGGAGCATCAGTTGGTTCGACTGGAGCATCAGTGGGTTCAACTGGAGCATGAGTGGGTTCAACTGGAGCATCGGTGGGTTCAACTGGAGCATCTGTTGGTTCGACTGGAGCATCAGTGGGCTCGACTGGAGCATCAGTGGGCTTGACTGGTGCATCGGTTGGTTCGACTGGAGCATCAGTTGGTTCGACTGGAGCATCGGTGGGTTCGACTGGAGCATCAGTGGGCTCAACTGGAGCATCAGTTGGTTCGACTGGAGCATCAGTGGGTTCAACTGGAGCATCGGTTGGTTCGACTGGAGCATCAGTTGGTTCGACTAGAGCATCGGTGGATTCGACTGGAGCATCAGTGGGCTCAACTGGAGCATCAGTGGGTTCGACTGGAGCATCAGTTGGTTCGACTGGAGCATCAGTGGGTTCAACTGGAGCATCGGTTGGTTCGACTGGAGCATCAGTTGGTTCGACTGGGGCATCAGTGGGTTCGACTGGAGCTTCAGTTGGTTCGACTGGAGCATCAGTGGGCTCAACTGGAGCATCAGTTGGTTCGACTGGAGCATCAGTGGGTTCAACTGGAGCATCGGTGGGTTCAACTGGAGCATCGGTGGGTTCAACTGGAGCATCTGTTGGTTCGACTGGAGCATCAGTGGGCTCGACTGGAGCATCAGTGGGCTCGACTGGAGCATCGGTGGGCTCGACTGGAGCATCAGTGGGTTCAACTGGTGCATCAGTTGGTTCGACTGGAGCGTCAGTTGGTTCGACTGGAGCATCAGTGGGTTCAACTGGAGCATCGGTTGGTTTGACTGGAGCATCAGTTGGTTCGACTGGAGCATCAGTGGGCTTGACTGGTACATCGGTTGGTTCGACTGGAGCGTCAGTGGGTTCGACTGGAGCATCAGTGGGTTCAACTGGAGCATCAGTGGGCTTGACTGGTGCATCGGTTGGTTCGACTGGAGCGTCAGTTGGTTCGACTGGAGCATCAGTGGGTTCAACTGGAGCATCGGTTGGTTCGACTGGAGCATCAGTTGGTTCGACTGGAGCATCGGTGGGTTCGACTGGAGCATCAGTGGGCTCAACTGGAGCATCAGTGGGTTCGACTGAAGCATCAGTGGGCTTGACTGGTGCATCAGTGGGCTTGACAGGAGCATCAGTTGGTTCGACTGGGGCATCAGTGGGCTCGACTGGAGCATCGGTGGGCTCGACTGGAGCATCAGTGGGTTCAACTAGTGCATCAGTTGGTTCGACTGGAGCGTCAGTTGGTTCGACTGGAGCATCAGTGGGTTCAACTGGAGCATCGGTTGGTTCAACTGGAGCATCAGTGGGCTTGACTGGTGCATCGGTTGGTTCGACTGGTGCATCAGTTGGTTCGACTGGAGCGTCAGTTGGTTCGACTGGAGCATCAGTGGGTTCAACTGGGGCATCGGTTGGTTCGACCGGAGCATCGGTGGGTTCGACTGGAGCATCAGTGGGCTCAACTGGAGCATCAGGTGTTTCGACTGGAGCATCAGTGGGCTTGACTGGTGCATCAGTGGGCTTGACAGGAGCATCAGTTGGTTCGACTGGAGCATCAGTGGGTTCAACTGGAGCATCGGTTGGTTTGACTGGAGCATCAGTTGGTTTGACTGGAGCATCAGTTGGTTCGACTGGGGCATCAGTTCGTTTAACAGAGGCATCAGTTGGCTCGACCGGAGGATCAATTGGCTCGGCAGGAGCATCAGTTGGTTCGACTGGGGCATCAGTGGGTTCAACTGGAGCATCGGTGGGTTCAACTGGAGCATCTGTTGGTTCGACTGGAGCATCAGTGGGCTCGACTGGAGCATCAGTGGGCTCGACTGGAGCATCGGTGGGTTCGACTGGAGCATCAGTTGGTTTGACTGGAGCATCAGTGGGCTTGACTGGTGCATCGGTTGGTTCGACTGGAGCGTCAGTTGGTTCGACTGGAGCATCAGTGGGCTCAACTGGAGCATCGGTTGGTTCGACTGGAGCATCAGTTGGTTCGACTGGAGCATCAGTGGGCTCGACTGGAGCATCGGTGGGTTCGACTGGAGCATCACTTGGTTCGACTGGAGCATCGGTGGGTTCGACTGGAGCATCGGTTGGTTCGACTGGTGCATCAGTTGGTTCGACTGGAGCGTCAGTTGGTTCGACTGGAGCATCAGTGGGTTCAACTGGAGCATCGGTTGGTTCGACTGGAGCATCAGTAGGTTCGACTGGAGCATCGGTGGGTTCGACTGGAGCATCAGTGGGCTCAACTGGAGCATCAGTGGGTTCGACTGGAGCATCAGTGGGCTTGACTGGTGCATCAGTGGACTTGACAGGAGCTTCAGTTGGTTCGACTGGGGCATCAGTGGGTTCAACTGGAGCATCGGTTGGTTCGACTGGAGCATCAGTTGGTTCGACTGGAGCATCAGTGGGCTCGACTGGAGCATCGGTGGGTTCGACTGGAGCATCAGTTGGTTCGACTGGAGCATCGGTGGGTTCGACTGGAGCATCGGTTGGTTCGACTGGTGCATCAGTTGGTTCGACTGGAGCGTCAGTTGGTTCGACTGGAGCATCAGTGGGTTCAACTGGAGCATCGGTTGGTTCGACTGGAGCATCAGTAGGTTCGACTGGAGCATCGGTGGGTTCGACTGGAGCATCAGTGGGCTCAACTGGAGCATCAGTGGGTTCGACTGGAGCATCAGTGGGCTTGACTGGTGCATCAGTGGACTTGACAGGAGCTTCAGTTGGTTCGACTGGGGCATCAGTGGGTTCGACTGGAGCTTCAGTTGGTTCGACTGGAGCATCAGTGGGCTCAAATGGAGCATCAGTTGGTTCGACTGGAGCATCAGTGGGTTCAACTGGAGCATGAGTGGGTTCAACTGGAGCATCGGTGGGTTCAACTGGAGCATCTGTTGGTTCGACTGGAGCATCAGTGGGCTCGACTGGAGCATCAGTGGGCTTGACTGGTGCATCGGTTGGTTCGACTGGAGCATCAGTTGGTTCGACTGGAGCATCGGTGGGTTCGACTGGAGCATCAGTGGGCTCAACTGGAGCATCAGTTGGTTCGACTGGAGCATCAGTGGGTTCAACTGGAGCATCGGTTGGTTCGACTGGAGCATCAGTTGGTTCGACTAGAGCATCGGTGGGTTCGACTGGAGCATCAGTGGGCTCAACTGGAGCATCAGTGGGTTCGACTGGAGCATCAGTGGGCTTGACTGGTGCATCAGTGGGCTTGACAGGAGCATCAGTTGGTTCGACTGGAGCATCAGTGGGTTCAACTGGAGCATCGGTGGGTTCAACTGGAGCATCGGTGGGTTCAACTGGAGCATCTGTTGGTTCGACTGGAGCATCAGTGGGCTCGACTGGAGCATCAGTGGGCTCGACTGGAGCATCGGTGGGTTCGACTGGAGCATCAGTTGGTTCGACTGGAGCATCAGTGGGCTTGACTGGTGCATCAGTGGGCTTGTCAGGAGCATCAGTTGGTTCGACTGGGGCATCAGTGGGCTCGACTGGAGCATCGGTGGGCTCGACTGGAGCATCAGTGGGTTCAACTGGTGCATCAGTTGGTTCGACTGGAGCGTCAGTTGGTTCGACTGGAGCATCAGTGGGTTCAACTGGAGCATCGGTTGGTTCAACTGGAGCATCAGTGGGCTTGACTGGTGCATCGGTTGGTTCGACTGGTGCATCAGTTGGTTCGACTGGAGCGTCAGTTGGTTCGACTGGAGCATCAGTGGGTTCAACTGGGGCATCGGTTGGTTCGACTGGAGCATCAGTTGGTTCGACCGGAGCATCGGTGGGTTCGACTGGAGCATCAGTGGGCTCAACTGGAGCATCAGTGGGTTCGACTGGAGCATCAGTGGGCTTGACTGGTGCATCAGTGGGCTTGACAGGAGCATCAGTTGGTTCGACTGGAGCATCAGTGGGTTCAACTGGAGCATCGGTTGGTTTGACTGGAGCATCAGTTGGTTTGACTGGAGCATCAGTTGGTTCGACTGGGGCATCAGTTCGTTTAACAGAGGCATCAGTTGGCTCGACCGGAGGATCAATTGGCTCGGCAGGAGCATCAGTTGGTTCGACTGGGGCATCAGTGGGTTCAACTGGAGCATCGGTGGGTTCAACTGGAGCATCTGTTGGTTCGACTGGAGCATCAGTGGGCTCGACTGGAGCATCAGTGGGCTCGACTGGAGCATCGGTGGGTTCGACTGGAGCATCAGTTGGTTTGACTGGAGCATCAGTGGGCTTGACTGGTGCATCGGTTGGTTCGACTGGAGCTTCAGTTGGTTCGACTGGAGCATCAGTGGGCTCAAATGGAGCATCAGTTGGTTCGACTGGAGCATCAGTGGGTTCAACTGGAGCATGAGTGGGTTCAACTGGAGCATCGGTGGGTTGAACTGGAGCATCTGTTGGTTCGACTGGAGCATCAGTGGGCTCGACTGGAGCATCAGTGGGCTTGACTGGTGCATCGGTTGGTTCGACTTGAGCGTCAGTTGGTTCGACTGGAGCATCAGTGGGTTCAACTGGAGCTTCGGTTGGTTCGACTGGAGCATCAGTTGGTTCGACCGGAGCATCGGTGGGTTCGACTGGAGCATCAGTGGGCTCAACTGGAGCATCAGTGGGTTCGACTGGAGCATCAGTGGGCTTGACTGGTGCATCAGTGGGCTTGACAGGAGCATCAGTTGGTTCGACTGGGGCATCAGTGGGTTCGACTGGAGCTTCAGTTGGTTCGACTGGAGCATCAGTGGGCTCAACTGGAGCATCAGTTGGTTCGACTGGAGCATCAGTGGGTTCAACTGGAGCATCGGTGGGTTCAACTGGAGCATCGGTGGGTTCAACTGGAGCATCTGTTGGTTCGACTGGAGCATCAGTGGGCTCGACTGGAGCATCAGTGGGCTCGACTGGAGCATCGGTGGGTTCGACTGGAGCATCAGTTGGTTCGACTGGAGCATCAGTGGGCTTGACTGGTGCATCAGTGGGCTTGACAGGAGCATCAGTTGGTTCGACTGGGGCATCAGTGGGCTCGACTGGAGCATCGGTGGGCTCGACTGGAGCATCAGTGGGTTCAACTGGTGCATCAGTTGGTTCGACTGGAGCGTCAGTTGGTTCGACTGGAGCATCAGTGGGTTCAACTGGAGCATCGGTTGGTTTGACTGGAGCATCAGTTGGTTCGACTGGAGCATCAGTGGGCTTGACTGGTACATCGGTTGGTTCGACTGGAGCGTCAGTGGGTTCGACTGGAGCATCAGTGGGTTCAACTGGAGCATCAGTGGGCTTGACTGGTGCATCGGTTGGTTCGACTGGAGCGTCAGTTGGTTCGACTGGAGCATCAGTGGGTTCAACTGGAGCATCGGTTGGTTCGACTGGAGCATCAGTTGGTTCGACTGGAGCATCGGTGGGTTCGAATGGAGCATCAGTGGGCTCAACTGGAGCATCAGTGGGTTCGACTGAAGCATCAGTGGGCTTGACTGGTGCATCAGTGGGCTTGACAGGAGCATCAGTTGGTTCGACTGGGGCATCAGTGGGCTCGACTGGAGCATCGGTGGGCTCGACTGGAGCATCAGTGGGTTCAACTGGTGCATCAGTTGGTTCGACTGGAGCGTCAGTTGGTTCGACTGGAGCATCAGTGGGTTCAACTGGAGCATCGGTTGGTTCAACTGGAGCATCAGTGGGCTTGACTGGTGCATCGGTTGGTTCGACTGGTGCATCAGTTGGTTCGACTGGAGCGTCAGTTGGTTCGACTGGAGCATCAGTGGGTTCAACTGGGGCATCGGTTGGTTCGACTGGAGCATCAGTTGGTTCGACCGGAGCATCGGTGGGTTCGACTGGAGCATCAGTGGGCTCAACTGGAGCATCAGTGGTTTCGACTGGAGCATCAGTGGGCTTGACTGGTGCATCAGTGGGCTTGACAGGAGCATCAGTTGGTTCGACTGGAGCATCAGTGGGTTCAACTGGAGCATCGGTTGGTTTGACTGGAGCCTCAGTTGGTTTGACTGGAGCATCAGTTGGTTCGACTGGGGCATCAGTTCGTTTAACAGAGGCATCAGTTGGCTCGACCGGAGGATCAATTGGCTCGGCAGGAGCATCAGTTGGTTCGACTGGGGCATCAGTGGGTTCAACTGGAGCATCGGTGGGTTCAACTGGAGCATCTGTTGGTTCGACTGGAGCATCAGTGGGCTCGACTGGAGCATCAGTGGGCTCGACTGGAGCATCGGTGGGTTCGACTGGAGCATCAGTTGGTTTGACTGGAGCATCAGTGGGCTTGACTGGTGCATCGGTTGGTTCGACTGGAGCGTCAGTTGGTTCGACTGGAGCATCAGTGGGCTTGACTGGTGCATCGGTTGGTTCGACTGGAGCTTCAGTTGGTTCGACTGGAGCATCAGTGGGCTCAAATGGAGCATCAGTGGGTTCAACTGGAGCATCGCTTGGTTTGACTGGAGCATCAGTTGGTTCGACTGGAGCATCAGTGGGCTTGACTGGTACATCGGTTGGTTCGACTGGAGCGTCAGTGGGTTCGACTGGAGCATCAGTGGGTTCAACTGGAGCATCAGTGGGCTTGACTGGTGCATCGGTTGGTTCGACTGGAGCGTCAGTTGGTTCGACTGGAGCATCAGTGGGTTCAACTGGAGCATCGGTTGGTTCGACTGGAGCATCAGTTGGTTCGACTGGAGCATCGGTGGGTTCGACTGGAGCATCAGTGGGCTCAACTGGAGCATCAGTGGGTTCGACTGAAGCATCAGTGGGCTTGACTGGTGCATCAGTGGGCTTGACAGGAGCATCAGTTGGTTCGACTGGGGCATCAGTGGGCTCGACTGGAGCATCGGTGGGCTCGACTGGAGCATCAGTGGGCTCAACTGGTGCATCAGTTGGTTCGACTGGAGCGTCAGTTGGTTCGACTGGAGCATCAGTGGGTTCAACTGGAGCATCGGTTGGTTCAACTGGAGCATCAGTGGGCTTGACTGGTGCATCGGTTGGTTCGACTGGTGCATCAGTTGGTTCGACTGGAGCGTCAGTTGGTTCGACTGGAGCATCAGTGGGTTCAACTGGGGCATCGGTTGGTTCGACTGGAGCATCAGTTGGTTCGACCGGAGCATCGGTGGGTTCGACTGGAGCATCAGCGGGCTCAACTGGAGCATCAGTGGTTTCGACTGGAGCATCAGTGGGCTTGACTGGTGCATCAGTGGGCTTGACAGGAGCATCAGTTGGTTCGACTGGAGCATCAGTGGGTTCAACTGGAGCATCGGTTGGTTTGACTGGAGCATCAGTTGGTTTGACTGGAGCATCAGTTGGTTCGACTGGGGCATCAGTTCGTTTAACAGAGGCATCAGTTGGCTCGACCGGAGGATCAATTGGCTCGGCAGGAGCATCAGTTGGTTCGACTGGGGCATCAGTGGGTTCAACTGGAGCATCGGTGGGTTCAACTGGAGCATCTGTTGGTTCGACTGGAGCATTAGTGGGCTCGACTGGAGCATCAGTGGGCTCGACTGGAGCATCGGTGGGTTCGACTGGAGCATCAGTTGGTTTGACTGGAGCATCAGTGGGCTTGACTGGTGCATCGGTTGGTTCGACTGGAGCGTCAGTTGGTTCGACTGGAGCATCAGTGGGCTCAACTGGAGCATCGGTTGGTTCGACTGGAGCATCAGTTGGTTCGACTGGAGCATCAGTGGGCTCGACTGGAGCATCGGTGGGTTCGACTGGAGCATCAGTTGGTTCGACTGGAGCATCAGTGGGCTTGACTGGTGCATCGGTTGGTTCGACTGGTGCATCAGTTGGTTCGACTGGAGCGTCAGTTGGTTCGACTGGGGCATCAGTGGGTTCGACTGGAGCTTCAGTTGGTTCGACTGGAGCATCAGTGGGCTCAACTGGAGCATCAGTTGGTTCGACTGGTGCATCAGTGGGCTTGACAGGAGCATCAGGTGGTTCGACTGGAGCATCAGTGGGTTCAACTGGAGCATCGGTTGGTTTGACTGGAGCATCAGTTGGTTTGACTGGAGCATCAGTTGGTTCGACTGGGGCATCAGTTCGTTTAACAGAGGCATCAGTTGGCTCGACCGGAGGATCAATTGGCTCGGCAGGAGCATCAGTTGGTTCGACTGGGGCATCAGTGGGTTCAACTGGAGCATCGGTGGGTTCAACTGGAGCATCTGTTGGTTTGACTGGAGCATCAGTTGGTTCGACTGGAGCATCAGTGGGCTCGACTGGAGCATCAGTGGGCTCGACTGGAGCATCGGTGGGTTCGACTGGAGCATCAGTTGGTTTGACTGGAGCATCAGTGGGCTTGACAGGTGCATCGGTTGGTTCGACTGGAGCGTCAGTTGGTTCGACTGGAGCATCAGTGGGCTCAACTGGAGCATCGGTTGGTTCGACTGGAGCATCAGTTGGTTCGACTGGAGCAACAGTGGGCTCGACTGGAGCATCGGTGGGTTCGACTGGAGCATCAGTTGGTTCGACTGGAGCATCGGTGGGTTCGACTGGAGCATCGGTTGGTTCGACTGGTGCATCAGTTGGTTCGACTGGAGCGTCAGTTGGTTCGACTGGAGCATCAGTGGGTTCAACTGGAGCATCGGTTGGTTCGACTGGAGCATCAGTAGGTTCGACTGGAGCATCGGTGGGTTCGACTGGAGCATCAGTGGGCTCAACTGGAGCATCAGTGGGTTCGACTGGAGCATCAGTGGGCTTGACTGGTGCATCAGTGGACTTGACAGGAGCTTCAGTTGGTTCGACTGGGGCATCAGTGGGTTCGACTGGAGCATCAGTTGGTTCGACTGGAGCATCAGTGGGTTCAACTGGAGCATGAGTGGGTTCAACTGGAGCATCGGTGGGTTCAACTGGAGCATCTGTTGGTTCGACTGGAGCATCAGTGGGCTCGACTGGAGCATCAGTGGGTTCAACTGGAGCATCAGTGGGCTCGACTGGAGCATCAGTGGGCTTGACTGGAGCATCAGTGGGCTTGACTGGTGCATCGGTTGGTTCGACTGGAGCATCAGTTGGTTCGACTGGAGCATCGGTGGGTTCGACTGGAGCATCAGTGGGCTCAACTGGAGCATCAGTTGGTTCGACTGGAGCATCAGTGGGTTCAACTGGAGCATCGGTTGGTTCGACTGGAGCATCAGTTGGTTCGACTAGAGCATCGGTGGGTTCGACTGGAGCATCAGTGGGTTCAACTGGAGCATCAGTGGGTTCGACTGGAGCATCAGTGGGCTTGACTGGTGCATCAGTGGGCTTGACAGGAGCATCAGTTGGTTCGACTGGAGCATCAGTGGGTTCAACTGGAGCATCGGTGGGTTCAACTGGAGCATCGGTGGGTTCAACTGGAGCATCTGTTGGTTCGACTGGAGCATCAGTGGGCTCGACTGGAGCATCAGTGGGCTCGACTGGAGCATCGGTGGGTTCGACTGGAGCATCAGTTGGTTCGACTGGAGCATCAGTGGGCTTGACTGGTGCATCAGTGGGCTTGACAGGAGCATCAGTTGGTTCGACTGGGGCATCAGTGGGCTCGACTGGAGCATCGGTGGGCTCGACTGGAGCATCAGTGGGTTCAACTGGTGCATCAGTTGGTTCGACTGGAGCGTCAGTTGGTTGGACTGGAGCATCAGTGGGTTCAACTGGAGCATCGGTTGGTTCAACTGGAGCATCAGTGGGCTTGACTGGTGCATCGGTTGGTTCGACTGGTGCATCAGTTGGTTCGACTGGAGCGTCAGTTGGTTCGACTGGAGCATCAGTGGGTTCAACTGGGGCATCGGTTGGTTCGACTGGAGCATCAGTTGGTTCGACCGGAGCATCGGTGGGTTCGACTGGAGCATCAGTGGGCTCAACTGGAGCATCAGTGGGTTCGACTGGAGCATCAGTGGGCTTGACTGGTGCATCAGTGGGCTTGACAGGAGCATCAGTTGGTTCGACTGGAGCATCAGTGGGTTCAACTGGAGCATCGGTTGGTTTGACTGGAGCATCAGTTGGTTTGACTGGAGCATCAGTTGGTTCGACTGGGGCATCAGTTCGTTTAACAGAGGCATCAGTTGGCTCGACCGGAGGATCAATTGGCTCGGCAGGAGCATCAGTTGGTTCGACTGGGGCATCAGTGGGTTCAACTGGAGCATCGGTGGGTTCAACTGGAGCATCAGTGGGCTCGACTGGAGCATCAGTGGGCTCGACTGGAGCATCGGTGGGTTCGACTGGAGCATCAGTTGGTTTGACTGGAGCATCAGTGGGCTTGACTGGTGCATCGGTTGGTTCGACTGGAGCTTCAGTTGGTTCGACTGGAGCATGAGTGGGCTCAAATGGAGCATCAGTTGGTTCGACTGGAGCATCAGTGGGTTCAACTGGAGCATGAGTGGGTTCAACTGGAGCATCGGTGGGTTCAACTGGAGCATCTGTTGGTTCGACTGGAGCATCAGTGGGCTCGACTGGAGCATCAGTGGGCTTGACTGGTGCATCGGTTGGTTCGACTTGAGCGTCAGTTGGTTCGACTGGAGCATCAGTGGGTTCAACTGGAGCATCGGTTGGTTCGACTGGAGCATCAGTGGGCTCGACTGGAGCATCAGTGGGCTCGACTGGAGCATCGGTGGGTTCGACTGGAGCATCAGTTGGTTCGACTGGAGCATCAGTGGGCTTGACTGGTGCATCAGTGGGCTTGACAGGAGCATCAGTTGGTTCGACTGGGGCATCAGTGGGCTCGACTGGAGCATCGGTGGGCTCGACTGGAGCATCAGTGGGTTCAACTGGTGCATCAGTTGGTTCGACTGGAGCGTCAGTGGGTTCAACTGGAGCATCGGTTGGTTCAACTGGAGCATCAGTGGGCTTGACTGGTGCATCGGTTGGTTCGACTGGTGCATCAGTTGGTTCGACTGGAGCGTCAGTTGGTTCGACTGGAGCATCAGTGGGTTCAACTGGGGCATCGGTTGGTTCGACTGGAGCATCAGTTGGTTCGACCGGAGCATCAGTTGGTTCGACCGGAGCATCAGTGGGCTCAACTGGAGCATCAGTGGGTTCGACTGGAGCATCAGTGGGCTTGACTGGTGCATCAGTGGGCTTGACAGGAGCATCAGTTGGTTCGACTGGAGCATCAGTGGGTTCAACTGGAGCATCGGTTGGTTTGACTGGAGCATCAGTTGGTTTGACTGGAGCATCAGTTGGTTCGACTGGGGCATCAGTTCGTTTAACAGAGGCATCAGTTGGCTCGACCGGAGGATCAATTGGCTCGGCAGGAGCATCAGTTGGTTCGACTGGGGCATCAGTGGGTTCAACTGGAGCATCGGTGGGTTCAACTGGAGCATCTGTTGGTTCGACTGGAGCATCAGTGGGCTCGACTGGAGCATCAGTGGGCTCGACTGGAGCATCGGTGGGTTCGACTGGAGCATCAGTTGGTTTGACTGGAGCATCAGTGGGCTTGACTGGTGCATCGGTTGGTTCGACTGGAGCTTCAGTTGGTTCGACTGGAGCATCAGTGGGCTCAAATGGAGCATCAGTTGGTTCGACTGGAGCATCAGTGGGTTCAACTGGAGCATGAGTGGGTTCAACTGGAGCATCGGTGGGTTCAACTGGAGCATCTGTTGGTTCGACTGGAGCATCAGTGGGCTCGACTGGAGCATCAGTGGGCTTGACTGGTGCATCGGTTGGTTCGACTTGAGCGTCAGTTGGTTCGACTGGAGCATCAGTGGGTTCAACTGGAGCATCGGTTGGTTCGACTGGAGCATCAGTTGGTTCGACCGGAGCATCGGTGGGTTCGACTGGAGCATCAGTGGGCTCAACTGGAGCATCAGTGGGTTCGACTGGAGCATCAGTGGGCTTGACTGGTGCATCAGTGGGCTTGACAGGAGCATCAGTTGGTTCGACTGGGGCATCAGTGGGTTCGACTGGAGCTTCAGTTGGTTCGACTGGAGCATCAGTGGGCTCAACTGGAGCATCAGTTGGTTCGACTGGAGCATCAGTGGGTTCAACTGGAGCATCGGTGGGTTCAACTGGAGCATCGGTGGGTTCAACTGGAGCATCTGTTGGTTCGACTGGAGCATCAGTGGGCTCGACTGGAGCATCAGTGGGCTCGACTGGAGCATCGGTGGGTTCGACTGGAGCATCAGTTGGTTCGACTGGAGCATCAGTGGGCTTGACTGGTGCATCAGTGGGCTTGACAGGAGCATCAGTTGGTTCGACTGGGGCATCAGTGGGCTCGACTGGAGCATCAGTGGGCTTGACTGGAGCATCAGTGGGCTTGACTGGTGCATCGGTTGGTTCGACTGGAGCATCAGTTGGTTCGACTGGAGCATCGGTGGGTTCGACTGGAGCATCAGTGGGCTCAACTGGAGCATCAGTTGGTTCGACTGGAGCATCAGTGGGTTCAACTGGAGCATCGGTTGGTTCGACTGGAGCATCAGTTGGTTCGACTAGAGCATCGGTGGGTTCGACTGGAGCATCAGTGGGTTCAACTGGAGCATCAGTGGGTTCGACTGGAGCATCAGTGGGCTTGACTGGTGCATCAGTGGGCTTGACAGGAGCATCAGTTGGTTCGACTGGAGCATCAGTGGGTTCAACTGGAGCATCGGTGGGTTCAACTGGAGCATCGGTGGGTTCAACTGGAGCATCTGTTGGTTCGACTGGAGCATCAGTGGGCTCGACTGGAGCATCAGTGGGCTCGACTGGAGCATCGGTGGGTTCGACTGGAGCATCAGTTGGTTCGACTGGAGCATCAGTGGGCTTGACTGGTGCATCAGTGGGCTTGACAGGAGCATCAGTTGGTTCGACTGGGGCATCAGTGGGCTCGACTGGAGCATCGGTGGGCTCGACTGGAGCATCAGTGGGTTCAACTGGTGCATCAGTTGGTTCGACTGGAGCGTCAGTTGGTTGGACTGGAGCATCAGTGGGTTCAACTGGAGCATCGGTTGGTTCAACTGGAGCATCAGTGGGCTTGACTGGTGCATCGGTTGGTTCGACTGGTGCATCAGTTGGTTCGACTGGAGCGTCAGTTGGTTCGACTGGAGCATCAGTGGGTTCAACTGGGGCATCGGTTGGTTCGACTGGAGCATCAGTTGGTTCGACCGGAGCATCGGTGGGTTCGACTGGAGCATCAGTGGGCTCAACTGGAGCATCAGTGGGTTCGACTGGAGCATCAGTGGGCTTGACTGGTGCATCAGTGGGCTTGACAGGAGCATCAGTTGGTTCGACTGGAGCATCAGTGGGTTCAACTGGAGCATCGGTTGGTTTGACTGGAGCATCAGTTGGTTTGACTGGAGCATCAGTTGGTTCGACTGGGGCATCAGTTCGTTTAACAGAGGCATCAGTTGGCTCGACCGGAGGATCAATTGGCTCGGCAGGAGCATCAGTTGGTTCGACTGGGGCATCAGTGGGTTCAACTGGAGCATCGGTGGGTTCAACTGGAGCATCAGTGGGCTCGACTGGAGCATCAGTGGGCTCGACTGGAGCATCGGTGGGTTCGACTGGAGCATCAGTTGGTTTGACTGGAGCATCAGTGGGCTTGACTGGTGCATCGGTTGGTTCGACTGGAGCTTCAGTTGGTTCGACTGGAGCATCAGTGGGCTCAAATGGAGCATCAGTTGGTTCGACTGGAGCATCAGTGGGTTCAACTGGAGCATGAGTGGGTTCAACTGGAGCATCGGTGGGTTCAACTGGAGCATCTGTTGGTTCGACTGGAGCATCAGTGGGCTCGACTGGAGCATCAGTGGGCTTGACTGGTGCATCGGTTGGTTCGACTTGAGCGTCAGTTGGTTCGACTGGAGCATCAGTGGGTTCAACTGGAGCATCGGTTGGTTCGACTGGAGCATCAGTGGGCTCGACTGGAGCATCAGTGGGCTCGACTGGAGCATCGGTGGGTTCGACTGGAGCATCAGTTGGTTCGACTGGAGCATCAGTGGGCTTGACTGGTGCATCAGTGGGCTTGACAGGAGCATCAGTTGGTTCGACTGGGGCATCAGTGGGCTCGACTGGAGCATCGGTGGGCTCGACTGGAGCATCAGTGGGTTCAACTGGTGCATCAGTTGGTTCGACTGGAGCGTCAGTGGGTTCAACTGGAGCATCGGTTGGTTCAACTGGAGCATCAGTGGGCTTGACTGGTGCATCGGTTGGTTCGACTGGTGCATCAGTTGGTTCGACTGGAGCGTCAGTTGGTTCGACTGGAGCATCAGTGGGTTCAACTGGGGCATCGGTTGGTTCGACTGGAGCATCAGTTGGTTCGACCGGAGCATCAGTTGGTTCGACCGGAGCATCAGTGGGCTCAACTGGAGCATCAGTGGGTTCGACTGGAGCATCAGTGGGCTTGACTGGTGCATCAGTGGGCTTGACAGGAGCATCAGTTGGTTCGACTGGAGCATCAGTGGGTTCAACTGGAGCATCGGTTGGTTTGACTGGAGCATCAGTTGGTTTGACTGGAGCATCAGTTGGTTCGACTGGGGCATCAGTTCGTTTAACAGAGGCATCAGTTGGCTCGACCGGAGGATCAATTGGCTCGGCAGGAGCATCAGTTGGTTCGACTGGGGCATCAGTGGGTTCAACTGGAGCATCGGTGGGTTCAACTGGAGCATCTGTTGGTTCGACTGGAGCATCAGTGGGCTCGACTGGAGCATCAGTGGGCTCGACTGGAGCATCGGTGGGTTCGACTGGAGCATCAGTTGGTTTGACTGGAGCATCAGTGGGCTTGACTGGTGCATCGGTTGGTTCGACTGGAGCTTCAGTTGGTTCGACTGGAGCATCAGTGGGCTCAAATGGAGCATCAGTTGGTTCGACTGGAGCATCAGTGGGTTCAACTGGAGCATGAGTGGGTTCAACTGGAGCATCGGTGGGTTCAACTGGAGCATCTGTTGGTTCGACTGGAGCATCAGTGGGCTCGACTGGAGCATCAGTGGGCTTGACTGGTGCATCGGTTGGTTCGACTTGAGCGTCAGTTGGTTCGACTGGAGCATCAGTGGGTTCAACTGGAGCATCGGTTGGTTCGACTGGAGCATCAGTTGGTTCGACCGGAGCATCGGTGGGTTCGACTGGAGCATCAGTGGGCTCAACTGGAGCATCAGTGGGTTCGACTGGAGCATCAGTGGGCTTGACTGGTGCATCAGTGGGCTTGACAGGAGCATCAGTTGGTTCGACTGGGGCATCAGTGGGTTCGACTGGAGCTTCAGTTGGTTCGACTGGAGCATCAGTGGGCTCAACTGGAGCATCAGTTGGTTCGACTGGAGCATCAGTGGGTTCAACTGGAGCATCGGTGGGTTCAACTGGAGCATCGGTGGGTTCAACTGGAGCATCTGTTGGTTCGACTGGAGCATCAGTGGGCTCGACTGGAGCATCAGTGGGCTCGACTGGAGCATCGGTGGGTTCGACTGGAGCATCAGTTGGTTCGACTGGAGCATCAGTGGGCTTGACTGGTGCATCAGTGGGCTTGACAGGAGCATCAGTTGGTTCGACTGGGGCATCAGTGGGCTCGACTGGAGCATCGGTGGGCTCGACTGGAGCATCAGTGGGTTCAACTGGTGCATCAGTTGGTTCGACTGGAGCGTCAGTTGGTTCGACTGGAGCATCAGTGGGTTCAACTGGAGCATCGGTTGGTTTGACTGGAGCATCAGTTGGTTCGACTGGAGCATCAGTGGGCTTGACTGGTGCATCGGTTGGTTCGACTGGAGCGTCAGTGGGTTCGACTGGAGCATCAGTGGGTTCAACTGGAGCATCAGTGGGCTTGACTGGTGCATCGGTTGGTTCGACTGGAGCGTCAGTTGGTTCGACTGGAGCATCAGTGGGTTCAACTGGAGCATCGGTTGGTTCGACTGGAGCATCAGTTGGTTCGACTGGAGCATCGGTGGGTTCGACTGGAGCATCAGTGGGCTCAACTGGAGCATCAGTGGGTTCGACTGAAGCATCAGTGGGCTTGACTGGTGCATCAGTGGGCTTGACAGGAGCATCAGTTGGTTCGACTGGGGCATCAGTGGGCTCGACTGGAGCATCGGTGGGCTCGACTGGAGCATCAGTGGGTTCAACTGGTGCATCAGTTGGTTCGACTGGAGCGTCAGTTGGTTCGACTGGAGCATCAGTGGGTTCAACTGGAGCATCGGTTGGTTCAACTGGAGCATCAGTGGGCTTGACTGGTGCATCGGTTGGTTCGACTGGTGCATCAGTTGGTTCGACTGGAGCGTCAGTTGGTTCGACTGGAGCATCAGTTGGTTCAACTGGGGCATCGGTTGGTTCGACTGGAGCATCAGTTGGTTCGACCGGAGCATCGGTGGGTTCGACTGGAGCATCAGTGGGCTCAACTGGAGCATCAGTGGTTTCGACTGGAGCATCAGTGGGCTTGACTGGTGCATCAGTGGGCTTGACAGGAGCATCAGTTGGTTCGACTGGAGCATCAGTGGGTTCAACTGGAGCATCGGTTGGTTTGACTGGAGCATCAGTTGGTTTGACTGGAGCATCAGTTGGTTCGACTGGGGCATCAGTTCGTTTAACAGAGGCATCAGTTGGCTCGACCGGAGGATCAATTGGCTCGGCAGGAGCATCAGTTGGTTCGACTGGGGCATCAGTGGGTTCAACTGGAGCATCGGTGGGTTCAACTGGAGCATCTGTTGGTTCGACTGGAGCATCAGTGGGCTCGACTGGAGCATCAGTGGGCTCGACTGGAGCATCGGTGGGTTCGACTGGAGCATCAGTTGGTTTGACTGGAGCATCAGTGGGCTTGACTGGTGCATCGGTTGGTTCGACTGGAGCGTCAGTGGGTTCGACTGGAGCATCAGTGGGCTCAACTGGAGCATCGGTTGGTTCGACTGGAGCATCAGTTGGTTCGACTGGAGCATCAGTGGGCTCGACTGGAGCATCGGTGGGTTCGACTGGTGCATCAGTTGGTTCGACTGGAGCGTCAGTTGGTTCGACCGGAGCATCGGTGGGTTCGACTGGAGCATCAGTGGGCTCAACTGGAGCATCAGTGGGTTCGACTGGAGCATCAGTGGGCTTGACTGGTGCATCAGTGGGCTTGACAGGAGCATCAGTTGGTTCGACTGGGGCATCAGTGGGTTCGACTGGAGCTTCAGTTGGTTCGACTGGAGCATCAGTGGGCTCAACTGGAGCATCAGTTGGTTCGACTGGAGCATCAGTGGGTTCAACTGGAGCATCGGTGGGTTCAACTGGAGCATCGGTGGGTTCAACTGGAGCATCTGTTGGTTCGACTGGAGCATCAGTGGGCTCGACTGGAGCATCAGTGGGCTCGACTGGAGCATCGGTGGGTTCGACTGGAGCATCAGTTGGTTCGACTGGAGCATCAGTTGGTTCGACTGGAGCATCGGTGGGTTCGACTGGAGCATCAGTGGGCTCAACTGGAGCATCAGTGGGTTCGACTGAAGCATCAGTGGGCTTGACTGGTGCATCAGTGGGCTTGACAGGAGCATCAGTTGGTTCGACTGGGGCATCAGTGGGCTCGACTGGAGCATCGGTGGGCTCGACTGGAGCATCAGTGGGTTCAACTGGTGCATCAGTTGGTTCGACTGGAGCGTCAGTTGGTTCGACTGGAGCATCAGTGGGTTCAACTGGAGCATCGGTTGGTTCAACTGGAGCATCAGTGGGCTTGACTGGTGCATCGGTTGGTTCGACTGGTGCATCAGTTGGTTCGACTGGAGCGTCAGTTGGTTCGACTGGAGCATCAGTTGGTTCAACTGGGGCATCGGTTGGTTCGACTGGAGCATCAGTTGGTTCGACCGGAGCATCGGTGGGTTCGACTGGAGCATCAGTGGGCTCAACTGGAGCATCAGTGGTTTCGACTGGAGCATCAGTGGGCTTGACTGGTGCATCAGTGGGCTTGACAGGAGCATCAGTTGGTTCGACTGGAGCATCAGTGGGTTCAACTGGAGCATCGGTTGGTTTGACTGGAGCATCAGTTGGTTTGACTGGAGCATCAGTTGGTTCGACTGGGGCATCAGTTCGTTTAACAGAGGCATCAGTTGGCTCGACCGGAGGATCAATTGGCTCGGCAGGAGCATCAGTTGGTTCGACTGGGGCATCAGTGGGTTCAACTGGAGCATCGGTGGGTTCAACTGGAGCATCTGTTGGTTCGACTGGAGCATCAGTGGGCTCGACTGGAGCATCAGTGGGCTCGACTGGAGCATCAGTGGGCTCGACTGGAGCATCGGTGGGTTCGACTGGAGCATCAGTTGGTTTGACTGGAGCATCAGTGGGCTTGACTGGTGCATCGGTTGGTTCGACTGGAGCGTCAGTGGGTTCGACTGGAGCATCAGTGGGCTCAACTGGAGCATCGGTTGGTTCGACTGGAGCATCAGTTGGTTCGACTGGAGCATCAGTGGGCTCGACTGGAGCATCGGTGGGTTCGACTGGTGCATCAGTTGGTTCGACTGGAGCGTCAGTTGGTTCGACCGGAGCATCGGTGGGTTCGACTGGAGCATCAGTGGGCTCAACTGGAGCATCAGTGGGTTCGACTGGAGCATCAGTGGGCTTGACTGGTGCATCAGTGGGCTTGACAGGAGCATCAGTTGGTTCGACTGGGGCATCAGTGGGTTCGACTGGAGCATCAGTGGGTTCAACTGGAGCATCGGTGGGTTCAACTGGAGCATCGGTGGGTTCAACTGGAGCATCTGTTGGTTCGACTGGAGCATCAGTGGGCTCGACTGGAGCATCAGTGGGCTCGACTGGAGCATCGGTGGGTTCGACTGGAGCATCAGTTGGTTCGACTGGAGCATCAGTTGGTTCGACTGGAGCATCGGTGGGTTCGACTGGAGCATCAGTGGGCTCAACTGGAGCATCAGTGGGTTCGACTGAAGCATCAGTGGGCTTGACTGGTGCATCAGTGGGCTTGACAGGAGCATCAGTTGGTTCGACTGGGGCATCAGTGGGCTCGACTGGAGCATCGGTGGGCTCGACTGGAGCATCAGTGGGTTCAACTGGTGCATCAGTTGGTTCGACTGGAGCGTCAGTTGGTTCGACTGGAGCATCAGTGGGTTCAACTGGAGCATCGGTTGGTTCAACTGGAGCATCAGTGGGCTTGACTGGTGCATCGGTTGGTTCGACTGGTGCATCAGTTGGTTCGACTGGAGCGTCAGTTGGTTCGACTGGAGCATCAGTTGGTTCAACTGGGGCATCGGTTGGTTCGACTGGAGCATCAGTTGGTTCGACCGGAGCATCGGTGGGTTCGACTGGAGCATCAGTGGGCTCAACTGGAGCATCAGTGGTTTCGACTGGAGCATCAGTGGGCTTGACTGGTGCATCAGTGGGCTTGACAGGAGCATCAGTTGGTTCGACTGGAGCATCAGTGGGTTCAACTGGAGCATCGGTTGGTTTGACTGGAGCATCAGTTGGTTTGACTGGAGCATCAGTTGGTTCGACTGGGGCATCAGTTCGTTTAACAGAGGCATCAGTTGGCTCGACCGGAGGATCAATTGGCTCGGCAGGAGCATCAGTTGGTTCGACTGGGGCATCAGTGGGTTCAACTGGAGCATCGGTGGGTTCAACTGGAGCATCTGTTGGTTCGACTGGAGCATCAGTGGGCTCGACTGGAGCATCAGTGGGCTCGACTGGAGCATCGGTGGGTTCGACTGGAGCATCAGTTGGTTTGACTGGAGCATCAGTGGGCTTGACTGGTGCATCGGTTGGTTCGACTGGAGCGTCAGTGGGTTCGACTGGAGCATCAGTGGGCTCAACTGGAGCATCGGTTGGTTCGACTGGAGCATCAGTTGGTTCGACTGGAGCATCAGTGGGCTCGACTGGAGCATCGGTGGGTTCGACTGGTGCATCAGTTGGTTCGACTGGAGCGTCAGTTGGTTCGACCGGAGCATCGGTGGGTTCGACTGGAGCATCAGTGGGCTCAACTGGAGCATCAGTGGGTTCGACTGGAGCATCAGTGGGCTTGACTGGTGCATCAGTGGGCTTGACAGGAGCATCAGTTGGTTCGACTGGGGCATCAGTGGGTTCGACTGGAGCTTCAGTTGGTTCGACTGGAGCATCAGTGGGCTCAACTGGAGCATCAGTTGGTTCGACTGGAGCATCAGTGGGTTCAACTGGAGCATCGGTGGGTTCAACTGGAGCATCGGTGGGTTCAACTGGAGCATCTGTTGGTTCGACTGGAGCATCAGTGGGCTCGACTGGAGCATCAGTGGGCTCGAATGGAGCATCGGTGGGTTCGACTGGAGCATCAGTTGGTTCGACTGGAGCATCAGTGGGCTTGACTGGTGCATCAGTGGGCTTGACAGGAGCATCAGTTGGTTCGACTGGGGCATCAGTGGGCTCGACTGGAGCATCGGTGGGCTCGACTGGAGCATCAGTGGGTTCAACTGGTGCATCAGTTGGTTCGACTGGAGCGTCAGTTGGTTCGACTGGAGCATCAGTGGGTTCAACTGGAGCATCGGTTGGTTTGACTGGAGCATCAGTTGGTTCGACTGGAGCATCAGTGGGCTTGACTGGTGCATCGGTTGGTTCGACTGGAGCGTCAGTGGGTTCGACTGGAGCATCAGTGGGTTCAACTGGAGCATCAGTGGGCTTGACTGGTGCATCGGTTGGTTCGACTGGAGCGTCAGTTGGTTCGACTGGAGCATCAGTGGGTTCAACTGGAGCATCGGTTGGTTCGACTGGAGCATCAGTTGGTTCGACTGGAGCATCGGTGGGTTCGACTGGAGCATCAGTGGGCTCAACTGGAGCATCAGTGGGTTCGACTGAAGCATCAGTGGGCTTGACTGGTGCATCAGTGGGCTTGACAGGAGCATCAGTTGGTTCGACTGGGGCATCAGTGGGCTCGACTGGAGCATCGGTGGGCTCGACTGGAGCATCAGTGGGTTCAACTGGTGCATCAGTTGGTTCGACTGGAGCGTCAGTTGGTTCGACTGGAGCATCAGTGGGTTCAACTGGAGCATCGGTTGGTTCAACTGGAGCATCAGTGGGCTTGACTGGTGCATCGGTTGGTTCGACTGGTGCATCAGTTGGTTCGACTGGAGCGTCAGTTGGTTCGACTGGAGCATCAGTTGGTTCAACTGGGGCATCGGTTGGTTCGACTGGAGCATCAGTTGGTTCGACCGGAGCATCGGTGGGTTCGACTGGAGCATCAGTGGGCTCAACTGGAGCATCAGTGGTTTCGACTGGAGCATCAGTGGGCTTGACTGGTGCATCAGTGGGCTTGACAGGAGCATCAGTTGGTTCGACTGGAGCATCAGTGGGTTCAACTGGAGCATCGGTTGGTTTGACTGGAGCATCAGTTGGTTTGACTGGAGCATCAGTTGGTTCGACTGGGGCATCAGTTCGTTTAACAGAGGCATCAGTTGGCTCGACCGGAGGATCAATTGGCTCGGCAGGAGCATCAGTTGGTTCGACTGGGGCATCAGTGGGTTCAACTGGAGCATCGGTGGGTTCAACTGGAGCATCTGTTGGTTCGACTGGAGCATCAGTGGGCTCGACTGGAGCATCAGTGGGCTCGACTGGAGCATCGGTGGGTTCGACTGGAGCATCAGTTGGTTTGACTGGAGCATCAGTGGGCTTGACTGGTGCATCGGTTGGTTCGACTGGAGCGTCAGTGGGTTCGACTGGAGCATCAGTGGGCTCAACTGGAGCATCGGTTGGTTCGACTGGAGCATCAGTTGGTTCGACTGGAGCATCAGTGGGCTCGACTGGAGCATCGGTGGGTTCGACTGGAGCATCAGTTGGTTCGACTGGAGCATCAGTGGGCTTGACTGGTGCATCGGTTGGTTCGACTGGTGCATCAGTTGGTTCGACTGGAGCGTCAGTTGGTTCGACTGGGGCATCAGTGGGTTCGACTGGAGCTTCAGTTGGTTCGACTGGAGCATCAGTGGGCTCAACTGGAGCATCAGTTGGTTCGACTGGTGCATCAGTGGGCTTGACAGGAGCATCAGTTGGTTCGACTGGAGCATCAGTGGGTTCAACTGGAGCATCGGTTGGTTTGACTGGAGCATCAGTTGGTTTGACTGGAGCATCAGTTGGTTCGACTGGGGCATCAGTTCGTTTAACAGAGGCATCAGTTGGCTCGACCGGAGGATCAATTGGCTCGGCAGGAGCATCAGTTGGTTCGACTGGGGCATCAGTGGGTTCAACTGGAGCATCGGTGGGTTCAACTGGAGCATCTGTTGGTTTGACTGGAGCATCAGTTGGTTCGACTGGAGCATCAGTGGGCTCGACTGGAGCATCAGTGGGCTCGACTGGAGCATCGGTGGGTTCGACTGGAGCATCAGTTGGTTTGACTGGAGCATCAGTGGGCTTGACTGGTGCATCGGTTGGTTCGACTGGAGCGTCAGTTGGTTCGACTGGAGCATCAGTGGGCTCAACTGGAGCATCGGTTGGTTCGACTGGAGCATCAGTTGGTTCGACTGGAGCAACAGTGGGCTCGACTGGAGCATCGGTGGGTTCGACTGGAGCATCAGTTGGTTCGACTGGAGCATCGGTGGGTTCGACTGGAGCATCGGTTGGTTCGACTGGTGCATCAGTTGGTTCGACTGGAGCGTCAGTTGGTTCGACTGGAGCATCAGTGGGTTCAACTGGAGCATCGGTTGGTTCGACTGGAGCATCAGTAGGTTCGACTGGAGCATCGGTGGGTTCGACTGGAGCATCAGTGGGCTCAACTGGAGCATCAGTGGGTTCGACTGGAGCATCAGTGGGCTTGACTGGTGCATCAGTGGACTTGACAGGAGCTTCAGTTGGTTCGACTGGGGCATCAGTGGGTTCGACTGGAGCTTCAGTTGGTTCGACTGGAGCATCAGTGGGCTCAACTGGAGCATCAGTTGGTTCGACTGGAGCATCAGTGGGTTCAACTGGAGCATGAGTGGGTTCAACTGGAGCATCGGTGGGTTCAACTGGAGCATCTGTTGGTTCGACTGGAGCATCAGTGGGCTCGACTGGAGCATCAGTGGGCTTGACTGGTGCATCGGTTGGTTCGACTTGAGCGTCAGTTGGTTCGACTGGAGCATCAGTGGGTTCAACTGGATAATAGGTTGGTTCGACTGGAGCATCAGTTGGTTCGACCGGAGCATCGGTGGGTTCGACTGGAGCATCAGTGGGCTCAACTGGAGCATCAGTGGGTTCGACTGGAGCATCAGTGGGCTTGACTGGTGCATCAGTGGGCTTGACAGGAGCATCAGTTGGTTCGACTGGGGCATCAGTGGGTTCGACTGGAGCTTCAGTTGGTTCGACTGGAGCATCAGTGGGCTCAACTGGAGCATCAGTTGGTTCGACTGGAGCATCAGTGGGTTCAACTGGAGCATCGGTGGGTTCAACTGGAGCATCGGTGGGTTCAACTGGAGCATCTGTTGGTTCGACTGGAGCATCAGTGGGCTCGACTGGAGCATCAGTGGGCTCGACTGGAGCATCGGTGGGTTCGACTGGAGCATCAGTTGGTTCGACTGGAGCATCAGTGGGCTTGACTGGTGCATCGGTTGGTTCGACTGGAGCGTCAGTTGGTTCGACTGGAGCATCAGTGGGTTCAACTGGAGCATCGGTTGGTTCGACTGGAGCATCAGTTGGTTCGACTGGAGCATCGGTGGGTTCGACTGGAGCATCAGTGGGCTCAACTGGAGCATCAGTTGGTTCGACTGGAGCATCAGTGGGTTCAACTGGAGCATCGGTTGGTTCGACTGGAGCATCAGTTGGTTCGACTAGAGCATCGGTGGGTTCGACTGGAGCATCAGTGGGCTCAACTGGAGCATCAGTGGGTTCGACTGGAGCATCAGTGGGCTTGACTGGTGCATCAGTGGGCTTGACAGGAGCATCAGTTGGTTCGACTGGGGCATCAGTGGGTTCGACTGGAGCATCTGTTGGTTCGACTGGAGCATCAGTTGGTTCTACTGGAGCATCAGTGGGTTCAACTGGAGCATCGGTTGGTTTGACTGGAGCATCAGTTGGTTCGACTGGAGCATCAGTGGGCTTGACTGGTGCATCGGTTGGTTCGACTGGAGCGTCAGTTGGTTCGACTGGAGCATCAGTGGGTTCAACTGGAGCATCAGTGGGCTTGACTGGTGCATCGGTTGGTTCGACTGGTGCATCAGTTGGTTCGACTGGAGCGTCAGTTGGTTCGACTGGAGCATCAGTGGGTTCAACTGGAGCACCGGTTGGTTCGACTGGAGCATCAGTGGGCTCAACTGGAGCATCAGTGGGTTCGACTGGAGCATCAGTGGGCTTGACTGGTGCATCAGTGGACTTGACAGGAGCTTCAGTTGGTTCGACTGGGGCATCAGTGGGTTCGACTTGAGCTTCAGTTGGTTCGACTGGAGCATCAGTGGGCTCAACTGGAGCATCAGTTGGTTCGACTGGAGCATCAGTGGGTTCAACTGGAGCATGAGTGGGTTCAACTGGAGCATCGGTGGGTTCAACTGGAGCATCGGTTGGTTCGACTGGAGCATCAGTTGGTTCGACCGGAGCATCGGTGGGTTCGACTGGAGCATCAGTGGGCTCAACTGGAGCATCAGTGGGTTCGACTGGAGCATCAGTGGGCTTGACTGGTGCATCAGTGGGCTTGACAGGAGCATCAGTTGGTTCGACTGGGGCATCAGTGGGCTCGACTGGAGCATCGGTGGGCTCGACTGGAGCATCAGTGGGCTCAACTGGTGCATCAGTTGGTTCGACTGGAGCGTCAGTTGGTTCGACTGGAGCATCAGTGGGTTCAACTGGAGCATCGGTTGGTTCAACTGGAGCATCAGTGGGCTTGACTGGTGCATCGGTTGGTTCGACTGGTGCATCAGTTGGTTCGACTGGAGCGTCAGTTGGTTCGACTGGAGCATCAGTGGGTTCAACTGGGGCATCGGTTGGTTCGACTGGAGCATCAGTTGGTTCGACCGGAGCATCGGTGGGTTCGACTGGAGCATCAGCGGGCTCAACTGGAGCATCAGTGGTTTCGACTGGAGCATCAGTGGGCTTGACTGGTGCATCAGTGGGCTTGACAGGAGCATCAGTTGGTTCGACTGGAGCATCAGTGGGTTCAACTGGAGCATCGGTTGGTTTGACTGGAGCATCAGTTGGTTTGACTGGAGCATCAGTTGGTTCGACTGGGGCATCAGTTCGTTTAACAGAGGCATCAGTTGGCTCGACCGGAGGATCAATTGGCTCGGCAGGAGCATCAGTTGGTTCGACTGGGGCATCAGTGGGTTCAACTGGAGCATCGGTGGGTTCAACTGGAGCATCTGTTGGTTCGACTGGAGCATTAGTGGGCTCGACTGGAGCATCAGTGGGCTCGACTGGAGCATCGGTGGGTTCGACTGGAGCATCAGTTGGTTTGACTGGAGCATCAGTGGGCTTGACTGGTGCATCGGTTGGTTCGACTGGAGCGTCAGTTGGTTCGACTGGAGCATCAGTGGGCTCAACTGGAGCATCGGTTGGTTCGACTGGAGCATCAGTTGGTTCGACTGGAGCATCAGTGGGCTCGACTGGAGCATCGGTGGGTTCGACTGGAGCATCAGTTGGTTCGACTGGAGCATCAGTGGGCTTGACTGGTGCATCGGTTGGTTCGACTGGTGCATCAGTTGGTTCGACTGGAGCGTCAGTTGGTTCGACTGGGGCATCAGTGGGTTCGACTGGAGCTTCAGTTGGTTCGACTGGAGCATCAGTGGGCTCAACTGGAGCATCAGTTGGTTCGACTGGTGCATCAGTGGGCTTGACAGGAGCATCAGGTGGTTCGACTGGAGCATCAGTGGGTTCAACTGGAGCATCGGTTGGTTTGACTGGAGCATCAGTTGGTTTGACTGGAGCATCAGTTGGTTCGACTGGGGCATCAGTTCGTTTAACAGAGGCATCAGTTGGCTCGACCGGAGGATCAATTGGCTCGGCAGGAGCATCAGTTGGTTCGACTGGGGCATCAGTGGGTTCAACTGGAGCATCGGTGGGTTCAACTGGAGCATCTGTTGGTTTGACTGGAGCATCAGTTGGTTCGACTGGAGCATCAGTGGGCTCGACTGGAGCATCAGTGGGCTCGACTGGAGCATCGGTGGGTTCGACTGGAGCATCAGTTGGTTTGACTGGAGCATCAGTGGGCTTGACAGGTGCATCGGTTGGTTCGACTGGAGCGTCAGTTGGTTCGACTGGAGCATCAGTGGGCTCAACTGGAGCATCGGTTGGTTCGACTGGAGCATCAGTTGGTTCGACTGGAGCAACAGTGGGCTCGACTGGAGCATCGGTGGGTTCGACTGGAGCATCAGTTGGTTCGACTGGAGCATCGGTGGGTTCGACTGGAGCATCGGTTGGTTCGACTGGTGCATCAGTTGGTTCGACTGGAGCGTCAGTTGGTTCGACTGGAGCATCAGTGGGTTCAACTGGAGCATCGGTTGGTTCGACTGGAGCATCAGTAGGTTCGACTGGAGCATCGGTGGGTTCGACTGGAGCATCAGTGGGCTCAACTGGAGCATCAGTGGGTTCGACTGGAGCATCAGTGGGCTTGACTGGTGCATCAGTGGACTTGACAGGAGCTTCAGTTGGTTCGACTGGGGCATCAGTGGGTTCGACTGGAGCATCAGTTGGTTCGACTGGAGCATCAGTGGGTTCAACTGGAGCATGAGTGGGTTCAACTGGAGCATCGGTGGGTTCAACTGGAGCATCTGTTGGTTCGACTGGAGCATCAGTGGGCTCGACTGGAGCATCAGTGGGTTCAACTGGAGCATCAGTGGGCTCGACTGGAGCATCAGTGGGCTTGACTGGAGCATCAGTGGGCTTGACTGGTGCATCGGTTGGTTCGACTGGAGCATCAGTTGGTTCGACTGGAGCATCGGTGGGTTCGACTGGAGCATCAGTGGGCTCAACTGGAGCATCAGTTGGTTCGACTGGAGCATCAGTGGGTTCAACTGGAGCATCGGTTGGTTCGACTGGAGCATCAGTTGGTTCGACTAGAGCATCGGTGGGTTCGACTGGAGCATCAGTGGGTTCAACTGGAGCATCAGTGGGTTCGACTGGAGCATCAGTGGGCTTGACTGGTGCATCAGTGGGCTTGACAGGAGCATCAGTTGGTTCGACTGGAGCATCAGTGGGTTCAACTGGAGCATCGGTGGGTTCAACTGGAGCATCGGTGGGTTCAACTGGAGCATCTGTTGGTTCGACTGGAGCATCAGTGGGCTCGACTGGAGCATCAGTGGGCTCGACTGGAGCATCGGTGGGTTCGACTGGAGCATCAGTTGGTTCGACTGGAGCATCAGTGGGCTTGACTGGTGCATCAGTGGGCTTGACAGGAGCATCAGTTGGTTCGACTGGGGCATCAGTGGGCTCGACTGGAGCATCGGTGGGCTCGACTGGAGCATCAGTGGGTTCAACTGGTGCATCAGTTGGTTCGACTGGAGCGTCAGTTGGTTGGACTGGAGCATCAGTGGGTTCAACTGGAGCATCGGTTGGTTCAACTGGAGCATCAGTGGGCTTGACTGGTGCATCGGTTGGTTCGACTGGTGCATCAGTTGGTTCGACTGGAGCGTCAGTTGGTTCGACTGGAGCATCAGTGGGTTCAACTGGGGCATCGGTTGGTTCGACTGGAGCATCAGTTGGTTCGACCGGAGCATCGGTGGGTTCGACTGGAGCATCAGTGGGCTCAACTGGAGCATCAGTGGGTTCGACTGGAGCATCAGTGGGCTTGACTGGTGCATCAGTGGGCTTGACAGGAGCATCAGTTGGTTCGACTGGAGCATCAGTGGGTTCAACTGGAGCATCGGTTGGTTTGACTGGAGCATCAGTTGGTTTGACTGGAGCATCAGTTGGTTCGACTGGGGCATCAGTTCGTTTAACAGAGGCATCAGTTGGCTCGACCGGAGGATCAATTGGCTCGGCAGGAGCATCAGTTGGTTCGACTGGGGCATCAGTGGGTTCAACTGGAGCATCGGTGGGTTCAACTGGAGCATCAGTGGGCTCGACTGGAGCATCAGTGGGCTCGACTGGAGCATCGGTGGGTTCGACTGGAGCATCAGTTGGTTTGACTGGAGCATCAGTGGGCTTGACTGGTGCATCGGTTGGTTCGACTGGAGCTTCAGTTGGTTCGACTGGAGCATCAGTGGGCTCAAATGGAGCATCAGTTGGTTCGACTGGAGCATCAGTGGGTTCAACTGGAGCATGAGTGGGTTCAACTGGAGCATCGGTGGGTTCAACTGGAGCATCTGTTGGTTCGACTGGAGCATCAGTGGGCTCGACTGGAGCATCAGTGGGCTTGACTGGTGCATCGGTTGGTTCGACTTGAGCGTCAGTTGGTTCGACTGGAGCATCAGTGGGTTCAACTGGAGCATCGGTTGGTTCGACTGGAGCATCAGTGGGCTCGACTGGAGCATCAGTGGGCTCGACTGGAGCATCGGTGGGTTCGACTGGAGCATCAGTTGGTTCGACTGGAGCATCAGTGGGCTTGACTGGTGCATCAGTGGGCTTGACAGGAGCATCAGTTGGTTCGACTGGGGCATCAGTGGGCTCGACTGGAGCATCGGTGGGCTCGACTGGAGCATCAGTGGGTTCAACTGGTGCATCAGTTGGTTCGACTGGAGCGTCAGTGGGTTCAACTGGAGCATCGGTTGGTTCAACTGGAGCATCAGTGGGCTTGACTGGTGCATCGGTTGGTTCGACTGGTGCATCAGTTGGTTCGACTGGAGCGTCAGTTGGTTCGACTGGAGCATCAGTGGGTTCAACTGGGGCATCGGTTGGTTCGACTGGAGCATCAGTTGGTTCGACCGGAGCATCAGTTGGTTCGACCGGAGCATCAGTGGGCTCAACTGGAGCATCAGTGGGTTCGACTGGAGCATCAGTGGGCTTGACTGGTGCATCAGTGGGCTTGACAGGAGCATCAGTTGGTTCGACTGGAGCATCAGTGGGTTCAACTGGAGCATCGGTTGGTTTGACTGGAGCATCAGTTGGTTTGACTGGAGCATCAGTTGGTTCGACTGGGGCATCAGTTCGTTTAACAGAGGCATCAGTTGGCTCGACCGGAGGATCAATTGGCTCGGCAGGAGCATCAGTTGGTTCGACTGGGGCATCAGTGGGTTCAACTGGAGCATCGGTGGGTTCAACTGGAGCATCTGTTGGTTCGACTGGAGCATCAGTGGGCTCGACTGGAGCATCAGTGGGCTCGACTGGAGCATCGGTGGGTTCGACTGGAGCATCAGTTGGTTTGACTGGAGCATCAGTGGGCTTGACTGGTGCATCGGTTGGTTCGACTGGAGCTTCAGTTGGTTCGACTGGAGCATCAGTGGGCTCAAATGGAGCATCAGTTGGTTCGACTGGAGCATCAGTGGGTTCAACTGGAGCATGAGTGGGTTCAACTGGAGCATCGGTGGGTTCAACTGGAGCATCTGTTGGTTCGACTGGAGCATCAGTGGGCTCGACTGGAGCATCAGTGGGCTTGACTGGTGCATCGGTTGGTTCGACTTGAGCGTCAGTTGGTTCGACTGGAGCATCAGTGGGTTCAACTGGAGCATCGGTTGGTTCGACTGGAGCATCAGTTGGTTCGACCGGAGCATCGGTGGGTTCGACTGGAGCATCAGTGGGCTCAACTGGAGCATCAGTGGGTTCGACTGGAGCATCAGTGGGCTTGACTGGTGCATCAGTGGGCTTGACAGGAGCATCAGTTGGTTCGACTGGGGCATCAGTGGGTTCGACTGGAGCTTCAGTTGGTTCGACTGGAGCATCAGTGGGCTCAACTGGAGCATCAGTTGGTTCGACTGGAGCATCAGTGGGTTCAACTGGAGCATCGGTGGGTTCAACTGGAGCATCGGTGGGTTCAACTGGAGCATCTGTTGGTTCGACTGGAGCATCAGTGGGCTCGACTGGAGCATCAGTGGGCTCGACTGGAGCATCGGTGGGTTCGACTGGAGCATCAGTTGGTTCGACTGGAGCATCAGTGGGCTTGACTGGTGCATCAGTGGGCTTGACAGGAGCATCAGTTGGTTCGACTGGGGCATCAGTGGGCTCGACTGGAGCATCAGTGGGCTTGACTGGAGCATCAGTGGGCTTGACTGGTGCATCGGTTGGTTCGACTGGAGCATCAGTTGGTTCGACTGGAGCATCGGTGGGTTCGACTGGAGCATCAGTGGGCTCAACTGGAGCATCAGTTGGTTCGACTGGAGCATCAGTGGGTTCAACTGGAGCATCGGTTGGTTCGACTGGAGCATCAGTTGGTTCGACTAGAGCATCGGTGGGTTCGACTGGAGCATCAGTGGGTTCAACTGGAGCATCAGTGGGTTCGACTGGAGCATCAGTGGGCTTGACTGGTGCATCAGTGGGCTTGACAGGAGCATCAGTTGGTTCGACTGGAGCATCAGTGGGTTCAACTGGAGCATCGGTGGGTTCAACTGGAGCATCGGTGGGTTCAACTGGAGCATCTGTTGGTTCGACTGGAGCATCAGTGGGCTCGACTGGAGCATCAGTGGGCTCGACTGGAGCATCGGTGGGTTCGACTGGAGCATCAGTTGGTTCGACTGGAGCATCAGTGGGCTTGACTGGTGCATCAGTGGGCTTGACAGGAGCATCAGTTGGTTCGACTGGGGCATCAGTGGGCTCGACTGGAGCATCGGTGGGCTCGACTGGAGCATCAGTGGGTTCAACTGGTGCATCAGTTGGTTCGACTGGAGCGTCAGTTGGTTGGACTGGAGCATCAGTGGGTTCAACTGGAGCATCGGTTGGTTCAACTGGAGCATCAGTGGGCTTGACTGGTGCATCGGTTGGTTCGACTGGTGCATCAGTTGGTTCGACTGGAGCGTCAGTTGGTTCGACTGGAGCATCAGTGGGTTCAACTGGGGCATCGGTTGGTTCGACTGGAGCATCAGTTGGTTCGACCGGAGCATCGGTGGGTTCGACTGGAGCATCAGTGGGCTCAACTGGAGCATCAGTGGGTTCGACTGGAGCATCAGTGGGCTTGACTGGTGCATCAGTGGGCTTGACAGGAGCATCAGTTGGTTCGACTGGAGCATCAGTGGGTTCAACTGGAGCATCGGTTGGTTTGACTGGAGCATCAGTTGGTTTGACTGGAGCATCAGTTGGTTCGACTGGGGCATCAGTTCGTTTAACAGAGGCATCAGTTGGCTCGACCGGAGGATCAATTGGCTCGGCAGGAGCATCAGTTGGTTCGACTGGGGCATCAGTGGGTTCAACTGGAGCATCGGTGGGTTCAACTGGAGCATCAGTGGGCTCGACTGGAGCATCAGTGGGCTCGACTGGAGCATCGGTGGGTTCGACTGGAGCATCAGTTGGTTTGACTGGAGCATCAGTGGGCTTGACTGGTGCATCGGTTGGTTCGACTGGAGCTTCAGTTGGTTCGACTGGAGCATCAGTGGGCTCAAATGGAGCATCAGTTGGTTCGACTGGAGCATCAGTGGGTTCAACTGGAGCATGAGTGGGTTCAACTGGAGCATCGGTGGGTTCAACTGGAGCATCTGTTGGTTCGACTGGAGCATCAGTGGGCTCGACTGGAGCATCAGTGGGCTTGACTGGTGCATCGGTTGGTTCGACTTGAGCGTCAGTTGGTTCGACTGGAGCATCAGTGGGTTCAACTGGAGCATCGGTTGGTTCGACTGGAGCATCAGTGGGCTCGACTGGAGCATCAGTGGGCTCGACTGGAGCATCGGTGGGTTCGACTGGAGCATCAGTTGGTTCGACTGGAGCATCAGTGGGCTTGACTGGTGCATCAGTGGGCTTGACAGGAGCATCAGTTGGTTCGACTGGGGCATCAGTGGGCTCGACTGGAGCATCGGTGGGCTCGACTGGAGCATCAGTGGGTTCAACTGGTGCATCAGTTGGTTCGACTGGAGCGTCAGTGGGTTCAACTGGAGCATCGGTTGGTTCAACTGGAGCATCAGTGGGCTTGACTGGTGCATCGGTTGGTTCGACTGGTGCATCAGTTGGTTCGACTGGAGCGTCAGTTGGTTCGACTGGAGCATCAGTGGGTTCAACTGGGGCATCGGTTGGTTCGACTGGAGCATCAGTTGGTTCGACCGGAGCATCAGTTGGTTCGACCGGAGCATCAGTGGGCTCAACTGGAGCATCAGTGGGTTCGACTGGAGCATCAGTGGGCTTGACTGGTGCATCAGTGGGCTTGACAGGAGCATCAGTTGGTTCGACTGGAGCATCAGTGGGTTCAACTGGAGCATCGGTTGGTTTGACTGGAGCATCAGTTGGTTTGACTGGAGCATCAGTTGGTTCGACTGGGGCATCAGTTCGTTTAACAGAGGCATCAGTTGGCTCGACCGGAGGATCAATTGGCTCGGCAGGAGCATCAGTTGGTTCGACTGGGGCATCAGTGGGTTCAACTGGAGCATCGGTGGGTTCAACTGGAGCATCTGTTGGTTCGACTGGAGCATCAGTGGGCTCGACTGGAGCATCAGTGGGCTCGACTGGAGCATCGGTGGGTTCGACTGGAGCATCAGTTGGTTTGACTGGAGCATCAGTGGGCTTGACTGGTGCATCGGTTGGTTCGACTGGAGCTTCAGTTGGTTCGACTGGAGCATCAGTGGGCTCAAATGGAGCATCAGTTGGTTCGACTGGAGCATCAGTGGGTTCAACTGGAGCATGAGTGGGTTCAACTGGAGCATCGGTGGGTTCAACTGGAGCATCTGTTGGTTCGACTGGAGCATCAGTGGGCTCGACTGGAGCATCAGTGGGCTTGACTGGTGCATCGGTTGGTTCGACTTGAGCGTCAGTTGGTTCGACTGGAGCATCAGTGGGTTCAACTGGAGCATCGGTTGGTTCGACTGGAGCATCAGTTGGTTCGACCGGAGCATCGGTGGGTTCGACTGGAGCATCAGTGGGCTCAACTGGAGCATCAGTGGGTTCGACTGGAGCATCAGTGGGCTTGACTGGTGCATCAGTGGGCTTGACAGGAGCATCAGTTGGTTCGACTGGGGCATCAGTGGGTTCGACTGGAGCTTCAGTTGGTTCGACTGGAGCATCAGTGGGCTCAACTGGAGCATCAGTTGGTTCGACTGGAGCATCAGTGGGTTCAACTGGAGCATCGGTGGGTTCAACTGGAGCATCGGTGGGTTCAACTGGAGCATCTGTTGGTTCGACTGGAGCATCAGTGGGCTCGACTGGAGCATCAGTGGGCTCGACTGGAGCATCGGTGGGTTCGACTGGAGCATCAGTTGGTTCGACTGGAGCATCAGTGGGCTTGACTGGTGCATCAGTGGGCTTGACAGGAGCATCAGTTGGTTCGACTGGGGCATCAGTGGGCTCGACTGGAGCATCGGTGGGCTCGACTGGAGCATCAGTGGGTTCAACTGGTGCATCAGTTGGTTCGACTGGAGCGTCAGTTGGTTCGACTGGAGCATCAGTGGGTTCAACTGGAGCATCGGTTGGTTTGACTGGAGCATCAGTTGGTTCGACTGGAGCATCAGTGGGCTTGACTGGTGCATCGGTTGGTTCGACTGGAGCGTCAGTGGGTTCGACTGGAGCATCAGTGGGTTCAACTGGAGCATCAGTGGGCTTGACTGGTGCATCGGTTGGTTCGACTGGAGCGTCAGTTGGTTCGACTGGAGCATCAGTGGGTTCAACTGGAGCATCGGTTGGTTCGACTGGAGCATCAGTTGGTTCGACTGGAGCATCGGTGGGTTCGACTGGAGCATCAGTGGGCTCAACTGGAGCATCAGTGGGTTCGACTGAAGCATCAGTGGGCTTGACTGGTGCATCAGTGGGCTTGACAGGAGCATCAGTTGGTTCGACTGGGGCATCAGTGGGCTCGACTGGAGCATCGGTGGGCTCGACTGGAGCATCAGTGGGTTCAACTGGTGCATCAGTTGGTTCGACTGGAGCGTCAGTTGGTTCGACTGGAGCATCAGTGGGTTCAACTGGAGCATCGGTTGGTTCAACTGGAGCATCAGTGGGCTTGACTGGTGCATCGGTTGGTTCGACTGGTGCATCAGTTGGTTCGACTGGAGCGTCAGTTGGTTCGACTGGAGCATCAGTTGGTTCAACTGGGGCATCGGTTGGTTCGACTGGAGCATCAGTTGGTTCGACCGGAGCATCGGTGGGTTCGACTGGAGCATCAGTGGGCTCAACTGGAGCATCAGTGGTTTCGACTGGAGCATCAGTGGGCTTGACTGGTGCATCAGTGGGCTTGACAGGAGCATCAGTTGGTTCGACTGGAGCATCAGTGGGTTCAACTGGAGCATCGGTTGGTTTGACTGGAGCATCAGTTGGTTTGACTGGAGCATCAGTTGGTTCGACTGGGGCATCAGTTCGTTTAACAGAGGCATCAGTTGGCTCGACCGGAGGATCAATTGGCTCGGCAGGAGCATCAGTTGGTTCGACTGGGGCATCAGTGGGTTCAACTGGAGCATCGGTGGGTTCAACTGGAGCATCTGTTGGTTCGACTGGAGCATCAGTGGGCTCGACTGGAGCATCAGTGGGCTCGACTGGAGCATCGGTGGGTTCGACTGGAGCATCAGTTGGTTTGACTGGAGCATCAGTGGGCTTGACTGGTGCATCGGTTGGTTCGACTGGAGCGTCAGTGGGTTCGACTGGAGCATCAGTGGGCTCAACTGGAGCATCGGTTGGTTCGACTGGAGCATCAGTTGGTTCGACTGGAGCATCAGTGGGCTCGACTGGAGCATCGGTGGGTTCGACTGGTGCATCAGTTGGTTCGACTGGAGCGTCAGTTGGTTCGACCGGAGCATCGGTGGGTTCGACTGGAGCATCAGTGGGCTCAACTGGAGCATCAGTAGGTTCGACTGGAGCATCAGTGGGCTTGACTGGTGCATCAGTGGGCTTGACAGGAGCATCAGTTGGTTCGACTGGGGCATCAGTGGGTTCGACTGGAGCTTCAGTTGGTTCGACTGGAGCATCAGTGGGCTCAACTGGAGCATCAGTTGGTTCGACTGGAGCATCAGTGGGTTCAACTGGAGCATCGGTGGGTTCAACTGGAGCATCGGTGGGTTCAACTGGAGCATCTGTTGGTTCGACTGGAGCATCAGTGGGCTCGACTGGAGCATCAGTGGGCTCGACTGGAGCATCGGTGGGTTCGACTGGAGCATCAGTTGGTTCGACTGGAGCATCAGTTGGTTCGACTGGAGCATCGGTGGGTTCGACTGGAGCATCAGTGGGCTCAACTGGAGCATCAGTGGGTTCGACTGAAGCATCAGTGGGCTTGACTGGTGCATCAGTGGGCTTGACAGGAGCATCAGTTGGTTCGACTGGGGCATCAGTGGGCTCGACTGGAGCATCGGTGGGCTCGACTGGAGCATCAGTGGGTTCAACTGGTGCATCAGTTGGTTCGACTGGAGCGTCAGTTGGTTCGACTGGAGCATCAGTGGGTTCAACTGGAGCATCGGTTGGTTCAACTGGAGCATCAGTGGGCTTGACTGGTGCATCGGTTGGTTCGACTGGTGCATCAGTTGGTTCGACTGGAGCGTCAGTTGGTTCGACTGGAGCATCAGTTGGTTCAACTGGGGCATCGGTTGGTTCGACTGGAGCATCAGTTGGTTCGACCGGAGCATCGGTGGGTTCGACTGGAGCATCAGTGGGCTCAACTGGAGCATCAGTGGTTTCGACTGGAGCATCAGTGGGCTTGACTGGTGCATCAGTGGGCTTGACAGGAGCATCAGTTGGTTCGACTGGAGCATCAGTGGGTTCAACTGGAGCATCGGTTGGTTTGACTGGAGCATCAGTTGGTTTGACTGGAGCATCAGTTGGTTCGACTGGGGCATCAGTTCGTTTAACAGAGGCATCAGTTGGCTCGACCGGAGGATCAATTGGCTCGGCAGGAGCATCAGTTGGTTCGACTGGGGCATCAGTGGGTTCAACTGGAGCATCGGTGGGTTCAACTGGAGCATCTGTTGGTTCGACTGGAGCATCAGTGGGCTCGACTGGAGCATCAGTGGGCTCGACTGGAGCATCGGTGGGTTCGACTGGAGCATCAGTTGGTTTGACTGGAGCATCAGTGGGCTTGACTGGTGCATCGGTTGGTTCGACTGGAGCGTCAGTGGGTTCGACTGGAGCATCAGTGGGCTCAACTGGAGCATCGGTTGGTTCGACTGGAGCATCAGTTGGTTCGACTGGAGCATCAGTGGGCTCGACTGGAGCATCGGTGGGTTCGACTGGTGCATCAGTTGGTTCGACTGGAGCGTCAGTTGGTTCGACCGGAGCATCGGTGGGTTCGACTGGAGCATCAGTGGGCTCAACTGGAGCATCAGTGGGTTCGACTGGAGCATCAGTGGGCTTGACTGGTGCATCAGTGGGCTTGACAGGAGCATCAGTTGGTTCGACTGGGGCATCAGTGGGTTCGACTGGAGCATCAGTGGGTTCAACTGGAGCATCGGTGGGTTCAACTGGAGCATCGGTGGGTTCAACTGGAGCATCTGTTGGTTCGACTGGAGCATCAGTGGGCTCGACTGGAGCATCAGTGGGCTCGACTGGAGCATCGGTGGGTTCGACTGGAGCATCAGTTGGTTCGACTGGAGCATCAGTTGGTTCGACTGGAGCATCGGTGGGTTCGACTGGAGCATCAGTGGGCTCAACTGGAGCATCAGTGGGTTCGACTGAAGCATCAGTGGGCTTGACTGGTGCATCAGTGGGCTTGACAGGAGCATCAGTTGGTTCGACTGGGGCATCAGTGGGCTCGACTGGAGCATCGGTGGGCTCGACTGGAGCATCAGTGGGTTCAACTGGTGCATCAGTTGGTTCGACTGGAGCGTCAGTTGGTTCGACTGGAGCATCAGTGGGTTCAACTGGAGCATCGGTTGGTTCAACTGGAGCATCAGTGGGCTTGACTGGTGCATCGGTTGGTTCGACTGGTGCATCAGTTGGTTCGACTGGAGCGTCAGTTGGTTCGACTGGAGCATCAGTTGGTTCAACTGGGGCATCGGTTGGTTCGACTGGAGCATCAGTTGGTTCGACCGGAGCATCGGTGGGTTCGACTGGAGCATCAGTGGGCTCAACTGGAGCATCAGTGGTTTCGACTGGAGCATCAGTGGGCTTGACTGGTGCATCAGTGGGCTTGACAGGAGCATCAGTTGGTTCGACTGGAGCATCAGTGGGTTCAACTGGAGCATCGGTTGGTTTGACTGGAGCATCAGTTGGTTTGACTGGAGCATCAGTTGGTTCGACTGGGGCATCAGTTCGTTTAACAGAGGCATCAGTTGGCTCGACCGGAGGATCAATTGGCTCGGCAGGAGCATCAGTTGGTTCGACTGGGGCATCAGTGGGTTCAACTGGAGCATCGGTGGGTTCAACTGGAGCATCTGTTGGTTCGACTGGAGCATCAGTGGGCTCGACTGGAGCATCAGTGGGCTCGACTGGAGCATCGGTGGGTTCGACTGGAGCATCAGTTGGTTTGACTGGAGCATCAGTGGGCTTGACTGGTGCATCGGTTGGTTCGACTGGAGCGTCAGTGGGTTCGACTGGAGCATCAGTGGGCTCAACTGGAGCATCGGTTGGTTCGACTGGAGCATCAGTTGGTTCGACTGGAGCATCAGTGGGCTCGACTGGAGCATCGGTGGGTTCGACTGGTGCATCAGTTGGTTCGACTGGAGCGTCAGTTGGTTCGACCGGAGCATCGGTGGGTTCGACTGGAGCATCAGTGGGCTCAACTGGAGCATCAGTGGGTTCGACTGGAGCATCAGTGGGCTTGACTGGTGCATCAGTGGGCTTGACAGGAGCATCAGTTGGTTCGACTGGGGCATCAGTGGGTTCGACTGGAGCTTCAGTTGGTTCGACTGGAGCATCAGTGGGCTCAACTGGAGCATCAGTTGGTTCGACTGGAGCATCAGTGGGTTCAACTGGAGCATCGGTGGGTTCAACTGGAGCATCGGTGGGTTCAACTGGAGCATCTGTTGGTTCGACTGGAGCATCAGTGGGCTCGACTGGAGCATCAGTGGGCTCGACTGGAGCATCGGTGGGTTCGACTGGAGCATCAGTTGGTTCGACTGGAGCATCAGTGGGCTTGACTGGTGCATCAGTGGGCTTGACAGGAGCATCAGTTGGTTCGATTGGGGCATCAGTGGGCTCGACTGGAGCATCGGTGGGCTCGACTGGAGCATCAGTGGGTTCAACTGGTGCATCAGTTGGTTCGACTGGAGCGTCAGTTGGTTCGACTGGAGCATCAGTGGGTTCAACTGGAGCATCGGTTGGTTTGACTGGAGCATCAGTTGGTTCGACTGGAGCATCAGTGGGCTTGACTGGTGCATCGGTTGGTTCGACTGGAGCGTCAGTGGGTTCGACTGGAGCATCAGTGGGTTCAACTGGAGCATCAGTGGGCTTGACTGGTGCATCGGTTGGTTCGACTGGAGCGTCAGTTGGTTCGACTGGAGCATCAGTGGGTTCAACTGGAGCATCGGTTGGTTCGACTGGAGCATCAGTTGGTTCGACTGGAGCATCGGTGGGTTCGACTGGAGCATCAGTGGGCTCAACTGGAGCATCAGTGGGTTCGACTGAAGCATCAGTGGGCTTGACTGGTGCATCAGTGGGCTTGACAGGAGCATCAGTTGGTTCGACTGGGGCATCAGTGGGCTCGACTGGAGCATCGGTGGGCTCGACTGGAGCATCAGTGGGTTCAACTGGTGCATCAGTTGGTTCGACTGGAGCGTCAGTTGGTTCGACTGGAGCATCAGTGGGTTCAACTGGAGCATCGGTTGGTTCAACTGGAGCATCAGTGGGCTTGACTGGTGCATCGGTTGGTTCGACTGGTGCATCAGTTGGTTCGACTGGAGCGTCAGTTGGTTCGACTGGAGCATCAGTTGGTTCAACTGGGGCATCGGTTGGTTCGACTGGAGCATCAGTTGGTTCGACCGGAGCATCGGTGGGTTCGACTGGAGCATCAGTGGGCTCAACTGGAGCATCAGTGGTTTCGACTGGAGCATCAGTGGGCTTGACTGGTGCATCAGTGGGCTTGACAGGAGCATCAGTTGGTTCGACTGGAGCATCAGTGGGTTCAACTGGAGCATCGGTTGGTTTGACTGGAGCATCAGTTGGTTTGACTGGAGCATCAGTTGGTTCGACTGGGGCATCAGTTCGTTTAACAGAGGCATCAGTTGGCTCGACCGGAGGATCAATTGGCTCGGCAGGAGCATCAGTTGGTTCGACTGGGGCATCAGTGGGTTCAACTGGAGCATCGGTGGGTTCAACTGGAGCATCTGTTGGTTCGACTGGAGCATCAGTGGGCTCGACTGGAGCATCAGTGGGCTCGACTGGAGCATCGGTGGGTTCGACTGGAGCATCAGTTGGTTTGACTGGAGCATCAGTGGGCTTGACTGGTGCATCGGTTGGTTCGACTGGAGCGTCAGTGGGTTCGACTGGAGCATCAGTGGGCTCAACTGGAGCATCGGTTGGTTCGACTGGAGCATCAGTTGGTTCGACTGGAGCATCAGTGGGCTCGACTGGAGCATCGGTGGGTTCGACTGGAGCATCAGTTGGTTCGACTGGAGCATCAGTGGGCTTGACTGGTGCATCGGTTGGTTCGACTGGTGCATCAGTTGGTTCGACTGGAGCGTCAGTTGGTTCGACTGGGGCATCAGTGGGTTCGACTGGAGCTTCAGTTGGTTCGACTGGAGCATCAGTGGGCTCAACTGGAGCATCAGTTGGTTCGACTGGTGCATCAGTGGGCTTGACAGGAGCATCAGTTGGTTCGACTGGAGCATCAGTGGGTTCAACTGGAGCATCGGTTGGTTTGACTGGAGCATCAGTTGGTTTGACTGGAGCATCAGTTGGTTCGACTGGGGCATCAGTTCGTTTAACAGAGGCATCAGTTGGCTCGACCGGAGGATCAATTGGCTCGGCAGGAGCATCAGTTGGTTCGACTGGGGCATCAGTGGGTTCAACTGGAGCATCGGTGGGTTCAACTGGAGCATCTGTTGGTTTGACTGGAGCATCAGTTGGTTCGACTGGAGCATCAGTGGGCTCGACTGGAGCATCAGTGGGCTCGACTGGAGCATCGGTGGGTTCGACTGGAGCATCAGTTGGTTTGACTGGAGCATCAGTGGGCTTGACTGGTGCATCGGTTGGTTCGACTGGAGCGTCAGTTGGTTCGACTGGAGCATCAGTGGGCTCAACTGGAGCATCGGTTGGTTCGACTGGAGCATCAGTTGGTTCGACTGGAGCAACAGTGGGCTCGACTGGAGCATCGGTGGGTTCGACTGGAGCATCAGTTGGTTCGACTGGAGCATCGGTGGGTTCGACTGGAGCATCGGTTGGTTCGACTGGTGCATCAGTTGGTTCGACTGGAGCGTCAGTTGGTTCGACTGGAGCATCAGTGGGTTCAACTGGAGCATCGGTTGGTTCGACTGGAGCATCAGTAGGTTCGACTGGAGCATCGGTGGGTTCGACTGGAGCATCAGTGGGCTCAACTGGAGCATCAGTGGGTTCGACTGGAGCATCAGTGGGCTTGACTGGTGCATCAGTGGACTTGACAGGAGCTTCAGTTGGTTCGACTGGGGCATCAGTGGGTTCGACTGGAGCTTCAGTTGGTTCGACTGGAGCATCAGTGGGCTCAACTGGAGCATCAGTTGGTTCGACTGGAGCATCAGTGGGTTCAACTGGAGCATGAGTGGGTTCAACTGGAGCATCGGTGGGTTCAACTGGAGCATCTGTTGGTTCGACTGGAGCATCAGTGGGCTCGACTGGAGCATCAGTGGGCTTGACTGGTGCATCGGTTGGTTCGACTTGAGCGTCAGTTGGTTCGACTGGAGCATCAGTGGGTTCAACTGGATAATCGGTTGGTTCGACTGGAGCATCAGTTGGTTCGACCGGAGCATCGGTGGGTTCGACTGGAGCATCAGTGGGCTCAACTGGAGCATCAGTGGGTTCGACTGGAGCATCAGTGGGCTTGACTGGTGCATCAGTGGGCTTGACAGGAGCATCAGTTGGTTCGACTGGGGCATCAGTGGGTTCGACTGGAGCTTCAGTTGGTTCGACTGGAGCATCAGTGGGCTCAACTGGAGCATCAGTTGGTTCGACTGGAGCATCAGTGGGTTCAACTGGAGCATCGGTGGGTTCAACTGGAGCATCGGTGGGTTCAACTGGAGCATCTGTTGGTTCGACTGGAGCATCAGTGGGCTCGACTGGAGCATCAGTGGGCTCGACTGGAGCATCGGTGGGTTCGACTGGAGCATCAGTTGGTTCGACTGGAGCATCAGTGGGCTTGACTGGTGCATCGGTTGGTTCGACTGGAGCGTCAGTTGGTTCGACTGGAGCATCAGTGGGTTCAACTGGAGCATCGGTTGGTTCGACTGGAGCATCAGTTGGTTCGACTGGAGCATCGGTGGGTTCGACTGGAGCATCAGTGGGCTCAACTGGAGCATCAGTTGGTTCGACTGGAGCATCAGTGGGTTCAACTGGAGCATCGGTTGGTTCGACTGGAGCATCAGTTGGTTCGACTAGAGCATCGGTGGGTTCGACTGGAGCATCAGTGGGCTCAACTGGAGCATCAGTGGGTTCGACTGGAGCATCAGTGGGCTTGACTGGTGCATCAGTGGGCTTGACAGGAGCATCAGTTGGTTCGACTGGGGCATCAGTGGGTTCGACTGGAGCATCTGTTGGTTCGACTGGAGCATCAGTTGGTTCTACTGGAGCATCAGTGGGTTCAACTGGAGCATCGGTTGGTTTGACTGGAGCATCAGTTGGTTCGACTGGAGCATCAGTGGGCTTGACTGGTGCATCGGTTGGTTCGACTGGAGCGTCAGTTGGTTCGACTGGAGCATCAGTGGGTTCAACTGGAGCATCAGTGGGCTTGACTGGTGCATCGGTTGGTTCGACTGGTGCATCAGTTGGTTCGACTGGAGCGTCAGTTGGTTCGACTGGAGCATCAGTGGGTTCAACTGGAGCACCGGTTGGTTCGACTGGAGCATCAGTGGGCTCAACTGGAGCATCAGTGGGTTCGACTGGAGCATCAGTGGGCTTGACTGGTGCATCAGTGGACTTGACAGGAGCTTCAGTTGGTTCGACTGGGGCATCAGTGGGTTCGACTTGAGCTTCAGTTGGTTCGACTGGAGCATCAGTGGGCTCAACTGGAGCATCAGTTGGTTCGACTGGAGCATCAGTGGGTTCAACTGGAGCATGAGTGGGTTCAACTGGAGCATCGGTGGGTTCAACTGGAGCATCGGTTGGTTCGACTGGAGCATCAGTTGGTTCGACCGGAGCATCGGTGGGTTCGACTGGAGCATCAGTGGGCTCAACTGGAGCATCAGTGGGTTCGACTGGAGCATCAGTGGGCTTGACTGGTGCATCAGTGGGCTTGACAGGAGCATCAGTTGGTTCGACTGGGGCATCAGTGGGTTCGACTGGAGCTTCAGTTGGTTCGACTGGAGCATCAGTGGGCTCAACTGGAGCATCAGTTGGTTCGACTGGAGCATCAGTGGGTTCAACTGGAGCATCGGTGGGTTCAACTGGAGCATCGGTGGGTTCAACTGGAGCATCTGTTGGTTCGACTGGAGCATCAGTGGCCTCGACTGGAGCATCAGTGGGCTCGACTGGAGCATCGGTGGGTTCGACTGGAGCATCAGTTGGTTCGACTGGAGCATCAGTGGGCTTGACTGGTGCATCGGTTGGTTCGACTGGAGCGTCAGTTGGTTCGACTGGAGCATCAGTGGGTTCAACTGGAGCATCGGTTGGTTCGACTGGAGCATCAGTTGGTTCGACTGGAGCATCGGTGGGTTCGACTGGAGCATCAGTGGGCTCAACTGGAGCATCAGTTGGTTCGACTGGAGCATCAGTGGGTTCAACTGGAGCATCGGTTGGTTCGACTGGAGCATCAGTTGGTTCGACTAGAGCATCGGTGGGTTCGACTGGAGCATCAGTGGGCTCAACTGGAGCATCAGTGGGTTCGACTGGAGCATCAGTGGGCTTGACTGGTGCATCAGTGGGCTTGACAGGAGCATCAGTTGGTTCGACTGGGGCATCAGTGGGTTCGACTGGAGCATCTGTTGGTTCGACTGGAGCATCAGTGGGCTCGACCGGAGCATCAGTGGGTACAACTGGAGCATCGGTTGGTTTGACTGGAGCATCAGTTGGTTCGACTGGAGCATCAGTGGGCTTGACTGGTGCATCGGTTGGTTCGACTGGAGCGTCAGTGGGTTCGACTGGAGCATCAGTGGGTTCAACTGGAGCATCAGTGGGCTCAACTGGAGCATCAGTGGGTTCGACTGGAGCGGCAGTGGGCTTGACTGGTGCATCAGTGGGCTTGACAGGAGCATAAGTTGGTTCGACTGGGGCATCAGTGGGCTCGACTGGAGCATCGGTGGGCTCGACTGGAGCATCAGTGGGTTCAACTTGTGCATCAGTTGGTTCGACTGGAGCGTCAGTTGGTTCGACTGGAGCATCAGTGGGTTCAACTGGAGCATCGGTTGGTTCAACTGGAGCATCAGTGGGCTTGACTGGTGCATCGGTTGGTTCGACTGGAGCATCAGTGGGTTCAACTGGAGCATCAGTGGGCTTGACTGGTGCATCAGTGGGTTTGACTGGTGCATCGGTTGGTTCGACTGGAGCGTCAGTTGGTTCGACTGGAGCATCAGTGTGTTCAACTGGAGCATCGGTTGGTTCGACTGGAGCATCAGTTGGTTCGACTGGAGCATCAGTGGGTTCAACTGGAGCATCGGTTGGTTCGACTGGAGCATCAGTTGGTTCGACTGGAGCATCGGTGGGTTCGACTGGAGCATCAGTGGGCTCAACTGGAGCATCAGTGGGCTTGACTGGTGCATCAGTGGGCTTGACTGGTGCATCGGTTGGTTCGACTGGAGCGTCAGTTGGTTCGACTGGAGCATCAGTGGGTTCAACTGGAGCATCGGTTGGTTCGACTGGAGCATCAGTTGGTTCGACTGGAGCATCAGTGGGTTCAACTGGAGCATCGGTTGGTTCGACTGGAGCATCAGTTGGTTCGACTGGAGCATCAGTTGGTTCGACTGGAGCATCGGTGGGTTCGACAGGAGCATCAGTGGGCTCAACTGGAGCATCAGTGGGTTCGACTGGAGCATCAGTGGGCTCAAGTGGAGCATCAGTGGGTTCGACTGGAGCATCAGTGGGCTCAACTGGAGCATCAGTGGGTTCGACTGGAGCATCAGTGGGCTTGACTGGTGCATCGGTTGGTTCGACTGGTGCATCAGTTGGTTCGACTGGAGCGTCAGTTGGTTCGACTGGAGCATCAGTGGGTTCAACTGGAGCATCGGTTGGTTCGACTGGAGCATCAGTAGGTTCAACTGGAGCATCGGTGGGTTCGACTGGAGCATCAGTAGGCTTGACTGGTGCATCAGTGGACTTGACAGGAGCATCAGTTGGTTCGACTGGGGCATCAGTGGGTTCGACTGGAGCTTCAGTTGGTTCGACTGGAGCATCAGTGGGCTCAACTGGAGCATCAGTTGGTTCGACTGGAGCATCAGTGGGTTCAACTGGAGCATCGGTGGGTTCAACTGGAGCATCGGTGGGTTCAACTGGAGCATCTGTTGGTTCGACTGGAGCATCAGTGGGCTCGACTGGAGCATCAGTGGGCTTGACTGGTGCATCGGTTGGTTCGACTGGATCATCAGTGGGCTCAACTGGAGCATCGGTTGGTTCGACTGGAGCATCAGTTGGTTCGACTGGAGCATCAGTGGGCTCGACTGGAGCATCGGTGGGTTCGACCGGAGCATCAGTTGGTTCGACTGGATCATCAGTTGGCTTGACTGGTGCATCAGTGGACTTGACAGGAGCTTCAGTTGGTTCGACTGGGGCATCAGTGGGTTCGACTGGAGCTTCAGTTGGTTCGACTGGAGCATCAGTGGGCTCAACTGGAGCATCAGTTGGTTCGACTGGAGCATCAGTGGGTTCAACTGGAGCATGAGTGGGTTCAACTGGAGCATCGGTGGGTTCAACTGGAGCATCGGTTGGTTCGACTGGAGCATCAGTTGGTTCGACCGGAGCATCGGTGGGTTCGACTGGAGCATCAGTGGGCTCAACTGGAGCATCAGTGGGTTCGACTGGAGCATCAGTGGGCTTGACTGGTGCATCAGTGGGCTTGACAGGAGCATCAGTTGGTTCGACTGGGGCATCAGTGGGTTCGACTGGAGCTTCAGATGGTTCGACTGGAGCATCAGTGGGCTCAACTGGAGCATCAGTTGGTTCGACTGGAGCATCAGTGGGTTCAACTGGAGCATCGGTGGGTTCAACTGGAGCATCGGTGGGTTCAACTGGAGCATCTGTTGGTTCGACTGGAGCATCAGTGGCCTCGACTGGAGCATCAGTGGGCTCGACTGGAGCATCGGTTGGTTCGACTGGAGCATCAGTTGGTTCGACTGGAGCATCAGTGGGCTTGACTGGTGCATCGGTTGGTTCGACTGGAGCGTCAGTTGGTTCGACTGGAGCATCAGTGGGTTCAACTGGAGCATCGGTTGGTTCGACTGGAGCATCAGTTGGTTCGACTGGAGCATCGGTGGGTTCGACTGGAGCATCAGTGGGCTCAACTGGAGCATCAGTTGGTTCGACTGGAGCATCAGTGGGTTCAACTGGAGCATCGGTTGGTTCGACTGGAGCATCAGTTGGTTCGACTAGAGCATCGGTGGGTTCGACTGGAGCATCAGTGGGCTCAACTGGAGCATCAGTGGGTTCGACTGGAGCATCAGTGGGCTTGACTGGTGCATCAGTGGGCTTGACAGGAGCATCAGTTGGTTCGACTGGGGCATCAGTGGGTTCGACTGGAGCATCTGTTGGTTCGACTGGAGCATCAGTGGGCTCGACCGGAGCATCAGTGGGTACAACTGGAGCATCGGTTGGTTTGACTGGAGCATCAGTTGGTTCGACTGGAGCATCAGTGGGTTCAACTGGAGCATCCGTTGGTTCGACTGGAGCATCAGTTGGTTCGACTGGAGCATCGGTGGGTTCGACTGGAGCATCAGTGGGCTCAACTGGAGCATCAGTGGGCTTGACTGGTGCATCAGTGGGCTTGACAGGAGCATCAGTTGGTTCGACTGGGGCATCAGTGGGTTCGACTGGAGCTTCAGTTGGTTCGACTGGAGCATCAGTGGGCTTGACTGGTGCATCGGTTGGTTCGACTGGTGCATCAGTTGGTTCGACTGGAGCGTCAGTTGGTTCGACTGGAGCATCAGTGGGTTCAACTGGAGCATCGGTTTGTTCGACTGGAGCATCAGTTGGTTCGACTGGAGCATCGGTGGGTTCGACTGGAGCATCAGTGGGCTCAACTGGAGCATCAGTGGGCTTGACTGGTGCATCAGTGGGCTTGACAGGAGCATCAGTTGGTTCGACTGGAGCATCAGTGGGCTCGACTGGAGCATCAGTGGGCTCGACTGGAGCATCAGTGGGTTCGACTGGTGCATCAGTTGGTTCGACTGGAGCGTCAGTTGGTTCGACTGGAGCATCAGTGGGTTCAACTGGAGCATCGGTTGGTTCGACTGGAGCATCAGTTGGTTCGACTGGAGCATCGGTTGGTTCGACTGGAGCATCAGTTGGTTCGACTAGAGCATCGGTGGGTTCGACTGGAGCATCAGTGGGCTCAACTGGAGCATCAGTGGGTTCGACTGGAGCATCAGTGGGCTTGACTGGTGCATCAGTGGGCTTGACAGGAGCATCAGTTGGTTCGACTGGGGCATCAGTGGGTTCGACTGGAGCATCAGTGGGCTTGACTGGTGCATCAGTGAGCTTGACTGGTGCATCGGTTGGTTCGACTGGAGCGTCAGTTGGTTCGACTGGAGCATCGGTGGGTTCAACTGGAGCATCGGTGGGTTCAACTGGAGCATCCGTTGGTTCGACTGGAGCATCAGTGGGCTCGACTGGAGCATCAGTGGGCTCGACTGGAGCATCGGTGGGCTTGACTGGAGCATCAGTGGGCTCAACTGGAGCATCAGTTGGTTCGACTGGAGCATCAGTGCGCTTTACTGGTGCATCGGTGGGTTCAACTGGAGCATCGGTGGGTTCAACTGGAGCATCAGTGGGTTCGACTGGCGCATCGGTTGGTTCAACTGGAGCATCAGTGGGTTCGACTGGAGCATCGGTTGGTTCGACTGGAGCATCAGTGGACTCAACTGGAGCATCAGTGGGCTCGACTGGTGCATCAGTGGGCTCGACAGGAGCATCAGTGGGATCGACTGGAGCATCAGTGGGATCGACTGGAGCATCAGTGGCCTGTACTGGAGCATCAGTGGGCTCTACTGGAGCATCAGAGGTTTGAGGTGTTGTTGGTAGTTTAATGTTGATAGGTAGCTCAGTCCGCACTATGCTTGGTGGATCTATTGTTTCCTCCTCTGAAAATAATAACGATGAGTTAAAAACAAAGAAACATTAAGAGTTGGGACCAAATCTTTTCCTTCTTTTAAGCTTATAAGAGTTTTGGCTATAACTATGGAGGTGGAAGAGACTTCCTTTCTGCAACAATTTTGAGGTCTCATGTTTGCAAACCTTGCAAGTGCACTTTGCACTCCCCTTGATACTTAATTTCTAATGATCTTCATACCCACATTGTACAATATTGGAAATCCCTGACATAATTAACTGTGAAATTTGCAACAAGCCTGGAAGACAACAAGCATATCATCCCCAACTCTTCATAAATTGTGTTTGATGAAAAGGTGAACTTACATATTTATTATTCTAGTACATGGAAATGAGTACAGATCAAGTACTTGCATGTACTCAAGTCATACACTGTACGTATTTTTAGTACAAAAACACTGCTTAAAAATTGTGTTATTTTATGTTCATATTTTAGAAATACTGAATATTCTCTTCAGTCTTCAATACTTTTCTCTGTAAGAGCATGAATATCCAACTTCCTTTTAATAATATGTGCTTTTTATGTGAAGCAAAAGCTATAATGTGTGTTTTGTTTATGAAAGAAAAGCTTACCAGTGCAATTGGGCATAGGGCGTCCCGGTTGGCGACAAAAACCAGTGTAGGCAAATGTCAGTGGAATGCGACGTTCTGGTTTACATGCTGTGCTGACCTTCTTCAGATGACAAAGGTTTCTGAAGGTTCGCTCCCTACATCCAACGAGGCCACACACATAGTGAAAACCTTCACCTCTGCAGTGAGTCGGACAGTCAGTGTCTGAAAAGATGTTTTTTTAATGAGGTAAGTATTTAAGCAAAAAGTCTTACTTTTATGGTTATCATGAGGAGTGGTTTTATATTTTAAATTTTATAATTTTCTCATTGTTCCCTGATCGATTATATTGGGAACATTACAACTTAAGATGGCGGGATGTACTTGGGCAAGAGTTAATGGGAGACTTTGACTTTCCCTTACAAAATTCAAACTTTCTTGATGCAACAATGAAAAATTGACAGCGGGAATTTAAACTGTTTGAATGTTTGTTCATTATTTGTTTCGGCTTCAAATATTCCATTTCCTTTAAACTGACAAAAACAGGGTGAGGGTTCAAAAAACTTTCAGTTATAAAATAAAGTGTGCGACATGTAGGACAAAGGAGGCAAATGCAGGGACTGCCTTGGTGAATTTGGTCACTCTAGCACTGTTCTCTTCATGTTCTCAATATTTTCTCTGAAGAAACGGTAGCTTCAAACTTAATTTTAGTTTAAATTGGAACTTAACATTCAATATTATTTTCACTCGTGTGCAAGAACAACAGGATGTCCTCAGTTTGGAAGATAAAACATGTATGTGTGGGTATGCATGAAAAGGGGAACATTTTTAACTGTGGGGGAAATTTCAACTGGCTTTTGAAGACTTTCTGCTGTCTCAAAAGCAGTGCTTCCACAATTAATGCATATGAAGCAATGTCAGTGGTTACGGGAACAGTTTAATGTCCTTCAATTGGTATTGATCAAGTGAGAAGAGTTTGTTTTGTCAGTTTGCTGATTCTCAGTCTCAGTACCTGTACATACTCCAAGGTGATTGAAATCAAACGTTTGGCCGACATCTCGTCTGCAGACCTCTCGTACCAAGTCACATTTGGACGGGTAGGTGATGCCATTACTTCCACACACAGTCCCGGTGAATATCAGCTCATGGGGACACACAGCTCGGATTTTCTTACAAACATAATCATCGCCATCCACTGTTCTCGTTCCTGAATGTTTGGAATTCAAAGCAACACAAAGTTGAAGTTAAGACACAACTAGGCATAAACCATTCATTGTTCTAAAATGGACAAGTTGGACATTTGACAATTACTTCATGTACATCATTGATTGTATGATTTGTATGAAACTTGTATTTAAATCAATTTTTCTCAGGATCTAAAGAATTAATTCCAATCATCTGGTTCTAATAAACTAACCCATAATTCCACCAATAATCCATGATTGCGAGTTAAATCGGAATAGTATCTGGAACAAATACTGACTTTTTTCATTGCATATGTACACACCCCTAATTTGAATTTCCCAGACTAGTCAAAACTCAGCTCTGTTGCTATGCAACATGCAGGCGCGGTTCTAGAGTCAAAATTTTGGGGGGGCTAGAAGAGCCATTATTTTTTGGGGGGCTAGAAGACCCAATATTTTGGATTCTTCTAACACTCGCTTCTGCTATGTCTTATTAGGGGTCGAAAAACATGCACATTATAGCCCACACAACGCGTTTTGTATGTAATTGGCGCTTAATAACTGAAAAAATCCAGTATTTTCAAGAACTTTTTTTTTTTCACTTGCATTTTTTTGGGGGGCTAGACAACATTTTGGGGGGGGCTACAGCCCCCCCTAGCCCCCCCGTAGAACCGCGCCTGGCAACATGATTCGCATTAAGCAAATTGGTACTTTACATAGCATCTTGCACCAATGCACTATTGGTGGATATGAAAGGCACAAAGGAACCAATGTCCATTCCAGCGATGAGTATCGCTATGCAAAAACTTGCCCGGAATCATATACATGAATGTAACATGGCAAAAGAGTGAGAGTAGTCTGGGAAATTCAAACTAGGGTGTTTATATGCAATGAAACTGAAAGAAGCCTGTGTACTAGATACAGCTACAGATTCACAAATTAAATGGCTTATTGATATTCAGAATTCAGGCTCCCAATGCAACATAAAAACATTAAACATTTCTTTTCCAATTTGGTGAACAGCATGCAAAGATAAAGGACAAGGTTCAAGGCAATTTAAAGAGCCTATCAAACGAGGACTACAAAAAGGAATGGCACAAGGACAGGGATGTAGGGTTAATTAATGCCATTATCAGTTTAGTCAGTGCAAGTTGAAATTAATGAAAAACCCATTTAAAAAAAAATGAAACTGCATTAGGCCGGCTGTATGATGTCGCCCTTGCAAATGATCTACCGGGTAATTATCATTATACTCTACACAGAATTTTACATGGTCTGAAATATTTTATCTTTGAGTTCGCTTTTTAAGCTTATGCGTTTGATTTGATGAGCACCGGTGCACTGGTCGGAGTGACCGGATCGGATGTCTTTTCTGTGCACAATTGCAAGTGAATTCGAAGCCCGGTATGATAATGTTTCAACGTGGCAAATTGTTTGAGCAACCAATCTTTTAGATCGCTACCATTGCCAAGATGATGGAGCATTGCTTTTATGATACTACTAATACTGAGTACTAACCTGATCTTACCGTAATTTACAAAGCACCGACAGATTTAATAATCAGAACAGACAGAAGTGAGCTCCCGTAACATTATCTACACCGTACACGTGTTGCATGTTGACGTTATGTTTTGGTGCACGTTGAAGTGGCAGTGCGCCCTCTACGTTTCCTTTTCCTGGTGGGACAGTTGATGAAGTTGTGACAGAACAAAATGTTCTACAAGTAGGGCCTTGGTCTTATTTTTATTTCGGTAGACCTTACACCCCATAAAAAAAATTGAAAGTACTTACTTCCGGCTAATGCCACCTTCTCAACGACAAGCAGCACACAAAGTATAGCTGCCACAACGGCCCTCATCCTGTGCAACGGGAAAAAGAAAAGAAAAAACAAAATGAAACAAAATCAAGAATGTCATAATTAGTTGTTTTTTTTATTATTTCTCCATTCGCTAAAAAATATCGGTCTTTTGTTTTTCAAGGTGTAATACGTGATTGGTAAAAGTCACAGAACAGCACTCACACTTTGTATGATCAAACATGTGCATGAAATGATAAACCTTTGAAAATTTGAGCTCAATCGGACATTCTGAGTCACGAGAACATAGCGAAAACCCGACTCAATTTTTCTTATTTAATACACAGAATTGTTTTGATCTTACCCCGAGATCAAAACTGTTTCGGTCTTTGTTTTACTTTTCTGGATAAATACATAATTTCAAGCGGAATTATTTTAACAATATCTTTGTTCCAGCACCATCGTCATAGCCCGAAAGTTTTATGTTAATCTGTAAAGATTTTTGAGAATGTTACCAATCCTGTACTGTTTCTTAAATAGGCACATAATAAGAACTCCAAAGATAGATGGTGCCCAAATTAGCCGGCATCATTCACACCCAGAAATTATGCAAAATAAAAGCCATGGATTCAATTTCAATCATTTCAATTGCAATTTATTTGCACATTGATTTTATTTCCAACCCTGTACATATAGGCCTACATAGCAATAAAACGAGTAAGATACAGTACAGGAGTGGTAACATACCTAAACAGAAATGTTCACGGATTTACCTAAAACTTTCAGGGTAATGAAGATGGTGTTGGTAGAAACATACCGTTAAAATACTATTTCCGCCTTAAATGGTATATTTATCCAGAAATTAGTAAAACAAATACTGAAATGCAGTTTGGAACTCGGGTTAAGATCAAAACCATTCTTTATGTTTTATAAGAAAAAATGAGTCGGGTTATCGCTATTTTCTCGTGACTCAGAAACTGATGTTAGACTTGGAGCCAAGTCTTTCGAAGTCGCGGTGGTCGTCTCTTGTTTCACGCAGCTCTCGCGAAAACGCTGTACTTTCTCGCGAGACGCATGGCTACGGCGAGAGCTCGGCTCTCGAAAAGAAAAGTCCCGAGCCGAGAGCCGAACTCTCGCCGTTGCCACAATGAGTCTCGCGAGAAAGTACAGCGGTTTCGCGAGGTTTCGCGTTACAAGAGACGATCGATCACCGCGACTTCGAAAGACTTGGCTCCAAGTTTACTCAGATGTCCGATTTAGCTCAAAATTTCACAGATTTATCATTTCATGAAAAAATGGAAATTAAAATGGGATGAGAAGATGAGATGTAAATTGAAGCACAAGTAGGGCCTGCTACTACTTATTAATCCACGTGAAATGATGACACAGAGGTATGGTGTAACTGTTCTATTAATTGTGCCGTAAACGCGTCGATTTTTTTTTTTTGCCGTGCCATTTTCTTTGTTGCCGTCGCATGAAGTGTGAAAATCAGTTCATTAATATTCCAACTGAGAAGAACAGGAGTTCCACTGCCTTGTATAGTAAGCAGTTAGAAAATAATCAATCAACCAGATTTAAATATGTTAATTGTAACGCCAGCAAGAAAAAAATTGAAGGAAACAGGACGGGGATGCAACAAACCTTAGAACAACTTTATTGATTTTTTTAAACAAACAAAAAACACAAAAAATGCGACGGCCAAAAAAAATAAAACGACGGCCAAAAAAGAAAATGCGACGCGTTAAAGGCACAAAATGGGACACCATCCAGAGGAGACAAACTGAAATGTCGGTTGGAACATTCTGATAATGTACGCCACAATAATAGGCTTGTTCAACCATGGTTCAACAGAGGCAATTTCGGGATTTGTTTTAGGGAAACTTGGACAAGCTACGGTATAATTACCGGTATACCCGCTTCCGGTATACACTACGGTACTACTACTAGTTATCAGCAACACGAGGGAAGTTGATAAACTTGGGAATGATTTGTTTGTTCCACCTTTTATCCATACTCGAATAGCCCAATTAAATGTATGATTGCTGGAGGTCGCTGAACAGCACTCCTCACACTTTGTCTAATCTAGCATGTACATGAAATGTTTCAGTCACTTCGCCCACTTTCCACTCCCCCACAACCACTTCGCCCACAACCACTTCGCCCACCCGTCACTTCGCCCACGCGTCACTTCGCCCACACGCCGCCGTATACCGGTACATAACAGCCATACATGAACAAGCTGAACATAATTATTGTGTGATAATTGGGTATATTTTATCATGCCGGAGGGCTGGGAAGGAGTCATTATAAATTATAATATTATTATTATGAGTTGAATAGGTAATGCTTTTTACTGCAATTTATCTAAGTATACCTGGGACAGAGTTGGATCCGTGGATTTTGTTTGGTGATTTAAGTGGAATTAACAAGGTCATTGAAGGTGGGAATTCCTTCTTGGTCGGGATTTGTGATAATGTGCTTATTCTTTGTTAAATTTTGTTTAAACCCTGTACATTTATTTAAAATTGCGTTGGTATTAAAGTGGGCGAAGTGACTCGTGGGCGAAGTGGTAAGTGGGCGAAGTGGTAAGTAGGCGAAGTGACACGTGGGCGAAGTGGTTGTGGGCGAAGTGGTTATGGGGGGAGTGGAAAGTGGGCGAAGTGACCGACATCCCATGAAATTAATAATGAACCTGTGAACACTTGAGCTCAATTGGAAATCTTAGTTACGAGAAAATAGGGAAAACCTAGACTTGGGGCCAAGTCTTTCTATAAGTCGCGGTGATTGTCTCTTTTGGCCCCAGGCGCGGTTCTAGAGCCAAAATCTTTGTGCACATGAAGCATGCATGGATTGCAATGATTTTTCAGCCTGTATGCCTACTTCTATGGTACCTAGATGTGGATGGACACAGGCGCGGTTTCATAAGAGCCATTTTTTTTTGGGGGGGGGGCTAGATGAGCAGTTATTTTATTTTTTTGGGGGGTGGGGTGGGGTGCTAGAGACCCAACATTTGGGGGGGGGGGAAACTTCACCCTTCTTCTAACACTCGCTTCTGCTATGTCTTATTAGGAGTAGAAAAACATGCACCTATAGCCTACACAACGCGTTTTGTTTTATGTAATTGGCGCTTAATAACTGAAAAGATCCAGTATTTTCCAGAATTTGTTTTTCAATTGCCAGTGCCTGGATAGACACTCGTCTTCAAGGCCACCACGAAAGTGAATCCACATGGCGTGATCACTTCAGCCCCCCCCCCCCACCACCCCCACCACTAATCGTCATCAGTCGTTTCGTTTTACACCTGTTACGAATACTGGAGGAGTAATTCCTAACACTCCAGCCCCCATCCCCCCCCACCACCCCGCCTCGAGTGTTGATTGGAGCATGGAGATGGTTTTTCAGAAATAACATCCTAGCATGGTATTGGACAATATAAATAGAGTTCGATCTTCACACCCTGGATGACTTAGATCATAGAGTAAGATAATTAGGCAAATTGGTCATGACTCTTTGAATTTTGATTATTATTTTTTTTTATTTGGATAATTTTGCAATCTGCTGTTGGCACTTATCAAGAGAGGAATGCTACAATTATTGTGGATGGTCAGATTTATACATGTACTTCGATACATTATTACTAGACCCCGAAACAGCAGTTAGGTTTAAAGACCTTTAGAAGAGAACATAGCGCCCAATATCAGGCAATGGCTTGTTTACTACAGCATATTGTTATTTACAAAGTCTTACAGGTATCAGTGGATTAATAAGCAACTTACAATAGCAGGGCCAGGAAATGCTGGATTATCAGTATGCCATTGCCACTCAGGCACAATGGGAAATAACTTGAAGGTTTATATAAGAGCTTTAAAATCTAAAAACCTATTGGTAAGCACTTAAGAAGGACTAAGCAAGACAATGCTTACGTAGCAACAACTTGATCAGAAGAAATGTTGCAAAATCGAGATACATGTATCAGAATTCCTCACGCGACAAACCATAACTTTGTAGCTCTATGGACAAATCTAGACCCATCTATAGCCACAGGCAATGCATGCGTCAGTGTTCATTGATATAAGTTGTTCTTTGTTCATGAGTTTTGATTTCTTTTCTTCTTCCTTGAGATGAGATGGAGGTCAGATTGGACTTATTGGGATTTGAAGAGCATAAGAAAGCTAGCCCTTACAGGCGTGATTATTTCTTGATTTTTCCCAACGTGATAATTAACAATATCTGCGCATTTAAATCACAAGGTTGATTTAACAGTCGTTTTCCTGTTCTGCTGTTGGATCAGTCTGTAAAGTGTACACTGAACTCAAACCAAACTGTGTGAGCCAGGATGCTATTACGTTATACCCATGGGAACCTTGCTGCTATGGGCCACAACGCGATACCACGTGGTACATTGTATGATGTAACCAGAACCAAAACGGATGCTTTAGCCAGCATGCAGTTCTTAAATAAACTGAAATTAAAATGTTCAGTACAGGATTGGTAACATACCCAAACAGAAATGTTCACAGATTTACGTATTATTACTTTCAGGGTATGAAAATGGTGCTGGTAGAAACATATACCGTTAAAATCTTTCCACCTGAAGTGGTGTTTTTGTCCAGAAATTCAAATCTCGGGGATACGATCAACATTTCTACCTCCGTGATCAAACGAATGCGAAGATCAAAACCATTCTTTATGTCATATAAGAACAATTATTTTTAAGTCGGGTTTTCGCTTCTTTTTTTTCTCGTGACTCAGATGTCCGATTGAGCCCAAATTTTCACAGGTTTATTATTTCATGCACAATGCTTGATCTGACAAAGCGCGAGTCCTATTCTCAGTTCTGTGAGCTCTACCGCTTTACCATTTTATTACAATCATGTATGATACTTTTAAATGCGGACTTAATAATACGCAACCACTTGTCGATTACTCTTTCTACAAGGATACTTAATGAGTACAACTAGTTGAAGTGCAAGAAAAAAATCAAGCAAAAGTGAAAATCAAAATGTCGATAATGTACCTACGGAGTAAAGTTTTTTTAACAACAACATCAGGAGAAAATCATTATAAGGGAATCTCTTGACGAAACATGCACACAGGGTCGGTTAATTATTAAGTTTTACAGAAGAAGCAAGTAATATAAGAAAAGTACACTAACCTGATTGTTCCTCGGTATAGCAAAATTACTCCGAGTGTTGAACCTCGTGGATGATGGGTCGAGCACAGGATCCAACCCCCTGGCCTGCGAGACACTCCTCACCGTTGGAGAACTCAGGAAGAACTAAACTAAAGTCTTCAAATAACTTTCCTGGGGGGGGGGGGGGGGCTGGGACATCACCACCACCACGAGATAAGCATCAACAGGAACCCAGGGGGAGGAATTATGTAACCATCTCCCAATAAACAGCTAAGGCAGCTGGCTGTATATGCTTGGGGTAGTGGTATAGGAGAACATGGGTTATCATGCGCGGGCTGCGTGCTACCATCTTATACCAATTAGCACCTCGGCCATTTCCCTGTTCCATAACCCCCCCCCCCCTCCTTCCCCACAATCTCTGCAATGCTTACAAAACGTACAAAAACCTTTGGCTAAAACAAGCACGCCAATTATAAGTTCACACTTGATAACCTTGATACAGAGGAAATCTCCTCCCATCAAACACCAATCGTTGAACAAACAGCCTTATATTAATGTGTAACCATTCTTCCTACATGATTATACAACTTTCAAGACAGTTTCTTCGGTATTTCTTTAACTGTTTCTTATTATTCGTAAAACCTAGACAGATAAGGTATAATTTGAGTGAGCCAAGAATGTATAAAACCCGAGATGCAACGGAATACAGCAAGACAGATCTCCAGACTCTGTCTGTAGAACGATAGAGCCTGTGGGGTGTTGTTATGCCTTCATGCTCCGTGTTACTGTTATTTGTTAGGGCGTTTTGGTCTCGTTAAAAAAGAGCCTGTACTGTATAACGTCCACACCACATGTATTCTCATTTCTCGTCCGGAGTACATTGTTATAGCATGCAGGTAGACCTCCATGGTAACAGCAATATTTCTGCATGGTGATTTCAATAACTGCACTATAAGTACCAATTCGCTTTATGAACGGTTTATGAAAAGTTTCACAGACATATACCAAGAGGTAGTTGCGATAATCGTAACTAAAATATCGTATATCGCAAATGCTTGTGATGAGGATGTGCTAATGTAACCTTGTATTGTCTTCAGAAGAAAACTACTGCACAAACCGCCACTATACTGTTTTACTGGGCTAAATCGTGCAGTCCGGTGTTCCCTAACTAAGCAATAGCCGTTTGGATAACCAATAGTACTACAATTGAATAAAACATAAAGTGGTAATCTTTCTTTGGCATAAGGAAGATTTTTCATGCCAAGCAAATTTTGGTTTAGCAACTCTGGGGGCTGGCACCAAGTCAGACAAATTATCACTTATTATTTACTCGTACTCAAGGTCTTTCAGTTTGAGAGATCTTGCTTGGTATAGATCGAAACGTCCTCCTAATATGACATATTCCGGGTATTTATCTAATTGAAGAATACTTGAGTATTGGGCGGTTTACAGAGGTTTGATTAACATATTTTTTGTACAGGAGGTCGCTGGTTCGAATCCCGCTCCACTCCAAGTTAAATTTTCTTTCTTCGCTTTTCAATGACTTTAAATTCAGTCAGTTTTTCTTGTGGTTATTTGATGATTGTATTTTTTACTTGTATATTAGAGCATTAGCATTCATACATTTTGATGAAGTTCTCATTTCGTTCACTAACTGTAGTTTGACAAAAAAACACGCACGCTTCTTTGAAAATCGCCAAGAAAGAAAACAGAGTGAAACTAAAGTCCATCATGTTTGGACTGGTAGAAGCGCAATTTATAACGCGGTTACAAGACTGTTGGATAATGACAATGTTTTGTTAGGTCTAAATAAAAAAACATTGGAAATATTGATATAGTAGGACTTGAAGACTTAAGAGTAGATACACTGTCTCCACCACGGTTCGAGCAGGCATAAAGACCGAACCGTTTATACAAAAGTTGCTGAAGTTTATAGCTCCGTGTTTATGGAACCGTACACGCTAGCTTAGCGCATCAAGGCATCACAGAAACTCACGAAAGAAGGAATGGAAATACAGGGCTTGTGTAACTCTTACGCAAGCGGCCTTGATCTGTTGCGTCTAGCGACACACCGAGATGGAAGTTAAGATAAGCCATGCAGACATCAGCTGCCTACTCCTTCCTCAATATAGCTAGGTGGCCTGATAAACAAAAGTGAGCCGATCATTCTATTTGCACGCTGTACATTACGAAATGATGCTATGAGTGAACTGATTTGGCTCTTCCCGATCCCCAGGGCAGGCCAATTATTGCATAAGAAGAATGTTTCCTCTACATATAGTAAAGGAAGGTACTACATGTATCAAGTATCAACTATCATACTTTGGTAGCATAATCTTCACATATTTATCTATAACTTTCGGGGTATAGAGATGGTGATGGTGATGACTGTTGCTGTATCTTTCATGATACATGTAATTATATTTGCCCATGAATCTGCACATGGGTGTAGATCACGGGGAGGTGGGGGGGGGGGGGGGGGGGGGGGCTTGGGGTTGCAACCCCCACCCCCCCCCCCCAAGGTTTTCACTTTTTAACAGATTTTGTGCACAAGCGTATATGGAAGTACGACCCAGCTACAAGATCAACCCCCAGGTATATGAGGACGTGTCTTCACTACTGAATTTGCATTTCTTTGACAAAACCAATTACCTCATAACCTTGGTATACGCATTACACGGCTCTCTCAATAAACTCCATTTCAACCATAGTTAAAGCTCCTGATTTGAAGATTAAATTTGTATTTTGTTCTTCATCATTTAACGAATTGAAGGTCAAAGATGTGTATGCAAATGATGTACTTATCGTGTCTGAGCCTAGCCAGTGACCACTGACCAGGAACAACCCATAATGTGCCGGGCACTCGGTTCATGCGGTCATTCCCCCATTTTGATGCGCCGACTGTGAAAGTGCAAAGCCAGTCAGATATCGAAGAAAGAATTGCCTAATCGTGGATCCCTGTGTGCTTTATCTGTCCAGTATGACCATCCTGTTAGCTGATAATTAGCTGATAATGCAGATACCCTGCACAAAATATATCCACCGGCCATCCGAAGAGAAAAACAATCATCTTTGGCATCCGGACATTTTGGGAACCCATCCAATCATTCAATCATAAGCTGTTACCGTAACAGTCCCAAAACTTTTAAAGGTAAAATACATGATAAAGGTTACAGAACAGCACCCACACTTTGTCTCACCCAGCATATACATGAAATAATAAAGCTGTAAAAAAAAATACGAGATCAATCGGACATCTGAGTCACGAGAAATAATATCGAAAACCCGACTCATTTTTTCCTATAAAACATAAAGAATGGTTTGATCTTATAACCCAAGATCAAAACTGTTTTCGGTCTTTGTTTTGTTTAAAATGCACGGTATTTCAGGCGGAAATATTTTATCGGTATGTTTCTACCAGGACCATCTTCATACCCTGAAAGTTTTAAGTAAGTGTGTGTGGACATTTCTGTTTGGGTATGTTGCCAATACTGTACTTCCCTCTGGTTACAGGGGTGCATTCGTTTAGCTAACACGGGTCAGCTCTTGCTGGGAATGGTCGCGCTTTACTGCACAAAACAAACAGGGAATGTGGACGAGGTTGACTAGTATCGACCCGAGAGAGCTAAACGAATGCACCATACAGTCGGGTGTCTTGAAACATAATATGAATCTAAAGAAGCAAGGAACATTGCGTGCTCATGATAGTTTATTCACTTGTTGATTTACTTCTTCGTCTTCCTTTCTTTGTCTCTCTTTTAGTACGAGACGACTACATGTATACAGCTTAGTACCGGTATCTTATCGCCTGGTAAGGAAGCTTGCACAATAAAAGGCAACTACAGTAAAGCCAACATCTTTTCAATCGACTGAACGACAAATTAAGCAGTCAATCAGCAATGACGAGACAATACCACAAGGACTATATGGATCACTAGTCACATACGCCAGACAATACACCAAAGGACAACCGGCAGTTTTGGAGAGCGTCCTACAATATTGGTGCATGGACATCAGACGTTCTATTGTATTATGCCGGCTTGTCCTGACGGTGACCGCCATTTCCTATAACCAACCATGCGGTTTCTTATTCCTCTAGGGTTAAAGTGAACTGTACCATGGAGCTAGGAAGAGACTGAGCTGGTTAAAAAAACAAATTAACAAACATTATACCTTGTTATTCCTTTCAGATCCATCAAAATTAAAAATGTTCAGAGATTGAAAGGTCATGTGTTGTTTTATGACGATGATAGTTATGGCAGCACACTATAAATTGTCAGATTTCCCCCGAAGTTATACTATTTTGCTTTCGTATTGATTAATGTGTCTCGCCATGAATCAGCAAGGTATATGCCCTTAATATTTTCTTTGCAACGTCTTCTCGGCGGGTCAAGTTTGTAATTTCATTCACAGTGTTCCTGTCTTCCTTTTATCTGCTGCTTCCCCCTCCCGCTTCATTGGTGAGACACGTTCGAGTAAAGACAAGGGGACTACTTTTTCACTGTAAATCATGTTTTGTTAGCGTAGCTTGTATAACGCCTACTTCTGTAATCTCCACGTAGTCTAAACGGGAATTTGGAGAGCATGGGCGTAGATCACGGGGGCACTGCACCCCCCAGGTTTTCACTTTTTATATAATAAAAAATGATTTTGTGCACAGCCGTATATATGGAAGTATACGACCCAGCTACAAGATCAACCCCCATCAGGACGTGTCTACACTACTGTTGGAGAGGATTGTCATTATTCCTTAAGATAATCCAAAATATCTTTATGCTAAGCTCAAAGCAGTTATTACATGGAAAGTTCGATTATTATAGGTTTACCAAAATCTGGGATTTATTTCAAGCATATACAGTCTCGAAAATATGAACAAAAAGAAGCAGGATCGAACTATACGTTAGTTTGTTTTAATGTTGGTTTTCTATATGCCCTTTTCTTTTCTATCCAAAAGAAATAAAACTGTTGCGAGATAGGTCCTGCTTGAATAGAAACGTCAGGCGGCCTCCTTAAATTCACTCTACATTTTACGCATGGCTCTCTTCACTCAACCAAACATGAACATCTACATGTATTATATACTAGGCGAAAATTACATTCCTATTTTCTTTAAACTAAAAACAAGGCTTTCAGAAAGAATTATACTATGGACGTCTCCAAAAATCAGAACTGAACGCAATGTATCCGATTTGAAGAATAAAACAAAATATACTGAAAAATTGGTACTTAAAGGTAATATCATACTTTGGTTTTTATCAAAGAAATACAGATTCATAGGTACAAATATCAAGGAAGATACAGTAACAGTCGTCTGTGAAAATTTCAGTCCCATAAGGTGCCGACATTTTGAGAAAACAGTGAAAGACTGCCACAGTATTTCTTGAGTCTTTTCTCTTTTATTGTTGATCTTTTAAAAGATCAAACCAGATTTTCGGTCGTTGTTTTACTAATTTCTGGATAAAAACAGCATTTCATGCAGAAATATTGTAACAGTATGTTTCTACCATCAACATATTCATACCCTGTAAGTTATATGTAAATATGTGAACATTTCTGTTTTGGTTTCTTGCCAAAGTATGATACTACCTTTAAAAGGTATAATACACGATTGGTAAACAGAACAGAACTCACACTTTGTCTAATCAAACATGTACTTGAGATAATAAACCTGTGAATATTTGAGCTCAATCGGACATCTGAGTCACGACAAAATACAGAAGAACCGACTCATTTCTTCTTATAAAATACACGGAATGGTTTTGATCTTCGGAGATCAAAACTGATCTCGGTCTTTGTTTTACTAAGTTCTGGGTAAATATGCCATTTCAGGCGAAAATTGATATGTTAACGGTATATTCCTACCAAGTACAATCTCCATGCCCTGAAAGTTATACGCAATGGAATCTTTTTGCTATTTTACAATTCTGAAGAAGTTCCGGACACCCTATAGTGCGTAAGCCCAAAGATTATTTTATATAATTAACTCAATTCAAGGGACGCTATACAATATGGCTGACTTAATTAACTCATTAGCAAATACAATCGGTAAAGAACACTATAAATTATATGAACAGCAGCGTTATATATAGATTTGGGAATTACAGCCACTCAGAGATTGAGCTTACACATTTGACAAACTTCATCCGCTCCAGTAAATTTGTCTTTGTTAACTTTCAATGACTTAAAATAAATCCAGTCAGTTTCCCTCGTGCTTATTTGATGATTATATTGATTAAAAAGCCGTATGAGTGATCCCCCATGTACCGTTCCTCAGCTTGCAGTATTGCAAATGCTGCGCGTATCTTAAATGATCATTGGGATAATGTGAGTGATTCCATGGCTTCTGACTGTCAAACGATCGGACACCGCAAAGGGCTTGATAGTTCAGTTGGTAGAGCGCACCTGTACGGTATTCCGGGGTTCGCTGTTTCGAAACCAGCTCCGGTCTATTTACTTCGTTCTCTTTACAATCAATCGTTAACTTCAAATCATATCGAGTTATTCATTGTTTGAAACAAAAACAATAACACCATGCCCCTCGTTGACTGCACTTAGCACGTTCTCATTGTCGCGGCGGAAGACTGTTCAAAGGGTTCCTGCAGTGCTTTTTTCAGTCAGGTTATTTTATTGCCTTCATACTGACAGATAATGACTGGCAAGTCTTATTTTGGTTTCAAACCAGCATTTGGTTTTCATTTGAATGGCTTTGCAAAATGGGGGATTTACATGCATGCTCATATGGGGAACTATGATGAAAAAAACCCATAAAAAACCCAGGTGACATCACAGTTTTGCTCATGAATATGGAAATTCTAATTACCATACAAATAAAAACCTATTGTAAATCCTGAAATAGTGTGAGGAAGTGGGTAAAATCACAGGCCCCTAAAGCAGTTGCTTTTTGGCACATGTTCCAGCCATAATATTCCTATTGCAGAGACCCTTTAATGCACGTACATGTAGCTTTACAAGGAATGATCACCCAATTCACATTCGTCATGATGAGACATTTTTAATTTAACAAATAATAACGTATGACTTTTAAGCCAAAAGAACACACTGAAATCTCAAATAATTATTACTGTGCTGGTGTAATCTATGGAATGGCCAGATTGCAGTCTTTGTCGAATCTGACTAGGTCTGGTTTCCTGCACATCTCCATCCACAGGAAGCATTCATTCTGGTACGTTTTCCCATTGGAGCCACACAGGGGCGCATACTCTCGCACAGGGCAACTCCTCTGACACGGTTCTGTGGAGGCAAAAGGGGGAAAGAAGACAGGGAACAATACTTTAACTTCATTATGAGTGCAGCAGTTCAAATATTATACTTTAATAGTTTTCTTGCAAACAGATCTTCCTAATTGCTCTGTTTTTCTCTCTCCTTTCCTTTAGCCCTCACCTTTGAGTGGCCCTCTAGGGCCTTGTGTTGGGCAATAGTCTTTCTTGTTAAAATAAAAATTATATGCAAATTAGGCTTGCCTTTCACCGACGTGGATAAAAAATAAAAAATTATAGTTTGGTAAAATCAAGATACAGCTGCGGTCTGTTTATAATTTGATTTGTCATATAAAATAAAAACAAACCTGTGGAATTTTCAGCTCAATTGATCATTGGAAACAGTGGAAACCGCGAGAAACCGTTGAAATGGTTAATATACGCGAGATTGTGAGCTAATTGTAACTGTGAGGTTTTGATCTCGGAGATCAAACCTGTCTTCGGTATTTTGTTTCACTCATTTCTGGATAAATCTAGAATTTCAGACGGAAAAATAGTCCAACTGTATGTTTGTACCAGATCCATCTTTTACGTAAATCTGTGAACATTTCTGTTAGTTGGTTTCCTACCAAAGTATGATAGTACCTTTAAGTAAAGGTTAATTCTTAAGCCTGAAAAAAAATAACATGGTGCCTGGACGGATTCCCTGTTGATAGACCGAACTATTACTCACCATTGATGCACAGTCCCCTATAGGCAGTTCTCAGGAACTTGTCCTCGGTAGAGCGACATGCAACGAGTCTAATGACACAGAGAGATGGGTAGGAGTTGCCGTCTGAACCGCATACAGGATCATTGATGCCCGGGCAAGACTCAGGACACACTAACCATAGGAAAAGATACATTTCATATTCAGAAAAATCATGCCTTTTATATCTCGGTCTGTACACAGAACTAATGGGAGACGTTTGGAGAGTCGGTCTTGAGTCGACAGCGCACGCGCGCACACGCGCAATACAACGCGCGTATGCTCTATCTCACAATTGCGCAAGCATGGTTTGCGCGTGCGCTGTTGACTCAAGACCGACTCTCCAAAAGTCTCCCATTGTAACCCCATGTGTACATGTATAAGCTTATGATCACATGTACTCAAATATGCAGAATATAGATGATATTACAATCTTGTCAATCTTATTAATGATTCTATGCCTAATTTACATATATTTTTCAAACTGGAGTCAAATAAGCATCAGCACCTTTAATCACTGTGGGCAAGGAAATTTCAGAGAGCAAGGGAATGCCTATACGTTCTAGAAGCCTTTCTGATAACGTGGCCTCGTGTTTTCGGCTCGGGCTTCGTCTCCGGTTTTTCGGTTGAAGTTAAAAACTCCATTTTTTGTTACTTTTTTTTAACAGAGTAACCGTACCTCTTTGCTGATAGCAGCCAAATGCCTCTATTTCCATGCATGTTAATTTAAGACGAGTTTGTCAAATGGAGCTGAAGTCGGAGGCGCGACCGACATCAAGTATAGGCCAAGGATAAAACGGTAATTCAACGATATCACTTCATCCGATAGCACTAGGACCATAAACGGACAAACCATTGCACAGTAATTGCATTAGAGTTGCTCCACCATAACAAGAAAACAGGATGAGCAGAAAACGGAAGAAACAGACATTTAACCAGCGGAGTAACTTCCGTTGCTCTGTGCTATAGATTACATTATCATTGTCTCCATTACAGGACGTGTACAATGTTGGTAAAAGTGACAGAACAGCAGCAGTCTGTTCATCATTTGATTTGTCATGGAATAAAAACAAACATGTGAAACTTTCAGCTTATTTTATCATCAGAAACAGTAGAAAAAAACGGAAAACCGTTGCAATTGTTACGCCAAAAGATTGAAAATGTTTAGGTAGTTTGATCTTGCCCGGAGATCAGAACCGTTTCCGGTCTATGTTTAACTTATCTGGATAAATACATCATTTCAGGCGGAAATATTTTAACGATATTATTTCTATACCAGCACCATCTTCATACCCTGCGAACATTTCTGTTTTGGTTTGTTACCAATGTTGTACACGCCCTTTAACATACAGACAAACAGTCAGTGCAACCAACTGGGGCCAATTTCATAGAGCTGCTTGGCACAATAAATTGCTTAGCACAAAAATAGCTTGCCCGATAGAACAAACCACCATTGAAAAATTCCATTTGATATTCATGGTCAGCGAACAACAGCCAAAGAACAATTGCAAGTGATACACAAGACACGGAAATTGGGTTGTTAATCCTGTTGTTACTAACAGATATGTCATGCTAAGCGAATTGTTGTGCTGTTAAGCAGCTCCAAATTGGCCCCTGATGCCGTTCATACCTAATGGAGTCAGTGGACATTCTCCAGAGTGCAGTATCTCCGGTAGGTCTTCATGTCGAAGACAAGCTATGCGTCGCATACTGCAGGGGCTGTAGTAAGTCATGTTGTCGCTGTCGCAGATCGGTTCGTACAAGTCCGGACATGTTGCCTCGCAGCCTGTACAGAAATCATTTGGAGGAAAATAATTATCACCCTTGAAATCATTGAAATCGTGAACTATTGAGATTGTAGTCAGTCGTGGCATGCAAGTTTTCTATGAGAAGGAACAAGTTTGAAGTGGAATTGAGGGACAGTTTCCTGCACTGAGGAGGGAGTGGCTTTCTTTTGTCACCTTTAACTGATCCTCATGGACTACAGCTATTAATTCATATACGGGTTCGGTGGTAATTCTTAAGGGGAGGGCGGAGGGAGGATTGGAGATTATTAAAGAGATTCAAGAACACCAATCACGTCATGGTCGGATTCGATTTGGAAAAACAGAAAGAGAAACATAGACTTCTATACTTTGAACTCTGCTGGCTGAGTATTTCGAGTGATTTGGGTGTGAGATCTTGGACTATACAGTGTACAGTCGTGCTTTTTGGTGTGGTGTGAGAGTGCCAATTCTCACCAGCAAGCCATCGGCCCTAACCATGCCACACACAGAAGCACAATATCCCCTGCCCGGGTAATTTTAAATCCTTGGGTGTGCACGTGCAAACAGTAAGGTCAACTTAACCGGACTTTATTAGATACATTTTTTGTGACTGGAAGCCGTATGCTCATTATGCTATATAATGAATGAATGAATGAATGCTATGTACTGATAGAATGGGCCACCTAAAAGTTAATAAGCCTACTAGCTTGTAAATCCTGATTTCATACCTGCAGTGTCATCCACGCACTCGCCCATGTGACTCACGGTCAGCGCCTCGCCCTTTTCCCCACACGCCTCCAGGCGCAAGTGGCACCAGGACAGGTAGGTGACATCGTCCGAGCCGCACACGGGCAGATAGAGCAGCGAGCACTCGGTCTCGTCTGGGCAGTAGGTGAGCCGCTCACGGACCGGCAGGCCGGCCGTGGTGGTCGGTGGCTCCGTCACCCGATGAGATGCCAGTGTGGTCGGGTCTCTTCTGGGCAGTGGTACTATAACATCGGGCTCTATACAAGGACCGTCGTACAGAACCTGTGGGGAACGAATTTACACATTTCTCATCAGGAAAATGTTTGCTTATACATGTACATTTTTCTATGTATTGTATTGCCCAAGAACATTGTGACTATGCATGGATAAATGTATGTCATTGGCTTGCTTTCCACTCCTTTTATAGTGCATTCTGAACAAGTCCTTTACTTTCCCTGTAGGCCTACTCAATAAATACCGGCCTAATTAGTAATAAGCTACAAGTATATACCGACTATAGACTTAAAGGTAATATCATTCCTTCTTTTATCAAAGAAATACATTCGTGGGCAATAATATCAAGGAAGATATGGAAACAGTCATCTGTGAAAAATTCAGTCTCATACGGTGCCTACATTTTGAGAAAACAGTGAAAAACAGCCACAGTATTTCTTAAGTCTTTTCTCTTTTAATTCTGATCGCTTTATAAAAGATCAAAAAGATTTTCAGTCATAATTTCTGGATATTTATACACCATTTCAGGCGGAAACATTTTAACGGTATTTTTCTACCACCACCATCTTCATACCCTGTAAGTAATACGTAAATCTGTGAACATTTCTGCAGTTTGGTTTCTAGTACCAAAGTATGATACTACTATTAAAGGATTTGTGACAAAAAGTGGCAAATGCAGCTGTTATTTTGTAGCAAATAATAAATAAAATCGATACTTGTAATCTTGTAAGTTAATTATTCCCTAATTATTTTATATGAATTGTTTTAATTAAATTTTTTATTCCTTTTGGGAACGCTCATTCACGCTCGAAGGCGATAACGTATTACGTAATGGCTAGTGACATCTATATGCCTGGGGATTCCCATCAAATACAAAGCACAACATAATTATAGAATATCTGCCTGTTTTCTTCCCATTGCCACGGTAAAAAGAGTTTTTATTTACTATGAGCGAGCGGTCACCAGTCTGGCATGCGTGTGCTTCCAACAGGCACAAGGAGCCGTAGGTCTCCCCGTCCGTCCCGCACACTGGGTTGCTGTTGTCCAGGGGACAGGAAGGGGCACAGGTCGGCGGTACTGTCGTGGGACCCGGCGGCAGATCCGTCGGGCCGGGGATGTGGCCGGTTGGCGTTGGCCCGGGTTGCATTGGCAGAGACGGTGAAACGGCTGGGACACAATAAGATTTCATTGAGAGAAAAATCAAGACAAGTTTATTGAGGGAATGTCAACTTAAAATGATCTATACAGGGTGTCCCCCCCCCAAAAAAAAAAAACAAAAAACAACGCAACACTTTGTGTCGAAAACTATAAAATGACAATTAAACTGTTTATCAATTCAAGATTCCAATATATGATACAGCCATGTCTTGGCTATCACCATGTAGAATTTGGCGTATCCATGGCGTAACTTACAGGCTGTTTGGAAGGGCTCAGTGGTTCTTGTAAAGGCTGGTGCCGTTGAAACGGTTGCCGACACAGTAGGCGTATGGGTAACGGGGTCCAATGGGTGTTCTGCACGCCAAATGAAGGGGGAAATGCTATTTATTTGTAAGATAAGACAATCTATAATTATTCTGACAGGTACGGAGCTCTAGAGGTGCCATCTGACTTGTTGAGATCCGGGGATAATTATCTCGGAATGACGACATACTAAAATCAAGATGTCGACATCCTGAGCCGATTCCTGTTATGTTTGGATCACGAACCTTGATAATGGAGGGTCTATGCTGAACCGTTCAAATCCGGTCCAAATAGTAACCTCGCCCGTACTATGTCGTCATCCTGAGATAATATTCGCAGGACCTCAACAAGTCGGATGGCACCTCTAGAGCTCCGTAGCCAGATGAATGTAAATGCATCTGATAAGACGGTAGATTTTTGTACAAAATACAAGCTGGACTTTAAAACAACCACCTATAGAGGGCGTGCTCCTGTCTTTGTACATGGCGTTCCATAGCGGTATGAGGGTTCCCAAAGCTGGGTACGAAATAGTAGCACTGCAAACAGAATTGACTCTTTCCATCAATATTACACTCTCGCACGGTACACAAAACGAGCAGCCATTTTGTATCCAAATTCTGAATAGTTGCCGATGCTCTTTCCACGAGGGTCTGTATACCTTTACCTTCAGATTCTTCTTCTTCCTCCGAATCCTCTTCAGAATCATCGTCATGATCTTCTTCCTCTTCATCATCTTCTTCTCCTTCCTCGTCTTCTTCTTCTTCTTCGTCATTCGATTCCTCCCCTTCTTGCCGACCGCTGTACTCTCCCTGCTCCCCGTCGGCGGCGTGGGGAGCGGCATCCGCTGCTGGGTCGGCCCCTGTGTTCTGGACGTCCCACACGGTGCCTCCTCCTGCGGGGGCTCCTGCCCCTGGGTCTACAGCCGCGGAGGCATCGTGTTGCTCCGGTCGACAGGGCCCAGTGTGCGCCACGAGGATCGGATGTTGGTCCGTACAAGCGGCGTGGTCCAGGAGGCATTTGGACTGGTACGTCTGGCCGTCGTCACCGCATACGATCGCTCTCTCTGGAGGACACGGAGACCCACAATTTCCTGCCGAGTTGAAAGAAAATAAAATATTATCAAAGAAATGAATTCCCACATGTTAGTCATGATTAATTTTAAAGGATGAAGTGTACGTATTGTCAACAATAACTTTAAAGAAAAGTTATATATGCTTTGTGGCCAAGATCAAAGGTTTCGTGGAGTTGGACAAAAAGGTATATTTTAACAATTATTTGATAAACTGACCGACATAAGGACTCGAATCAACCTAGCAACTAACCAACCAAGTGATCGAGCTCTTCATTTCAATCCATACAACAAAATCCTCACATCAAACCAATACTGTGCCGCATGCAAGAAACTTCCCGAGCAGTCAGAATTAGGTCTAGGATACTATTATCAGGGATATTCTGGCAAGCTAGGGGTCAGCCAGCCTCTGTCTTATTTGAGGGGAAGTCTGTTCCTTTCTTTTTCTCCGAGTACGAGTGACGCATTGATGAAACAGATACAGGCCTAGGTCAGTACATGACCTACTTGTGGTTATGCATAGGAATGAGCCAATGCAAACTTCTTAAAACCCCCAAACAAGAAGTTCAAGTCCAGGAAGCCAGTCAGAAACAACTCACCGAACCAAAAACAGTACGCTCAACCTTTCATTTTGATTTCACATAGGGTTTTGTTTGAGGCACTAACTATATATACCTCCATCATTTAAAGGTAGTATCATACTTCGGTTTTTATCAAAGAAATACAGATTCATGGGCAAAAATATCAAGACAGATACAGTAATTTGTCATCTGTGAAAATTTCAGTCCCATACGGTGCCCACTTTTTGAGAAAACAGTGAAAATCAGCCACAGTATTTCTTAAGTCTGTTCTCTTTTACTTTTGATCTTTTAAAAGATCAAACAGATTTTCTGTCGTTGTTTTACTAATTTCTGGATAAATACACCATTTCAGGCGGGAAAATGTTAACGGTATATTTCTACCACCACCATCTTCATACCCTGGGCTTTGAGTATGAATGAAGATTGTTAACATGAAACGTTTTATCTATTTGAAAGTAATTAGGGCCTACATGGTTGCAAAACAGAACAGCCGACGTATAATGCCCTACATATACGTGCCTGTTTGGTTGCGGATGTCGTAGTGTGCGTCATCAATACAAGGCCCGGGATGTACCAGGCTGAGTCCCACACCGTGGCCGCGTAGCCTGTTATGCCGTCTGCAGGCCGTGTACAGTAAGCGGCAGTGACTCGGGTACGTTCGACCGTCCGAACCGCAGACCTCGCCCCTGTTCAAGTGTGGTGGACAGCGGTGTAGGTAGACCCGACACGATGGGCGCGTCACGCTGTCAGGTTCCGCCTCATCATCATCTGCATGCAAGGTTGAGCAGAATGCAGTCAAGAACACATCCAGCCAAAATAAAGCTCTGTAAAGCACACTACTTGGTTGTTTTGATTCAAGACGCGGATATTTGATACGAGCCAAAATGTTAGAATTCGAAAAAAAGATCTACAAACTGACCCTGAAGTCATGGTGCTATAAAACAGATGAAGGTGCCCTTCTTACTTCACGATCAGGAAATGTGAAGGTCTTGGAGCCAAGACTATTCACCAGGCAGTATAGCAACCATTCCACTTGTTTGTCAACTTCATTACCATTTTATAACTGCATAAGATGATCTTTTGTAAGCTTCAGATTGTCGGGTACTGGCCAATAAAACTCGTTTTGGCCGGCAATATAAGGACATTGATAGTTGTATTTCTGTGGAATATGGTTTTAGTGTCGAACTAGGCTTGGCTGGGATTGGATTGGATATATTTTCTCAGGAATTGGCTCTAGACCAACATCTATTTACTCAGTGTAACAAGATACCTCCGGAGTATAGCCTAATCTGCATTGAGTAATACTGCAAACGTTAGTGAACCTGAATCGTATGCGGGTGGCGTGTTTTTCATTTCCATACAATTTGTCCAGATGATTAACGTTATAACCCTTGTAAACTTAATCTGTCACTGAAAAGTGAACAAAGAACAATTGACTGGAGCGGGATTCGAACCAGCGACCTCTGGAAAACCGAACTAGCCAAGTCGATGGTGTCCCTAATAAATATAGTCAATCATTTTTGTTTGTTTGGCAATCAGAAGACAGTTTTAGTCAGTTTCCCATTGTGGTTATTTGATGACAATTGTGTTTAGGTATAAGTATGGTATAAAGAAGTACAGTGTAGTATAGCAAGAACATTAGTACGTGTCGTAAATTGTTTTTAAAACCTACCTCCATCATCAGCTCGAACCGAAGTGCCGCGGTTAGAGAATAAAACGGCCAATCCCATGCATACAACCAGGAAGATTTGTTCACGAGTTAGTAGCATGGCTTCGGCCTGTATACGAGTAATCGGAAAGGTGTTTCAAACCCAGACAAATATGTGCGTGAATAAACGATTTCAAAACTTAAGACAGAAACGGATACATGTCTCGACCCGTGCTGGTCACCAGGACACGGTGCCTGATCCTTAAGACTTATCCCACATCAAATTCCGGTAAGGATTTTGGGTAACTTTGTCAATTATTGGTACAACTCGATGACTCACATGAATACACCAGACAATGCCCCCATCGGAAACGCCCTATATAAAATGCAAGGTTAGCCTAATAATGCAGACATTTTCATGTTACTCAACAAATGATTAAAAGTACTTTTAGGAGTTCGGGCGCATGTTTCAAGTTCTCTTCATGAGTGTTGAAAGCGATTACAGAAATTGAAAATAAAAACAGAAAAGTGTAAACTTATCATTAAAATTAAAGAAAGAAAGAAGTATTTACCTCGCATGGACGAATTTATCCTGGTCTTCAGTTATACCTCAATTTAGCAAAAGCTGGTCGTCCCAGGTTCTTAACAACTACCACCAATTAACAATAATTAACTTCCAAACTCATAAAAAACATATAACGTACGCTGATGTGGTACCCCACAAGAAGTTAAGTACCGCATTGTGTATAAAAACCTTGTACATCTAATTGGTTAGGATTGTTAAACGCACTGTATTATTGTGTGTAATAGATGGATATCGAATACACAGATGTGCCTCAAACCGGATTACAGATTTGTGTAGTAAGGGCTCCATATCCTGAACAGTACACGGTTGCACGCATAATGGCTTTCTACGTGGGTTTCGCTTCCGATAGGGAGGCTATGATTACGATTTTTTTTAAGGAGAATGTGGAAAATCCCTTAGATTTTGTTGTTGTTTTTTACTTCATGGCAAATTTCACTGACCTTTTAATTCAATATTTTGACTGGTATTATTAGCAACAATAAATATACCTTTGGGCTGAATCATAATTATTTCCTTTTGTAATGTTACCGTAAACCACCGTTTCTATATTATGAAGTCTATCCATGACAACGCGCACGCGCACTGAGTCTCGATGATAATGTAGCTGCCGATTATTGTCTGTCAAATATAGGATTTCATAAGAGGAATCATGGGCAGGGAACCAGACTAGGTATGGGACAGTATTGGACACGTAAATCTGCGATATACCTCACTTTTACCCAAATACAAATGTATTCTGTAATGGAGCATACAAGGAACAGTTGGGTACAATGTCAGCTTTAAAACTATGAAAATTCTCTTATACATTTTGTTTTTGCTACATGCCTATAGGCCTGCTCGGAAGATTACACGTGATTCAGTCCCTTGTATAGGTCAGCGCAGAGTGATGTCATTCCACTCGCTGACCTTGGAGCGAAGAAAACAAAGCGTCAAGTTGTATGGTATTAATAAGACAATAAGCTGCCAGGATTGTTTAATTTTAATGTATACGGTACTTCAAAGAAAGATTCTTTCCTGTCTGAGAACAAACATAATGACTTCAGTCGCACAGAATATGGAAGTAGAAGAACACGATCTCTGCTTCCATGACAAAAATACTCGGTGAAAAAAGTTCTGAATTGCGACAACGGATCGGACGATTTTTGCGTGATTTGTCCGTGAGCTTGTGCCATCTAGGGGCCTTCGTTTTGGTTTTCATCGGTTGTCAAGTTCATAAAAATGAAGTACCGGGATGTTCGCGCTGATCTATACAATGTGCCCAATCTTACCTGGGATAAAATAACTAACTCAATTATTCTTCATTATTGGATATGACAAGTTACCACGACAACCATTTTATCCACACTGACTCCCATAATCGTTATTATAAATGTAATGAGTATACACATTCTCAAAATGGTCATTAGTAAGTAAATGAATATACTTCCCGGTCAAACCTAGGCTCCGTATGAAGGATTCATTTAATGACATAAACCGGATATTTTAAACCACACTCCTATTTTACAGACTCTAAAATACCGAGGAAAATCATTCCAGAGGGAATACTCTGTGCAGGCGCGGTTCTAGCCCCCCCCCCCCCCACCATGCCACCACCAAATAAGGAAATCTTTTCACTTATTACGCGCCAATTACACGACTAAAAACGCGTTATGTAGGCTTTAGGTGCATGCATTTCTTCTCCTAATAAGACATAGCAAACTGCAGAAGTGAATGTTAGAAGAAGGGTCTAGGCCAGGCGCGGTTCTACGGGGGGGCTAGGGGGGGGGCTGTAGCCCCCCAAAAATTTTGTCTGGCCCCCCAAAAAAAATGTAAGTGAAAAAAAAAACTTCTTGAAAATACTGGATTTGTTCAGTTATTAAGCGCCAATTACATAAAAACGCGTTGTGTGGGCTATAATGTGCATGTTTTTCGACCCCTAATAAGACATAGCAGAAGCGAGTGTTAGAAGAACCCAAAATATTGGGTCTTCTAGCCCCCAAAAAATAATGGCTCTTCTAGCCCCCCCCAAAAAAAATTTTGGCTCTAGAACCGCGCCTGGTCTAGGCCCCCAAACCCAAAAATATTGGTTCTAGAACCGCGCCCGACTCTGTGAAAATACTGAACGAAACGCAAACGCGCGACCATGTTGTTATAATTTCGCTAGAATACTCCAATATTGACATACACGCGTAAAATTCCAGGCAGTACTGCAGCACGGTGAGACGAAATAGTAGACCAAGGCCCATGCAAACTTAAAACAAAAATTTCCCAAACAATAAACCACTCCCATATGGTTTCTCGAGAGAAGAAACTAGCCAAGGCCAGTATAGGCCTAATGTGCGTTTATAGTCCTCTTGTGTTGGCGAACTGGGTCTATGAACGAAAAGTAGGCGATGGGTTAGCATAATTATTATGCCTGGAATGCTAATGCCTGTGACTACGGCATTTGTAATCATCTATATATTCAAAGTGAATGCTGAATCAAGGCGATATCCATTATCCAACCACAATAACAATAGGAGATACAGTTTGCTATAATTGGTCGTAAACTTCCGTTTTTAGACTCGGCAGCAAAATCCGAAATAAATCCAGAAATAAAATCGAATAAAGGTAGAAAATAAAAACCCCAAGCGAAGAGGATTTTTCAGCTTAAAGTTAAATTGTAGATTCAATAGTTTGTTGGGAGCCAGACCGCACGTTCCTGATTCCAGCCCTGCTGGTCAAACCAATCCCAGTGTCTGTAATTGTCCGGTTTCCATTTACCACAGCTTGAAGTGTAGCGCCCCCTATCGACAACTTCTTGTACGTCCATACTGCAAGTCCGGACAAAATACCGGCTATTCCAAGGAAGGAGAAAGCAACAGTAACCCTTTCTCCCACGGAGAGGTTAGTGGGGATCACATACGGAGGGTCAATCGGAAGAACTCCTCCGGTGAAATTTTGGGAGAAGCAGTTATTCTTTGCTATTTGACCGAGGCACACGTTGTTGCTAAAAAGTGAATCGGGGAGTTTAGGAGGACCTTGGGGGCCGCACTTCACCTTGCATGGCTTGACTGGGAAGTGACCGGGATTGTTAACACAGTAGGACAGTGTGGGGCGAGGTGGGGTAGGGGGAGGGGTTGTTCCATTGGGCGTTAGGTCATCATCTTCATCATCATCGTCATCATCCCCGTCAACGTCACTATCTTCCTCCCCAGCAGCACCGCCTCCAACGTCAGCGTCCCCTCCAGCGCCTCCCCCTCCCTCACCCCCTCCGGTCCCGCCCCCTTTGCCCCCGCCCCCTCCGGCCCCACCCCCTCCGGCCCCGCCCCCTCCATTTTGGCCCTCATCTCTGCTGTCACTCTCCAGACTCTCCTTACTGTCTTTACTCTGCCCACTGTCTACACCGTCTTCGGCATCTCCACTCAAGTCCCTGATTTCACGGTGTTTCTCCCCGGAGCTCAACGCGTTGACATCTCGTCGTTCAGCTTGAAAATCATTTTTTGATAGGGAGAAAAACCGTTTGTTTTAAATGTACTCGGGGGAAGATTCTGTATTATGCTGTAGAACTGACCGACTTTTAATAAAGGTAGTATCATACTTCGGCAGCATACCGAAACAAAAATGTTCACAGATTTATATAACTTACAGGGGTATAAACATGGTGAGGGTAGAAACATACCATTCAAGTTGTTTCTGCCTGAAATGTTGAATTCATCAAGAAAAAAAGTAAAACCAATGGCCAAAAACAATTTTGATCTTTTAAAGATAAAAAATAAAAGAGAAAAGACTTAAGAAATACTGTGGCTGTATTCACCGTTTTCTCCAAAAAGTGGGCACCGTATGGGACTGGAAATTTCACAGATGACTGTTGCTGTATCTTTCCTGGTATTTTTGCCCATGAATTTGCATTTCAGTATAATACAGTGTATTACCTTTACTTAGATGAAACGTACCTGTAAGCTCGATGTAGTTGCAATCCTTTCGGTACGCTACGTCTATACTGATGCCGTCGGTGCATGCATGATACAGCAGCTGACATTCGCTTGTGTACGACAGGCCATCCGTTCCACACACGTGACCCACTCGTCGACTGGGATCCTGTCGACACTGGTCGTACTGCGTCTGACAATCTGGGCGGTTATGAAAATTAAAAGAGCGTACCGTTACGGCAATATGCACACTATCGGAGCATACATGCTCACTGAGAGATGCAGGAATGTGCATAAAAATAATAATCATACATTGATAAGTTTTTGGTGCCGTGGGATATTATCATTATTCCGCATGGAGTTATATAAAGAATGCATGGTAAGACAATCCGACAAGGATCTCGGGCCGATTTCATGAAGCCCTACGATCGATCGTAACTCGAGTTACGAGGGATAAACCTGTCGTATCATATACGTAGGGCTGCAATGCACCGTAAGTCCTACGATTATATATTCACTATTCATATAATTGTTTCATTGCTTCATAGTATAAAATGGTATAATATTCCTCATTAAGGGTATTATCTACTAGAATACAATGGCATTGGCGAATTGTAATTTAAGGTTGCTGTGCGCTGTATCTATACGACTTCTTCGCATATAACAATACGACCTACCGTTGTTATGGAAGCCTCCTTCATTAACACATTCCGCAACTGGATACTGGAGAATAACCAGGAGTACAACTTGCAGCAAATGGAGTGGGGCCAGTAAGTTGAATGGAAGAACCATCGTGAATAGAATACAAACTATTCCAGTTGTCAATCGACGAGGGGTCACCGTGGCCTCCGGTTATAAACCCTCAACCTGTTGATAAAAACCTAGAAATAAGGGGACATCTCCTTCAATCCTGCGATACGTAAGTTATACATTCATCATTGATGATTCACAGCCTTAACGCGACAACAACTGTTGTTTTACCTATAAATATGCACCAGAAACAAGTTTCATGGCGGTGAACGGAAGCGACGTGTTAAGTGTTTCGAGTGTACTGTCCACACAAAACTATCAAGGGGTCTGGTCATCGCCACTGTGCTGACCCTTTGTTTGTTTTTTAGCCGGATAGCTCATTATTTTGTTCAGGCGACGAAATTGACACCTCCGGTCGCATCAAAATTCGATGAATTGAAGAATTTCATTTGGATAAATAGTTTGTTTTTGATTGCTGGGTATTTTTTTTCAGTTTCCCAAATCGTGTGTTCTTGCGCTTTATGTGATAGGTAGGTTACTCTGACGTTTCTATACTTATTCAGGTTTGATTTATTAATCAAGACTTAGGAACATTTCTCCCCGAACTGAGCCTTCCAAATGGCAAGACCGATAGAAAAACGCAGAAATGGTGTGCAGAAATGATAATAATTGTATGCTTTACAGTTCACACCCCGCGAAAACTTTTTCAGTTTTCCAATTTACGAATTGCGCTAACTGCAAAAATATTCCATGGCAGAATGAATGTTGGTATTTTCCTCAAGATAATATCATCATTTTATAAGCAATATTGGGCCTATAGTTATTTCGGAATGAACGAAAAACGTCGGATGCAAATCTGCAATCTTTAGACATCCATGTTTGGACTACCACATCATCGGCCCTGCTCTATTCACGGAACCTTCAATAACGCCCCCGCTCCTAAAATGCAAGAGGAATCTGCAGTCATTCAATGACGAATGTAGAAATTCTTCCTTAAATGTATGATACATGATTGGTAAAGGTCACAGAACCGTGAGCTCTCACACTCTCATAGAACAACACTCAAACAGTGTACATGAAATAATAAACCTGTGAAAATTTGAGCTCAAGAGAAAATTGCGAAAACCCGACTCAATTTTTCTTATAAAACATAAAGAATGGTATTGATCTTACCCCGAGATGAAAACTGTTTCCAGTCTTTGTTTGACAAATTACGGATAAGTACACCATTTCACGGTGGAAATATTTTAACGGTATGTTTCTACCAACACCATCTTCATACCCTGATACCATCTTCATACCCTGAAAGTTATACATAAATCTGTGAAAATTTCTGTTTGGAAATGATACCAATCCTGTACTGTACCTTTAAGACTAACCGTAGCTGACACGCATATTAGTTGTCGGTTTGTAAAAATGGCGACGCCATCTTTTCGCTCCCATGTATTCAAGTCGCATCACTTCAGAAACTGTATACAGCACTCGGCTATAATTATGATGAAACTTACACTCAATTTGAGAAAATATACACAAAAAATGTGAGAAACATACCTCCAAGTGGATATACTCCTTCGTGGACTCACATCATACAAACAAATAAAAAGAACGAAACGATATCTCCCAAATACTACTGAGCGATTTACTGTTAACTGTAGATTCTACTCTCAATTCCTATACCAGGGTCCTTTAAAGCGGTGACACACGCACTGGCTAGTAGTATACAACGTAAACCTTAAAAAGTATGATTATTTTCCTGGATTTCTTTCTCCGTGAGTCACTTCCTCCGTTCCTTCTAAACGCTCTCGAGAAATGTCAGGTTCTCCAGATTATTGTTATTATTATAAGGGGAATTGAACACTTGGTGCACTCTTAAAACTCAAGCGTAATGATTCAACCTTGAAGCATTATGCTCCTGCCATATTACAATCATGTTAAGTTAAATCATTGCAATGTCAAAGTTAACACCTGTCAAGTTGTGCCTTATACTCCTCAAACTCACCGCTCACATTTCACTTTAGAAGTGTTGCCACTGACAGAATAATATGAGGTTGATACAACGCTTCTGTTTTATGGGGGAGGGGGTGTCCCGGAAAAAAACGCAACACTGTGTCGGGACCCATTATGTTAAAATTAAAGTGTTTCTAAATTCAAGATTCAGATATGTGATGCAGCCATGTCTTGGCTATCACCATGTAGAATTTACGCATATTTGGGCTGAAATTAGCGAAAATATGACCAATTGAAAAGTACTCCATAAAAACAAATTTGCAAGGATAACACGCATAGTGGTCAATACAGACACATAAAGTGTATGAAAGAAAGATGAGAATCGGGTTTTAAGGTTGGATAATTCGGTCTTAGTTTTTTCACTCAATTTTAGTCCGATTTTGCTCAAATTCTACATGGTGATAGCCAAGACATGGCTCTATCAAATATCTTAATCATGAAGTGATAAACAGTTTAATTTTCATATTATAGGTTTCGACACAAGTGTTGCGGTTTTTTTTTTGGACACCCTGTATAGAAGTGGGTGCATCTCCACACAACTGTGCACCTCCAAATGAGACTTAAAGGTTGATACATGATAAAGTAAATGTCACAGAACAGCACTCACACTTTGTCTGATCAAACATATACATGAGATTACAAACCTGTGAAAATTTGAGTTCAATCGGACATCCGAGTCACAGGAAAAATAGCGAAAACCTGACTCAGTTTTTCTTATAAGAAATGGTTTTGATCTCACCCCGAGATCAAAACTGTATTCTGTCTTTGTTTTACTAATTTCTCAAAGATTACATAATTTTAGGCGGAAATAATTTTAACGGTATGTACTTGCACCATCTTCATACCCTGAAAATTATACGAAAATTTGTGAACATTTATTTTCTGTTTGGGTATGTTACCAATCCTGTACAATATCTTTAACGTGGACTTGTATACGCTTGTCACCCAGGGTTTTCACCAAACTAAATGAACGATCGGACATTTTTAAGAAAAAAAAAATCCATTGCAATAATATTCGTTAATTGTTCTTCCTGCCAAGGGCTTCATGAGTTTGCCCCAAAATGAAATAATTCGGATTATAAATTTGTCAAATTACAGTACTTTGGGTAAATTATGTTTATAAAGATTGAGGCATTCAATGTATTAAAAAACATATTAGTTTAGTTATTTACGTAAAGTTTCTAGCATATTTTAATTCATTTTTGTTTTTAAATAATTCTATATCAATAATAATTGTACGTATACAGGTTTTATACTCTCAATAGACACCATGCAACCTTGCAACAAACAAGAAAACTTTATGAGTATCAGTCCATATACAGAGGGCGCTCTTACTACAATTGCCACGGGGCTTTTACGAAATTAGGGCCCTTTTCCAAACCTCGGCTCCGGCTCAGGCTCCGGCTCCAGCACTGCACTGTCGAGTCATCCATATGCTGAAAATATAGGTTGTGGTTTTTCATTGAAGCTGAAACTCTGTTTTCCTTTTTCAAACCAGAGAATGTATTTCCAAAGCCTCTATTTTGATACTTATTATTTCAAAATAATTTCATGAAATGGAGCCGGAGCCGGTCGGAGCCGGAGCCGAGGTTTGGAAAAGAGCCTAGGCTTGAGGGTAGTAGGCTTGGGATTTATTTTTCTACCGCCATTTTCTGCCTTGGAAGAAATGAAGGGCTTGAGATACTGGCGAAGCTGGAGCCATTCTTTGGTTTCGTCATAAAAGGGCCGATTTCACTTACGCTTTGCAATCATTGATAGGAAAATCGATCGCTACATTGTCTACATTGCTTAGCAATTGTCAGTGTAGCAATGGATTTTGGCTTGATAGTGATTATCATAAAGCGTTAGTGAAATCGGCCCCATCAGGTCTTGTAAATGCCCTTAGATCGTCTCATAATCTGGCTCTATCATGGAATAACAACTAACAGTATAGTATCATGTAATATTTTTCAAGATGCTGAAAGATGCTGTTGCATAAAAATTATGGCATGTGCCGAGTGCAGACGCAGGAGGTAAACGGCAGGAGGTCATGGGTTCGAATCCCACCTGAGCCACTCAATAGACCCCGGTACAATATGTATGCAGTGCTCATCTACGTCGGTAAAGGGCAAGCCTATAATTTGCATGTTGTTGTTTAAGATTAATTCATTTTAACTGTCCAGTTTTAAAATATATATCCTATAAAATAAACCTGTATTCACATTTCACACAATCAAGTTAACTGTTTTGAGAAAACGCCGAAAAACATGTACGTGTAGGAAGCATAGAGTGATATATGCATAAAACGCCGTATACAGCATCTCATTACCTTATTAAAACGATATAATGTGCGGCGTGTGAAATAAATGTATATGGAAAACTAAAGCTAAACTAATTCGTGATTTCTTAGGAACGACTTAAATCAAAACAGAAAGAGGCACACCATCTGGATTTCGCTACTGCATGGCGATTATTGCCTCTTTGATAGTCATTGTTATAAGTTGCTGCGGTTGGGACATTTCAATATATCAGGCAAGTCAAAATTCAAGGCTGGTATTTTTACGTTTGATGGGTGTGGGCACGATACTGGCTGGGTCGGAGGCAGACCGTCCTCCCTGTTGATGCAGAGATTTTCCAAGGGTGGAAAGAAGGTCCGAGCCGGTGGTGGAGGGGTGGTTGTTGGTGGCGGTTCTGTCGTTGGTTCAGGCCCCGGAAAGCCTATACATTTATCCTCTATGGAATTAAGAATACATGTACAAGATAAATTATTCACATGCTCATGTCAATCAAGTGGCAACGTAGAGAGGCGTTAGGGGTCATATAGCTCGTCTCCCCACAATAGTTTCCTGACAGAAGATTTACCAAGATCACCCAACTGTCTCTTAAGTGCAAAAAAAAGCATCGAAAAGGAATGTGCGGCAGCATATACGACACAAACAGATGGCCAAAACTGAAAATTTTTCTTTTATACGGCGGTACTGATGAGACATTGCACCAGCAAATGTCTGAGCATGTATAATCTGCGATGATGTATACGTACATTGAAAATATTAAACTCGCACGATTTCCAATATGCGCGCCAATTACAAATCTTTGGCGATATTCAGAATATTCGATATACGTGTATCACAGATAAAGTAACCGTCTTCGCGATATGCGATGTCCTTCTTGTGCCACCGTACATTAAGTAGCTAAATTGGAGCCCAACTCTGCGCTTTTCCGATGAGGTAAAACAAAATGGCATGAGGTTCCGCGCACCCATAATATTATTATACCGGACGGCAATCATGTATTTTAACTGAGACTGGCTTTGGAGTCTGCATTCCAATCCCATTCATGTCCCAAGCCTGATATTTACACCTAGATTACAAACCGGTATATACTCACGACTCTTCACCCTGTAAATGCAGCGATTTCGGTTCGGTTCGAGCTCCGCATTGTTCTTCTGTACGGAGCAGTAGTTGCAGTACCACTTGTATTCCTCGTTCTTTATTCCACAAATGTGCTCGTCTTCATTAACTGTTATAAAACCCAAAATGTCGGGCACGAAAGTTAATAATACTGTACATTAAAGGTAGTATCATACTTTGGTAAGAAACCAAAACAGAAATGTTCACAGATTTACGTATAACTTACAGGGGATGAAGATGGTCGTGGTAGAAACATACCGTTATAATTGTTCAGCCTGAAATGGTGTATTTATCCAGAAATTAGTAAAACAACGACCGAAAATCTTTTTGATCTTTTAAAAGATCAAAAATAAAAGGGACAAGATTTAAGAAATACTGTGGCCGTTTTTCACTGTTTTCTCAAAAATTGGGCATCGTATGGGACTGAAATTTTCACAGATAACTTTTACTGTTTTTTGGCCTTGATATTTTTGCCCACGAATCTGTATTTCTTTGACAAAAACCAAAGTATGATATTACTTTTAAGGATATCAAGATTTTGTTGTTGTTGTGGTTGTTGATGCTTTGTTGTTGTTGTTGTGTTGTTGCTGTTGCTGTTGTTGTTGTTGTTGTTGTTGTTGCTGTTGTTGTTGTTGTTGCTGTTGTTGCTGTTGTTGTTGTTGTTGATGTTGTTGTTGTTGTTGTTGTTGTTGCTGTTATCGTTGTTGTTGTTGTTGATGTCGTTGTTGTTGCTGTTGTCGTTGTTGTTGTGGCTTTGTTGTGGTTGTTGCTGTTACTGTTGTTGTTGTTGTTGATGTCGTTGTTGTTGCTGTTGTTGTTGCTGTTGTGGTTGTTGCTGTTGCTGTTGTTGTTGTCGTTGTTGTTGTGGCTTTGTTGTTGTTGTTGTTGTTCTTGTGGCTTTGTTGTTGTTGTTGTTGTTGTTGTTGTTGTTGTTGTTGTTGTTGCTGTCGTCAGTCAGCTGCACACGTTTAATAGCCTAGCACATGTAGTTATTTCATGCCTAATCATTTCTTATTTCAATCCAGAGTAAGATAGTACCTTAGCAGACCTACCTGTGGTTGGCTGCACAGGGGGGTTATGTGGATTGCTTTTCCTGCACGGTCTGTCACGCCTTTCTGTGCAAGAGGAAAAATAAGTAAATCTAAGATGAACGCTTTTTCTTCAGTATTACATAATTACCTAACGCGGGTAAACTACCCAGTGAAAATGCCACCAAAATAAAAAGGTGTTTATATTTAGTCGACTGAATACAACGAATAACGTTTTCTATTAATGAATGAAGTAGTGCACGTTCCTATTATTTATAGTGTTTGGCTTCGTTTAATGATAAAAGCTTCTAGGACCAGTGTTATAGGTTTTTAAAAAGACGGCATTTCAGAGAAAAAAATGCTACACAAGTAATTGCATTTTATACACAGAGTGAGGTTTGAGACCGGGTATAATGAATAAATCTCAGCAATCCTAAGTCACCTTTAGAAGTTCGAGATCTAACTTTTAAATTGGGTTGGCCAACACGTGTATACTGATACTGACAATGTGACAGGCGTGTATGTAGCCAAACATTATCATTCCGGGGGCGTCAGTATCGTTCCTATCTCCCCTTTCCCTTTTCTCTTTTCTCCCCCCATATACCCCCTTTCCCCGGCATTTTCTTTCTTTCAGGGCCTTTTTTTTTCGCGTCCCCACTTTTTTGCTTATCCGTCCCAATTTTAGTCGTGCGTGGTTAGGCAGTCTTCCCTCCTGCCCTCATTGGCAATGTGGTATATTCATACCTACGCATTTCTTGTTCGACGCATTCAGAACTTTCTTGTCCTCTTTGATGGTGTCCACGGAGCAAAGCGAACAATAGATCTTGACTTTGTTTCGATTTGTTAGTCTCACGCATACTTCACCTTCTAAGACAGGGATGAGAAACAAAACAAATCATCAATATTCATGATTAATAAAAATGGTGCGGTACCCGCCGCGGTGTCGGATTCGATTCACCCCGCTGACCCCAGCTGGCGCTCGGTGGCATTTAGCGGTATGGCATCGGCGCTAGTAGTAAGCAGGGGCCGATTTCATAGAGATGCTTAGCACAAAAAATTGCTTACCACAAAATGGCTTGCCCAATAAAACAAACCACCACTGAAAATTCGATTTGATATTCATGGTCAGCGAACAAGAGCCAAAGAACAATTGCAAATGATACACAACACATGACACATGGACATTTGGTTGTTAATCCTGATATTATTAAGACAGAAATTTCATGCTTAGCAATTTATGGTGGTAAGCAGCTCTATGAAATTGGCCCCAGGAGGTCCTGGATTCGAATCCCACCAGAATCAACTCATCATATACACTCATCTGAGTCGGTGAAGGGCAAGACTATAGAATTTGCAAACACAACATCAATATACATGTACAGTAGTTAGTTGTTTGATTGGTTGTATGTTGTGATCTGCCTATTATGATATTGATCCATTGTTAGCCGCGTATACTTCTGCTTTGCTTGCCCAATGGCTAATCCTCTATTATCTGTCTGTTTGTCCGTCGGCATGTCTAGCAATGTTTTTCATCTACATAATGTGGAACATTAAAGAATAGAATACATAATTTAAGTAGGGTTTGAAGTTTTGCATGGTGGAGAGACTAGAATGAGTAAGAATTGCGGAGATGTACAACACGCTTTTAGGAAAACGTGTGGTCCTGCAGGACCGATGACTCTCATCGGTCTTTTTCAGGACATACTTTTTATCGTCATTTAAAAAATAATGTAATCTATAACAAAAAATAGGCGTTTGCGGTCGAATCTTTCGTTTTTCGTTTTTTTTGTTTTAATAGGCATGCGACAGCTGTTATGATCGGATAGTTAAAGGTGTTTGTAAATCTGTTTCTGACAATGTCTGTGACAAATTGAAGAAGAACAGTTCTGACCACAAAGAGAGAGAAAAAGACACAAAGGTACCAATGCAGATGTTTTATTGATGTACTTTTATATGAAACAATAATAATGACACATGTAAATGACCAATCACCAGAATTTTTCTCAAACAATATATAAGGCCTATTTATATTTTTAAAAGCCTTCTGATTTCTTAATTTATGATACATAATACGCAATTACTTTTCTTCTGATTCATTCTGTCCAAAATTATAGTATTTTTGGTTTTAAATTGTATTTGATATCTGAGGGGTTGTTCAATGTCAACTTATCAAGTAACAGCGAATTCCTTTTTTTATTTCTACAAGCAAATCTAATGTGGATCGGTTTTCGGTAACACCGTGTAAGAATCGTTCGTACTTTCGTTCGCACTTCTCGTAAGGTCTCAACGTTTCGATTAGCTTGCTCTAGTCCTCATCAGGAGACGAGAAGTGCGAACGAAATAGAAGTGCGAAAGTACGAACGATTCTTACATGGTGTTTCTGCAAACCGATCCACAATTGCACCGCGCAAAGCCTAAACAATTTCAAGCAATTCTAAGTTTTTAATATACTTTTGATCGTTATATTGGCCTAGAACTGGGCAATGCATCTTTAATTGTTGCAACATTCCAATGCATGTAAACCTAAAGAGAACTCATTATTTGTTCTTCCCGTTCTCATTCCTCTCCTGCTGACATAACACATGTCAACTGCGACTGAGTATCGAAACATTTATATGAGTGGTGTATGGGCAAGCCCGCTCCAAAATAAGCCCACCACTTGCTCCAGAAATAACCTGGAATGCATATAGTGGTCTCTGCAACGACATAGTTGCATTTTATTTTGAAACAATGGATATTACCAGAATGGAATGACTGGGTTTCTTCTGCCTGACATAATTCGGGACAGTTTGACCGTTCATTGCCCCAAACACACGTTGTCTTAAAATATCTATGCAATAAGAACACCGAAATATATTTATTTTGTTATTTCCGATGACGGCAATTTAGGTCACAATACGCGAGTATTAGCTTAAATTGAAATGGTCTCAAAGAGGGGACATCTTGGTTTTCTTAAATTTCTTTCAGTTGATCAGTGTCGGTTTTTATAACCATCTTTTTCCATCAGGTGTCCATCAGTCCGAAGGCGAATTTCTTTTCAAGATGCTTGGCATTTTGAAGTTCAGGGTGGGCGGCTGGACGTCGGCGGGGCACGGGCAAGAGTACGTGCCCCGCGAGCCCGCGATGCAATACCGCTGTAAAGGAGGGAAGAAATCTCGAGGTGCAGGTGGCGGTGGGACGGTGGTTGGTGCTCTTGTGGAAGGTGGCGGTGGGACCGTGGTTGGTGCCCCCGTGGAAGGTGCCGTGACGACGGCATCAGTCGCTCCGGTGGTCGGTGGAGAGGTGGGCAAGGGCGAATCAGCACCGGGAGGCCAGGTGCCGCTAGGGGCTGTGGTTGCCTCACCGTCACTAGCAGGTCCTGTCCGAAGAGGCTCATCATCAGTTGCTGGTGATCCAGTAGGACTGGTGACTGGGATCATACCTCCTGGTGAGGGTTTACATGTCTCTTCTGTGACAAATCGGTACAAGAAATATTACTTCTTCTGTTTTAAACTATCACTTTAAGTATCAGTGCGGTACATGATTGAATGAAAAGCTTACTATTAATAGTGTTAAAAGTGTCTTCTCGTCTCGTTATAGCATTTACGTGAAGTTAAACAAAATAAATGCTTGGAGTTAGGAGGGCCTAACGCGTTTCTATCCTAGCAGGATCTTTATCGAAGGCTATAATATCTTCGATAAAGATCCTGCTAGGATCAAAACGCGGCAGGCCTTCCTAACTCCAAGCATTTTATTTGTTTAACTTCACTTAAATGCTAACGAGTAAGACGAGAAGACACCTTTAACACTATTAAATTACAGGTCATTATTTCGGGCTGATGAGAAGTTTGTTGCAGTTTATCACTTGTATTGTTCAACAAATACAGTAGACAGTTCAGTTCCGTAAATTGGACAACGGCCTATAAGGTCTAGCGTACATTCAGGACAAAAAAACTGTTACCAATGTTTATTATGTTGAATTTGACTTACTGTATAAATCCTTGCATCTATACGCTGTTCGTTTTGGTTTTATCAGCGTAGCCCCATCGAGCTCCAAGGCACAGTAACTGCAGTACCAACCCAGTGTACCATTCTTCACACCGCAGACAAACTGAGAAGGGTGAACTGTGTATATTGAACAGATGACGTTGGAAGGTTAACGTGTGAAAAGGGCACATGATGGTGCAAAATTACCAAAAACATGCAATGTAAGTTGTATTGTTGGTGGTATAAAGTATACTTACCATTTTCTGGTTGGAGGGAATTCAACTGTGGATTTGGGGACCGTACGCACGTGTGTATGCGCCTGCATCTGCGATTTACTTCGGGATATATTCGTATGTATTCATTGGGCAATTTATGGATGGAGCAAAGGTTGCAGTACAGGTTGACTGATCTGTCTTGGTGTTTGACACAGAATGATCGCCCTGATGGGAAAAGGAATACAGATTACCATACCTCATAAATATTAATCAGATAGGCGCTGCAATGGTTGCATATTATGGGTCGATGTCAGCAACTCAAACGTGTGATATAGGCCTATAGTGGTTTTTGTTTAGTTTCTTACTACATGTATTTCGTAGAGACTCATGCGCATGAAATGTTCCGTCATACGATTTTAATGGTACCATCATACTTCAGTCAAATCATGGTTTTTGTCAAAGAATGTAGCTTCCTGCATGGGCAAAAATATCAAGAAAGATGGAACAAAAGTCATCTGTGAAATTCCCAGTCCCATACGGTACACACTGAGAAAACAGTAAACGCCCACGGAATTTCTTTCATATTTTCTTTAATATTTTCACTGTTATTTTTGATCTTTCAAAGATCAAAAAATATTTTTACGGTCGTTGCTTTTGACTAATTTCTTAATAAATGGAATAAATATAGCATTTCGGGCGGGAAAATGTCAACGGTATGTTTCTACTATCATCATCTTTATACCCTGTAAGTTATAGGTAAACCTTGAACATTTCTATTTTGGTGTCCTACCAAAGTATGATACTACCTTTAATTTCCAAGATCGAGTTGCAACCAACCACTCGATTACTATTCGTGGGCCAAATTGTTCGTTTGAATGTGAAACATTTTGGCAATGCATGCAAGAAAAAAACCAGAATAGCAATTGAAATTTGATTATTAAAACATCAGGTTTATCGGTGTACATAACGTACGGAAGTTGAACAGACTTTCTGATTGCATGATGACAGATCACAGCAGTACTGTGTATTACGGATGCTATAGGTCGTAGGCCCTATGTTCATGGCGCATCCATTTTGTTACCTTCCTTGTATGCCCGCCGGAAAGGATAACACCAACTCTAAACTGAAAACGGGTACCAGACTATTTTAAATCCAAGCCTCGTTTTGATTGCAGTGCTTCGAATGCAGGATGGATGCACTATGAATAAGGCCTATTATTATACAAAATGCATCATTTGCATATACGGTGTGGTTGTGTACAATTATGGTGTAACTGGTGTCGTATTTAATAGTATGAGTGTTTTTACCTTGTCGCATGTTGGTGACTGAATTACTGTATCCGCCAGCCTCATCATCATCTTCGTCATTCTCTGTGTAACAAAAACAAAGCGAGGGAATAAAATACACCCAGCGGGCCGTGTATTGACCTGCATTAGATTTGCCGGCCATGCAGGACTGATGTAACCCTGATAACATATGTCAGTTATTCTAAAAAGTAGTATCATACTTTGTTTTTTGTCAAAGAAATTCATAATCACGGGCAAAAATATCAAGAAAGATACAGTTACAGTCATCTGTGAAATTCTCAGTCCCATACGGTGCCCGCATTTTGAGAAAACAGTGAAAAACGCCCGCAGTATTTAAAAAATATTTTTCACTGTTATTTTTCATCTTTAAAAGGTCAAAAATTGTTTTTGTTCATTGGTTTTACCCTTTTCTGGATAAAAGCAGCTTTTCAGGCAGACAAATTTATACCCGTGTACGTTATAGGTAAATGTGTGGAGATTTCTGTTTCGGTATGCTACCCAAGTATGATAGTAACTATGAATACTTTCACAACTTTAGAACTGCCGAGGGGCCAATTTCATAAAACTGTTAAGCACAAAAATTTGCCAAGTTTGCACAGAAAATGTCTCTCCCAATAAAACAAACCTCCGTTGAAAATTCCATTTGATATTCATGGTCAGCGAACAACAGCCAAAGAACAATCACAAGTGATACACAATACGTGGAAATTTGGTTGTTAACCCTGTTTTTTTTAAGACAGAAAAGTCATGCTTAGCAAATTTGTGTGCTCAACATTTTTTTTATGAAATTGGCCCCAGGATTCAAAGAGATGGAGAACGTGTAGGGACATTCAGGCGTCATTGGGAGACCCATGTTTTCCTAGCTAAAAAATGACGAATCAATGGGAGACTTTGGAGAACCGGTCTTTGTCAACAGCGCACGCGCACACACGCGTACGCATGCGCAAAACAATTTGTGCATGCTCACAATTGCGTGTGCTGCGCTTGCGCTGTTGACTTGAAGACCGGTTCTCCAAAGTCTCCCAATTGGAATCATTATTATGATCCCACCTCCATGTTATATGGTGCCAGGTAAGTACTATATCATTCACTTACCTTCTTCGTTTTCATCTTCTTCTGAGTCGTTCGTTCTGGTGAAGAAGGTGCCTAAACAGCAACAATGGCAAACAAATATACTTACTCACTACTAATACTCTACTCGTGTCGGTCATCAGTCGACCGATCATCAGCCAAAAAAAACGATCAGACAACTTAACTAAACTCACTGCGGACATGCACCACCAACACATACATCATACAACATACAGACTAAAGCAGAGTGTACATTGTCAACATTTTCGGTAACAATCGCGGTAACATGTTGCCCAGGTTTGTTGTTGCTGAACATGTTGTTAGTGTACACTGAGCAAAACGAGTTTGGTATAAACATATCGCAGCAACATATCGGTAACATGTTGGCCAAATGTTGATATAGTGTAGTATACAGAGGACCCAAAGTCGTGTTGCCCAAGTGTGTTGCCTTATCTGGGCAACATGTTACCAAAACTGTTACCGAAATCATGGTTGACAGTGTGCTTAACAAGCCAACATCATTATACCTTTGCCGACTTCGTCAGAGTCCGAATTTCCACCATACTGCCCAGTGTCCGTATCTATACAAACGTAATCAGTTGGTGAGTTAAACGCGATCAAAGAAATTTTGAACTTTTCTTTTTGGACTTGAACCAAAGAACTTTGGAATACCGTGCCGGCGTTCCAGTTTCTCGACTACCTGGTCAATCCTTGGTCTGTGCGTCCTTATATTATTTTATTATCGTACGTTATTGCTTGGTCGGGATGGTTTGATACAAGATGTGTATATAAGCCTAATGAACAATAACTCTCTTTTGTTTTTATGAAACCTTCATTATTTTGATTATCTTGGCCCAGGGAAAAAACAAAGAAAGTAAAACATGATCACCCTTTTCCTTAAAGCAACTTACAATGTCTAAAATAATGTCTAAAAACTTAACAGAAAATGTCAGGGAGTAATGGTAGGTGTTTTGATTACATAAACATATAAAAAATGTCGAAACTGATTTCTCATCTCACAAAACAAATGACTTTTCCATTCCAATTAATGCCTAGCCCAATGACATCGTAAATCCAAGAGGCAATATCTTATATGAACACTTGGTGAATTAAAGTAATAAACATGGAAACGAGAAATACTGTTCAGAGGTTTACTATTACCAAAGACTTACCATCATCAGCGGCTGCAAAATGTGCAACGAAGCTCACCGACAGTAGAAATAGGATCACTCTCACAGATATGTTCATTGTAACGGTGTTGGATTCCAATGGCCAATATCCGCTGTATAAAATCTATGGAAGGAAAGGTAAAATATGATTGGTAATGGTCACAGAATAACACTCATATACTTTGTCTAATCCAGCATGTACATGAAATAATGAACCTGTGAAAATTTGAGCTCAATCAAACATCTAAGTCACGAGAAAATAGCGAAAACCCGACTCAATTGTTCTTATAAAACATGAAGAATGGTTTTGATCTTATCCCGAGATCAAAACTATTTTCGGTCTTTGTTTGGCTAATTTCTGGATAAATACAGAATTTTAGGCAGAAATATTTTAACGGTATGTTTCTACCAGCACCGTATTCATACCCTGAAAGTTTACATGTAAATCTGTGAACATTAACTGTTCGAGTATGTTACAAATCCTGTACTGTACCTCAGTTAAAACAATCAGCGTTCAAAGTTGGGAAAAACTGGAATTGCTTTTCAATATAGGCCTAGGGATATTCAAAGACATCTCGGTCAATAATTGGTTTATGATTTCAAATATCATTGGCACGACCTGCCAAAGATGTTCTTTCTTTTAAGTGTGTCCTCTACAGGTTTCATTGTATTTCCATCATGGGGCATGACATTTATACAAACTGAGATATTAGTGTCACTAACATAATAATATTAGGAATACACATGTAGGCCTATACACTCTATTGGAAATGTTTGTGTGAAATATTGACTGGTTTAAAATTACCAAGCTGCTGCTAAATAACTGTTCATGTAGAATTAATTCAAGACTGACAATTACTCTAGCTTACCACTATTCAAGAGTTCCCTTAACCAAAACAAAATATAAATTTAACAAACATTCTAAACATCGTGTTGTTTGTATAAACGCCAATATAAAGAACAAAGCGCTGATCATATCCACATAATGCCCTATTGTCTGTTATAGTGGTCGTTCGTATACCAAACAACAATATTCAGTATGCTTTGTACACATAAATTGACATACAATAATATCGTATAGGCCTATACGTTTACACAATTAACGTGAAGTTAGATTTACGCCTGACAGATTAGAGTTGTATGTCAAGATAAAAGTGTAAGCTTATCAAAACATTCTGTTTAAAAAAAATCACCAACAAATGCGGTCACAACAGACCGACAAAGATTTCGAAAATGAGGAGTGATAACAAGAAATCGACAAAATGAAAACTTACCGAGTATATTTTCAAAAAACGAGCAGTAGGCTTCTCACACAATACTGACGGAGCAAGAACAATGAACTGAAATCACACACGGTTTGCCCATATGCACGATGACGTCACATCCAGTGAAAACATGGTTCTGACTCACAGAGTTCCTTAGCCACACGAAACCCCGCGGAAATACGCGCGTGGTTAAAATGTTTACCTTCACTTTGACCTTGTTTCCTCGATCCGATATCCTTCACCATTTGTAACTTGAGGAAGTACACCGTTCAATGATGTTTTTGTTATCATATTTTGTAAAATAATGACGAGACTGTTCGTCGAAGGGAATGATAGTGCAGGGTGAAGGCTAGCCGAGTCAAATTCCTTGGGTCATCAATTGATACAAAGTGCACTAATTGGAATGAAACGGCAAATTAATCCTATTTTTATACCGAGGACTATTCTATTGACTACATAACGAATCAGCAATATGTCATTGCGATGATTACGAGATCAACAATTAGCATTGATTTGCATCGGAAAAGTCCTGCTTGATAAAAACAATCTGAATGTGTACATTTTTAAAACCTATATGTCCTGTTTCGAACACACGACCTCCTGTTTACCAGTGCAGATGCCATAGGCCACCGAGCTAGCTGGGGTCAGCGGGTTGAACCGAATCCAATATCGCGGCGGTTTGTCGCAATTAATCATGAATAATTGAATATTAATGATCTTGGTAGAGAAATCAAGTACTTTCCCTTTGCACTGTATCCTTGGTATAAAACATGATTGGTAAAGGTCAAAGAACAGCACTTACACTTACTTTGTCAAACATGTAAACAATATGAAAATTTGAGCTCAATCGGACATCTGAGTCTCGAGAAAATAGCCAAGACCCAACTCAATTTTTCTTATAAAACATAAAAAATTATTTTGATCTTACCCGGACCGGAGATCAAAACTGTTTTCGGTCTTTGTTTGACTTATTAATGGAATATACACCGTATTCCAGGCGGAAATATTTTTAACAGTATGTTTTTATACCAGCACCATCTTCATACCCTAAAAAAAAACTCTTGAAAAAAAAACACAGAAAAGTGCCTGCAGCAGAGTCTCGAGAACAACTGTAATTTAACTGCACAATTCTTAACACAATTAACAGTTTGTCTGTTTTTAACAGACAATCTGTGTGTGATAAACAAATAATCTTCTTAAAAAACCCCAGAATGATTTAATAAGTATTATTTTGTAGTAAACTGGAACAAAAGTAATATCTATCAGTTTAAAATGTGTGCATTACTTCATAAAAGTGAATAATGCCCATGGCAAATGCATGTAAATGATTTCTCTAAGTGGTACATGTAGGTATACACTATAACTACAGTTAGTAAGATGGACTTATTCCTCTATTTATGCACGAAGAAGATAAAAAGAAACATGCACATAAATTCACAACGCACTAGATATAAAAGTATCACTGCCAAGGTCATATCATGGCTAGCTAGACGTGCGATGCCTGTGGTTGTCTATTCAACGTGAAGTAGTACATGTGCAGCTAGCTGTGCTGCACGATGTAGCATGTGTAGCGTAGGCCTACATAGGCACGCGCGGATCCAGGGGTGGGCCGCGGGGGCACGTGCCCCCCGGTCAAATTTGACGAGGGAAAAAAATTGTGCCCCCGGTAAAATTTGACGAAATAAAAAAACAAAAGGAGAAAGAAGGGAGAAGGAGCAGAAAATCATCATTCTTCAGTTCATTCTGTCGGCCACAAAAAAAAAAACTGACAACAGGCAAATGTCTCGGCTCGCCTTTTTGCCAGTGCGCACGTTAACAAAAACTCCTTTTCACTGTACACAGACGTGGCCACGAAGCAGAGTACGGTACGGATGGGCGGCACAGTCCGATCGGTCGATCACTTTATAAGCAGTGATCACAACATTACTTGTATTTTCCTTCCTCTAGTCCATGGTAACGCTACTCCACTACAAAATGGATACTGTCCGAGACTTCATTCTGTCTGGATTTCATTTAGATTTTCGTGGAAATTCCATGTTTATTGAAAAGCAATTCATTTGAATTATTAGAAATGAAACATTTTCAAAATGTCGACTACACAGCTTTGTACGGAAGCCAATTAGTGCCAGATGAATATATTTATTTGACATCAGGTGTGAATATTATAAAGTTCCGCGGTTGCGTAAAAACATTTCTTTTCCTGGGGTGTGAATGTTTTTTGTTGCGGCCGCCAGATAACTGGTACAAAATGGACATGGTTTAATAATGTATTTCATATTTCTTAATATTGTTCAAAGAAATTTTATGGCTGAATGATTATTTCCTTTTGACCCTTCGTCAAACTGAAAACTGTATGAAAACAAATTTGCCATCCCAAAATATAAAAATCCTTTGTCTCTAAAATCCCAAATTAAAGATGAAACGAAAAAATTCCATCCTATTTCCATGGCAAAAAGCTATCAAAAAGGGCCCGGAAATACTCTAGAATTCATCAGAGAACATCTAATATCCCCAAAAAAATCGGGGCCCTTAAGCGGGCCCCGCACCCCACGTCGTGGCTTCGCAAGTTTTTTTTTAAACACCTTGCACAAATTCTGTGTACGCCACTGCTCCCGAATATGACACGCATAATAAATATTATGTCATGACAGTTATTAATGCTTCAAAGGATATATCGTCAAACCTCGACCGATAGGATACCAATGCAATTTTGTGACAATACATGTATGTATAGGCCTACATTGGATCTTCGTCCATGTACCATGGAGGTATAGGAAAAATTGACATTCAGATGTTTCACTTTGAGTGTGCCCCCCGTCTTGAAAAATCCTGGATCCGCGCCTGATAGGCCTATTGAATATTCATTGTTTAATAGAAAATTGGCCAATCACTGGGTATGACAGAAAACAGATTCTGAAAATAAATTCCTTTCTCTTTTGAATCTGCTGTGATTCAAAAAAGTAGGCCAAGACCTACCCTCTTTTTTATGTAGGGCCTACTGAAAAAAATAATTGATAATAAGAAAGGTCTATCTGAAATCAACAAAATAATTTCCCGATTAGGCCCCTAACATAAATATTGCATTTCGAGTGAAATCTTTGGTTGAAATCAGTCATTTCGTTCTTTTCATGATTTTTGCTGTAAAGTTACATATGGTCTGCGGTTAAAATGCTGCACAAATCAATCTTCATTAAAAAAACGTAAAAAGAGGAAGCTTCCTCTAATCTACGAAACACTGTTAAATTACAGGAAACAAATATTTTAGGAGAAAATAAAAAATATTCTGTAAAAATAAATTGTTCTTTCTTTTTTGGATACTATTCTGTTAAATTGCAAGAGCAAAATTACTGACTGTTTAAACAGCATTTACTGAAAAGAAAGAACTGTCTGAAATCCACACAATTTTCTATTAAATAACAGAAGATGCGGCATTTCAAGTAAAATAAGTGAAAACCTCTGTTGAAAAAACACTATTTCGTTTCTTTTAGGAATATTTCTGTCAAATTACAGATGGTCTGAGGCTACAATGTTTCACAAAACAATTTGTTAGAAAACAGATCTTTCATCGGAAATGAGGATTACTTTATATTCACATAGTACTCTGTGAAATTACAGAAAATCGGTATATGTGGTCTAAAAGCATTAACATTTCCTGTAAAAATACATTTTTCATTATTTCTTTGGGAATCTGTTCTGTTAAATTGCAAAAGAAAAATCAATGACCGTTTAAAGAGCATTCATGAAAAAGAAAGAACTGTCTGAAAGAAACAAAATGTTCTCTTAAATTACAGTAAATGCGACATTTCAAGTAAAATTAATGGAAAATTCTGTTGTTAAACACTTATTTCGTTTCTTTTGGGATTTTTTCTATAAAATTACAGATGGTCTGCGGCTACAATGTTTCACAAAACAATTTGTAAGAAAACAGATCTTTCATTGAAAATGGGGATTACTTTATATTCACAAAGTACTCTATGAAATTACAGAAAATCGGTATATTCGGTCTGAAAGCATAAAAAGTTCCTGTAAAAAAACAAATTCTCTTTCTTTTTGGAAATCTGTTCTGTTAACTTGCAGAAAATTCTCTGTAACAACAATTTACAGAAAGACTGTAATTTTTTCTCTGTAAAATCTTCTGTTTTTTTTAACAGTGTAGGACTTTTGATGCATTGAAGCCCTACGTGGGATAGGCCCCCTATACGATGGGTTATCCTTCGTTACTCGAGTTACGATCGATCGCAGGGCTTCGTGAAATCGACCCCAGTACTGTACGTACTTTTAAGAAATCTGCATTATCCGAATGACATTGTCTTGTCAGCTTTTTCTTAAAGTTTGTGGCAGCATTATAGGATTGTTTCGCGTGTATACAATGCAAAATATTCAATTGCATGATGTGCTGTTTTGATTTATCATGATTACTCCAAAAGGAACATGTCTGGGGTGAGTCGACCGTTGGGACATTGGTTCATAAGAAAATAAGTCTTCTGAACTCACCATTCGTAATTTCCTCCTCCGAATCTGCGTCTGCATTCACCAAAGTACAGCCCATGAGAACTACGCACGCCATCCAAAATGTCATAAGACATACTTCTTTTCCTAATGATTTCATGATGTTTGGATATTTCAGAATAAACAAACTTTGTGAGTGATAGCCAAAGCGAGAACGTGGACCAGTATTTATAATTGTATTATTGTGTGGTATGATGTTATATTATATTGCGGTGAATACATTTCCTTCTTTGGCCTCTGGCTGACTCGGAAATACCACGTCTCAACCGCTACCGGTTTGCTGTGGTAAAGACAACGGAGATAACATGTATGGTGGTGCGAAAGAGACATTGCAAATCAGCAATACCACATGGAGCGGTGTGCGATATTTATAAGCACGCACATAATTCGCGACCTGTGTTGTCCCTTCTCCACCACCGTGAAATATTTTCGTATGTGTAGTGATAATGGGTATTGGCTCAATTTAATTATTATTATACTGAATGAGGCCGAATAGGCGAGAAGTATGTGGTATTCTGATATTGCACTAAACAACACGACGTTCAGTTTATTACCTGATCTATGGACTTCCGCTTAGAAAAAGATAGGATTATTGTCAGACCACCCATTGAACGGCAGTCCTACACCACGGTAGGAAATAGCATCCGGTATTTGTTATTCAAAGGGGAAAAAACTGCACAAAATCCACTGCACTGATTTTTAATGTTACATCCAATTTTATTCTCATAGACATATTTTTCCATTGCAGTATTATTCGTTAATTGTTCTTCCTGCCTGGGCTACATGAGTTTGCACCAAATGACAATAATTCGGATAATTGTTAAAACTACAGTATATGCCTACTTTGTGTTTATAAAGAATGAGACATTAATGTAAAACAAAGGCGTTTAGTTAAGTAGATCAAATTTCCAGCATACTCGGATTCATTCATTTCTATTTTTAAATAATCAATAATGCGTTTACGCATAGGCTGATACTAATAGTTTAGTTTAATTTGGCCAAGCTTCCAGTATATAATTACATGGATTCATTTTTTTTATAATCCTGTATTAATGATAATTTTTCGTATAGGCTGATACTACATGTAATAGACACCTTGTAACCTAGCAACAAACAAGACAAATCCAGTAAATCACCCAACATACATAGGGCGCTCTTACTAAAATAGCAACTTGGAATAAGAACTCTACTTTACTCTTCGTCATGTAACTTACATAGGTGTCGATTTCTTTTCATGATGATTGGGGGTGATTGGATTGGTGATTTGGTGTCCTATGCAAAGGGAGTGAAGCGACCGAGCAAGGGACGTGGGGGCATACCCCCTCCCGCACCAGGGACAGTCGAAAAGTCGCAATTTAGAGCATTGAAAAACGATACTGCTATTTGTTTTTATTATTTTGTTGGTATTTCAAATGTTGTCGGTATTAAACCTCGAAATATTGGGGGGGGGGGGGGGGATGATGATACACGCCATCCCCCCACCTCAAATATTAGGGGGGATATATCCCCCATCCCACCGGGATCGACACCCATGGTTACTGGAGTAGTGAAGCCCGTCTATTCAGGTAATTTTGCCAATTTTTTAGGGCTTCTCGACCAATCAGATGGCTGGATTTAGCCCCACGTGACCCTCATTTGCATATTTTGAGGAACGGGAATCTACCATTGAGCGTGGGGGTGTTAATTAATGTGAGGGGCAAAATATGCACGGGATATGACGCGGACTATACCAGCATAGGGTGATATATGCATATAACGCCGTATACAGCGTCTCATAACCTCATTAAAACGATATAATGTGCGGCGTGTGAAATACATGTACATAAAAAACTAAAGCTAAACTAAATCGTGATTTCTTAGGAATGACTTAAATCAAAACAGAAAGAGGCTCACCGTCTGGATTTCGCTACTGCATGGCGATTATTGCCTCTTTGATAGCCATTGTTATAAGTTTCTGCGGTTGGGACATTTCAATATATCAGGCAAGTCAAAATTCAAGGCTGGTATTTTTACGTTTGATGGGTGTGGGCACGATACTGGCTGGGTCTAAGGCAGACCGTCCTCCCTGTTGATGCAGAGATTTTCCAAGGGTGGAAAGAAGGTCCGAGCCGGTGGTGGAGGGGTGGTTGTTGGCGGCGGTTCTGTCGTTGGTTCAGGCCCCGGAAAGTCTATACATTTATCCTCTGTGGAATTAAGAATACATGTACAAGATAAATTATTCACATGCTCATGTCAATCAAGTGGCAACGTAGAGAGGCGTTAGGAGTCATATAAATAGCTCGTCTCCCCACAATAGTTTCCTGACAGAAGATTTACCAAGATCACCTCTAAAGTGCAAAAAAAAAAAACTAGATTACAAACCGGTATACTCACGATTCTTAACCCTGTCAATGCAGCGTTTTCGGTTCAGTTGGAGCTCCGCATTGTTCTTCTGTACGGAGCAGTAGTTGCAGTACCACTTGTATTCCTCGTTCTTTTTTCCACAAATGTGCTCGTCTTCATTAACTGTTATAAAACCCAAAATGTCGGGCACGAAAGTTAATAATACTGTACATTAAAGGTAGTATCATACTTTGGTAAGAAACCAAAACAGAAATGTTCACAGATTTACGTATAACTTGCATGGGATGGAGATGGTGGTGGTAGTAACATACCGTTATAATTGTTCGGCCTGAAATGGTGTGTTTATCCAGAAATTAGTAAAACAACGACCGAAAATCTTTTTGATCTTTTAAAAGATTTTGTTGTTGTTGTCGTCGTTGTAGCTGCTGCTGTTGTTGTTTTTGTTGCTTTGTTGTTGTTGTTGTGGTTGTGGTTGTTGCTGTTGCTGTTGTTGTTGTTGTTGTTGTTGTTGTTGTTGTTGTTGTTGTTGTTGTTGTAGTTGTCGCTGGATCTCGTTCGGTCGGAACATAATCGTCAGTCAGCTGCACACGTTTAATAGCCTGACACATGTAGTTATTTCATGCCTAATCATTTCTTATTTCAATTCAATGTAAGATAGTACCTTAGCAGACCTACCTGTGGTTGGCTGCACAGGGGGGTTATGTGGATTGCTTATCCTGCACCCTCTACCAAGCCTTTCTGTGCAAGAGGAAAAATAAGTAAATCTATCATCAACGCTTATTCTTCAGTATTACATAATTACCTAACGCGGGTAAACTACCCAGTGAAAATGCCACCAAAATAAAAAGGTGTTTACATTTAGTCGACTGAATACAACGAATAACGTTTTCTATTAATGAATGAAGTAGTGCACGTTCCTATTATTTATAGTGTTTGGCTTCGTTTAATGATAACAGTTTCTAGGACCAGTGTTACAGGTTTTTAAAATGAGGGCATTTCAGAGAAAAAAAATGCTACACAAGTTATTGGATTTTATGCACAGAGTGAGGTTTGAGACCGGGTATAATGAATAAATCTCAGCAATCCTAAGTCACCTTTAGAAGTTCGAGATCTAACTTTTAAATTGGGTTGGCCAACACGTGTATACTGATTCGCGTCCCCACTGTTGTGCTTATCCGTCCCAATTTTAGTCATGCGTGGTGAGGCAGTCTTCCCTCCTGCCCCCACTGACAATGTGGTGTAATTTATTCATACCAGAGTACACTGGCCGGAACGTCGAGATCATTATTCTCACCGGTTCTTTTCAGAACCACACATTCATAAAGAGATTTCACATGGTGTCTTCGCAAGCTCACTTTATTACATTCTTCCACCATGCAAATCTTCAAATCATACCTAAGGTATTCATTTTTTTTCAATCACGTATATTTAAAAAAAATGCATTATCTAAAAAATGTCACTAAAATGTGAAGCTGTTTTCGAGAAAACAATGAGTAACGGGTTCCATTTTTATAAATAAATTAGTGCACGTTAAATAGTGGAACAAATTATTTCGTTAAAGTTATATGCACGGCGCATGTTTTCTAAGTTTTAAAATGCAGCTTTTATAACGGCATTTCAGACAAAAATACAACTATTGGATTTTTTAAGTAAAGCTTGCAAGCTTTGAGACCGGGGATATTTAAATTTTTTTTTATACTCAGCAAACCTAATAATGTCACCTTTAGAAATCCGGGATCTATAAGATAAATTAGGTTGGCCAACACACAAGGAATAATGCCGACTATGGGCTGTCCATACCTATGCATTTCTTGTCCCACGCATTCAGAACCATCTTGTCATCTTCGATGTTGTCCACAGAGCAAAGTGAACAATAGATATTGACTTTGTTTCTTTGTGTTAGTCTCACACATACTTCACCTTCTAAGACAGGGATGAGAAACAAACAGAACCTGTTTGATGCATTGTTTTTCACGAAACTTCGCTTTACCAATTATTGATCCTTGCCTAATGGTTAATCGCAAATTTGTCTGTTTGTCCGTCATCATGTCTAGCTATGCTTTCCATCTACATAATGTGGACATAATTCATGATCATCCATTAAATATTAAAGTGTATCTCTCACGTCAAAAATATACTTTCAAATCTCCATGATGTTGAATTGTTTTAAGAATTATCATCCTTTTAAAGATATCTCTTTAAAGGTAACTTCATTCTCTGGTATTTGCCAAAGAAATTCAGATTCATGGGAAAAAATATCAAGAAAGATACGTTAACATTCATTTTGTGAAATTGTCAGTCCCATACGGTAGTCACTTCTTGAGCCTAACAGTAAAAAATAACGCTCACGGTATTTTCAAATCTACAGGAGTTTTGATCTCCTCATGAATCTAAGAGGCAAGGTATGGTGAATGAATAAGAAACATGGAAGCAAAAATATTGTTTAGAGGTTTACTAAACAAAGACTTACCATCACGAGCGGTTGCGAAATGTGCAACGAAGCTCACCGACAGTAGAAATAGGATTACTCTCACAGATACTTTCATATATTAAAAACTTTGTCGCATCTGCTCGTCACTGAAATCGTTGCGGCATTTCATACAGGAACTGCCATATGCGTATTGCACCCCGCGCTAAACATATCGCTATAGTTCGAGTTGTGAGTAACATTTCATACCATCTCGGTCTGGAGTTTAATTTACATAAGTTCCTCTATACAGTAAACTGAAATTCAACAACAGTTTTATCCCGAAACACCTTGTAAATTCGGTGGGAAAAAGGTCTTAAAACTGTCGGTTTTGTCTAGTTTTCGCTCTTCGCGTATGAATCACACGCAAAATGTACGAGTTTTTGGTGGAGTACGTTCGCTAAATTCAACAGCGCAAATAAACAAGAGGCCCTTCTAATCCATCTCGGTCGGAGTTTTATTCAGTATAAAATTCTGCAGATGTTCATGTAAAAGTCATTTTGATTGGTCTAGAGGAAGGTCTTGTAAATTTGCAACCAATTGAAAAACGCGTTTCTTTTCAGAATGCTCTCTGGCCTGGTGCGGTCACGTCAGTGACTCGTGTGTGCACGTGTACGTGTACGTGTATACAATATACATTGCTACACGTCACCTCACATTTCTTCCGTTGCTTTCGTCAAATTTTCTTCAATAAAATCACCACTACACCATTTATATTCGATAAGTATTAGTACAGATATATTCAGTCGACATTTTATTGTGTTTTGGATGTTGTAACATATTTTTGGATGTGAGAAAAGCAAGGACTTCTGAAGCAACCTTTTTGACTTCTTGTCAAGCTCGAACGTAGGCCTACGTATAGTACGTGCTGCATGTGCAGTGGGTGGACGGGACCAAACGGAGGGGTGTTCTCTTAATAATATACAACAGAAAGCTCGGAGAGTGCGATAGAAAACTGCTTTTCATCTGATCAGACATTCTGTTAGAAGCTGATGGATGTTTTGAATTAGATTTTTTTTCAACTGTTTTCAAATGTTAAATTGCATTGCCATAATTTTCGAAAGCAGGGGTGCTTTTCAACTGTTCAAAAAAAAATCAACTCTTTTGAAATGTTAAAATGTTAAAATTACTGAATAATTAGCTTTTATTCTATTGATTTCTTATTGTTATCAATAGAGCAATGTACCTGTGTTCCCAAATCGTGTGGTAACCTTGTGACATGCCTTCTATTGTGACGAAGAAATAACAATAAATTAATATGTCTTGTGTGTTTCCAATATACAAAGTAGAGATTTCCTTTTGTGTGAAGCTTTTGTGAGGCTTCCCACCCCTACTTGGACACAATGGTATAACCCATAAGATCGATGCTATGCACAGTGCAGGGCACACAGTGCATGTGTGTGACAATTGTTTTCTGCTCATTTAGACCTGAAAGTTTTTAATATGGCGCAGCGGTGTGTGGATTCAAGTGGCCAATAATCCGCTATTAGATCTACATGTATTAATTTTAAAACATTTTAAAGTGAAGTATAAGAATTACGCATGAATGAATGACATCACTTCCAGTAGGCCCTCCATACGTGCCGAAAACAAGAATCTGGAACCATGTTCCTTGTCAATTAACGTGTAACTGATGTTTACCTTCACTTTGACCTTGTTTCCCTCCAATTTCCATCAATTGAGGAAGTGCACTGTTCGATTTGTGTTTTCGTTTTCATTTTGTAATAATGGCGAAACTGTTCGGCGAAAGGATTGCGCCAAGCAAGTCAACCGCACACTTAAGGGTACATGTAGTATCATATTTTTAGTACCGAGGTAAGACACCAAAACAGAAATGTTCACAGATTTACGTATAACTTACAGGGTATGAAGATGATGGTGGGACCGTTCAAGTAATGTTTCCGCCTGAAATGGTGTATTTATCCAGAAATTAGTAAAACAACGACCGAAAATCTGTTTGATCTTTTTAAAAGATCAAAAATAAAAGAGAAAAGGCTTAAGAAATACTGTGGCTGTTTTTCACTGTTTTCTCGAAAAGTGGGCACCGTATGAGACTGAAATTTTCACAGATGACTGTTGCTGTATCTTCCTTGACATTTTTGCCCATGAATGTTTTTCTTTGACAAAAACCAAAGTATGATATTACCTTTAACACGATTTAGGCCTATACATGCATGCACTCATGCTGGATAAACCCCAAACTGCGGCAGCTGCATGGGGACAATGTCGGCTTATGGTTTCTTTCTTTATAACAACAAGAAAAAAGAAAATAGAGCGGGGAAAATGAATACAACCACGTCAAAATAAAAGGATGTGGATTGCCAGGAAACCGAAACCGAAACTCGTAACAGAAAATTAATGAATCATGCATAGGCCTAAATATACAAGTATGGCAGCGAAAGTACTGGCTGCCTGCTCTCACGCGGATCAAAATAAAATCTGCTCACATTATTTTTGCACTTTCTGTGCACTTTCTACATCTTTGGGCCTGTTTGTTTCACGCAAAGGATCCGATATTTTGGGATCCTTCTCCTATGCAGGGTACGCTAAAATGGGATCCGGATCCGCAGGATTCGTCCGAAACAAACAGGCCCATTGTCAGTGATTAATCGCTTCCAACCCCTTTCCAAACTATTGGACCTTCAAATTGTCTGTTATCCCTGGTAATGAGTTTCTTTCTTTTTGTGGGGAAAAAAACGAAACTTGAGTCGCGTATAATTATTCTGCACGTGCAAGACAGAACAACTTTTTGATAGAAAAATAATGATGCCGTCATGAAATGTTTGTCGTTTGCATAAAATCATTGCTTCACTATTATTTTTGCCATTTCGAATTCAATTCTGGTGCAAAGTAATCAAGTCTTCACAGCTAACGTGGTCGTATTATTAATTGGGCTGCAATATTTCTTTTCCGAAGTTATTCCTTGACCACTTGCCGTGTACCACTTTTAAAATGACCCCTTTTTCCCGCCTTTCTCCAAACCTAAGGTCACTGGCAGACGTTTTGGCATCCTGCTGGTTGTCCACGGTCCTCGAGGAGTGCGCCACCAATAGTTTGTTACTGTCACAAATGTAAATACGCGGAAATTGGAAAACGGTGAGTAAGCTGGGCGCACGTTTACTGGCCTACATGGGGTGGTTGCTGAGCCGGTTTTATATGATAATTTAAAGACTTGTGAGTAAAATAATGTGTATTTTTTGACAGGAAGCGTACTTTTTAAAATTGGGCGATTGTGGGTTAACGGGATCCCAAAACACATTGATTTTTTTGGCTCTGAACTAACTTCTACTCCTCAAAAATGATACTTTTGACTTTCAGCAAATGTTCCTTGGTCCTTAAAAGCCTAGATTGAAGAAATTTGTTAAACATTTCAGGGTAAAAATTCAATTTTCTTACGCACTTCTTGTAAACTTTAAAACAGACCGTCTGATCGCGTGAGGCCATTTGTCTGGTCTGGTTAGTCTAGTGCCCAGACCCAACAGACCAAGAGTCCTCAAAATGTCAGAGTGGAAACCAGACTATTCTCGTCTGCGGCCGTCTGTGCGGCGGTGAAATGTTACAATCTTGGTTACCGTTTTTACCCCATAATTTCCCTAAAAAATCAAAGCCCTGCCTTCTTTCCAAAAATTTCAGCTTGGTAATATAGAGGAGGAGACCAACAAAGTATATGTAGGTAAGTTACTTTTCAAATAGTAGTTTCCTTTCCTTTATAGTTTTAGGACCCATTAACCCACAATCCCCTAAAATTGTGTCTCGGGTTTTGGAATGAGTTGGGTGTCGGAAACTAGCCATTTTCAGCATTTTGAACCATGCATTGAATGCAATGGGAATAGCTATGCAGGGTTTGTCACAAGTTTGTCAATGTCACTCACTGTCAGATTTTGGGAAAGAATTCCACTGACGGCCATAATTACGAAAAAAGGGTTATTTCCTCCAAGAGTTAACTTATTGGATGCATTAAGTTATAATGAACTTCAATCTCGGGTGTATAACACTGGGCCCCTGGGGTAGGATATCTGAAAAGTGGGATTTTCAGGTTTTTTTTATTACAATCCTGACAATGTCTTGAAGTTGATACGTAGGCCCTACTTCGAATGCAGCGACAGCCATTTTTCTATAAACGCCCTCTGTCGGCCCCATAGGTTTGTTGCACAAGTGATGGCCGTCAGTGGAATTCTTCCCTCAGATTGTTGTAGACCTAGGCTAAATTTGTGTTGTTGTAGGCCTAACCATGCTAACTGTACTGGCCTACCGCCCTGGATGCAAATTTCTCCGACACTTTGTCTCTGAAAAACGTATGAACATGCATGCTGAACAGTGCTGCTTTTCAAATGCCTGTTTCTAACCATCCCGTAACTTAGTTAGCCTGTGACATTTGTGCGAGGAAGATCTTGCTACTAGGGCCTAGGCCGGGCTAGGGGGCCTACTTATACTACTATACTAGTGCTAGGATTGAAAATAGCCTTTGAGACAGATTCTGCTAGTAGGCTCGTATTAATCAAAACATCAGTCATGTCAGGCCATCCTGACTCTATAGACCGATCCAACAGCACGACATACCGTTCGCCTTTTATGCCCTCCGAGTGGCAACATAAGAACTTCCGCTCTGTGCACTCTATACTGCAGGGTGTATGTCCCCTGATACACCGCAGGGCCAATTACATGAATCGGATTCGTGTTTATGTACAAAAGGCGGGCGGGGACACCACAGTAATGGCGGATGATATTTTGTGCCGTCGGATCGGTGTATAACTAGTGTGAGTGACTGATTCAAGTTAGATTATTAATTGCTACATGGGCACAGTACAAGTCATGCCCCCAATTCTGTGCCGTGCCCTACAGTGTCTGGGTTTGTTTAATATTGCATTTGGGCCAAGGGAAGTCAATTTGGGACGTACTCCAGTGACCAGGGGTCGATTTCACGAAGCCTGGCCTACGATTGATCGTAACTCGAGTTACGAAGGATAACCCATCGTATCCTACGTAGGACTGCAATGCATCATAAGTCCTACGATTCATAGTAAGTTACGATGAGTTTGGTGAAATCGATCCTTGGTCCTATGAGCCTATAGATGTTCCATTATGATAGCTACATTATAAATGGTCTTTCTCCAATCTGTACAGAATTTTTGAAGAATACGACAGTTACGACGATGGAGGGCCAACCTGACAGTCCAGCTAGCCAAGGCTATGAACCCAAGGAAACATCACTGCATAAAGAAGCAGACCACTCGGTTACTGACACATCACAGGCAGATAGCAAGCATGTTGAACACACATCCCAGGAAGCCTCGTCACAAGAACCTAAAGATGTGAGTTGGATAAACGGAAGAAAGATTACACCAATGCTGAACCTCATTTCCTATTAATTTATCGTTAAAGGTGCAATACATGATTGGTAAACGTCACAGGACAACACCCATGCTTTGTCTGATCAAACATGTACATGAAATAACAAACCTGTGAACATTTGAGCTGAATTGGACATCTGAGTCTCGAGAAAATTGCGAAAAGCCGACTAAATTTTTCTTTAAAAAGTGATCAAAGAAAAATTGACTGGAGCGGGATTCGAACCGGCGACCTCCTGAATACCATACAGAATATAAAACATGAAGAATGGTTTTGATCTTACCCCGAGATCAAAACTGTTTTCGGTCTTTGTATTACTAATTTCTGGATAAATACAGCATTTCAGGTGGAAATATTTTAACGGTATGTTTCTAACAGCACCATCTTCATACCTTGAGTGAAAGGGGGTAAACTAAAACAACAAAAAATCGCTCGGACAAACGAATAAACGATCTTTGGAAAAGATCCTAAATCTTGATTTCCTTGAAAAACCCAGCATCTGATGAACCAAGATTTCTCCATGGTGACTGTTTGCACTATTTACGAACTGTGGAGACCATTTTCTGTCTCAGATTCAAATCCTTTAATGCTCCCTTTAAGTTTAGGCAAATCTTCAGATTGCCCCGCTTATCATCTGGAATTGAATGTATAATGTATTGTGGAGCTCATGAATGCTATCATTAAAACACTTGGTCAAGTACACACAACCAGGAAATTATTTTCATGCTATATTCATAAACAGATCCTTATCTGGTTTTGTCTGGCCTTAATATTAACCCAAGCTCCTTTGGGACTGTCTTTCAGGCTGAAGATAAAGGCAAGCGTCAGGGATCCGGCAAAAAGTCTGGCAAGAAAGGCAACGGCCAGAAGAATGTTTCCTTGCAGGCCATGAAACGGAAAGGAAGAGAAAGGGTACAGCAGACCGGAGAGGCAGATGACCTCGCTGTACATATAGCTGGAATGGTGAGTAATACTCATATTGCAAATGTTATAGCACAGGGTAACTTAATTGGTCTTTACCCTAACACACCTCCATACCACAGTTTACCACACATGTATTTTCCACTGGTAAGCGTGGTATCCTAATGTAGTGTATTTGTGGTAATGCATGGTTTTTTATCCAGTTCTCCGTGTGGAGACTGTGGTAATGTGTGATAAGAAGCACTTGTCTTGTGTGGTAGATGTAGATGGTGCTAAAATCAAGGAGGAGATAATAAGTAATGTTGAGGACAGCATTTGGAATTTCTATAAACAAAAGATAAGTCACATGGATTGAGGGAAACATGTAATGAACTCTAGTGACACAAAGATATTCTTAAAGGTAGAATCATTCTTTGGTAGAATACCAAAACAGAAATCCTCACAGATTTACGTAAAACTTAACAGTTTATAAAGATAGTGATCTTAAAATTTTTCCCTGAAATGCTTTATTTTTCCAGAAAAGAGGATACCGGTAACTAAAGACCAAAAACAGTTTTGAGCTCAAGGGAGTGATCAAAACTCCTGTGAATAGATTTTAAAATAACACGAGTGGTTTTTCTTCCCTCTCAAAAAGTGGGCCCCGTATAGGACTGCAAATATCACAGATGAATGTTCATGTATTTTTCTTGATATTTTTGAAGTTATTTTTTAACTATGAAGTTAACTTTTAAGTTCAGTATTTTGCAAACCTTTTAATGAATTGTGCTCTTTTTGCCTCCAGACAATCTCGGATACAGTGCTTGCTATTACAAATGGGTAAGTTTCACAAACTGTGAGATTCAAAAGTCATCATACGTTTGTAAATAATGGATGCGATTGACAAGTTTATGGCATGTAAAACAAACCTTTAAAGGAAACAGTAAATAAACTCGGTTTCCCTCCTGGTTTTCCAGGACAGGACTTGTGTACGACGAGCTGTTGACCAGACACACGTGCCCCTTTAATAGCAAACACCACATGACTGAGCATCATGATCGCATACTGCACATCCATAGGAGGCTGGAACATCACAAGTTGATCGAGAGATGCACCAATGTCCCAGTAGGTTTAACCCTTCATTTGAATAAATTTGCATATGATTAAAGGTGCACTACCACTGTTTCCAGGACAGTTACAGTCGTTGGCTCATCCTTAATTCTTGTATGAATTGTGAAACCAGAAATTGTTTGCCACAGGCATTTTTCAAGTTGCTGTAATTTTACATACCACTTTGCTGCAAAACGATATGAAACAAAGGCAATAAATTGCAGCAAGCATGACCATTTACCACATTGTAAAACCTTGAAATTGCATCACTTAGCATCTGAAATAAGGTATTTTTTTATACTCAAGGTGCATGAAAAAATACAGGTACAATAATTTCCTTACCGACCTCCCTACCTTCATACCTGTGTCTTAATACCTTGGTGGTAACATTTGAATTGCTTTTACATACAAGGCTGGTTAAAATAAGTAAGTTCTTCATTTCGACCTCAAAGTTATAAAATCAGTACATTTATGCCCCACCTCCCACAAAATCCCCTTCGGAACCGATCCACACAACAATACGTGTGACGTCATCAGCAGAACAAGTAGGCTCGCATTGCAGTAGCTCTTGCTGTCTCACACACATTGTATGTAGGATTTTGCTCTTCCATTTGAACAAAAGTGTTGGGTTGGCAGGTTTGGGACTTGTTTACTGTGTGGCATTCTGCTGGTGGCGTAACATGGTTTTTCGTCGCGAAAGGTGGGGCGCTAAATTTGGGTTTAAAATACCTCTTTTTTTTACGTACAATATTTTAAAGCACAAACACTGATAGACATATTGAGTTTTATGACAATACAGATCTATCTAACTTCACATGAGTTTTGATTTCAGGTACCATTTAAGTAATTTGTCCTACTTCAAGTAGACAGAGTTACATTGTTGTTTTCCAATTGATCTTTGTTACAAAATTCAATATTTTACTTCTGTCCTCCTCAGGTCCGCTCAGCGTCAGATGAGGAAATTCTCAGCTTGCACAGGTAGAGATACCCTGACCTGGGGCCAATTTCATGGAGCTGTTAAGCACACAGAAAATAGCTTAGCACAAAATGTCTTGCTCAATAAAACAAACCCCATTCGATATTCATGGTCAGCGAACATCAGCCGAAGAACATTCAAGAGTAATACACAACACATGGAAATTTGGTTGGGTAATCCTGTTATGTTAGCAAATGTTTGTGCTAAGCAGCGCAGGGCTTTGAAATTGGCCCCTGCTTATTAACCCCAACCCTCCAAAAACCACTCAAATCCATAGCCTAGAATGGCAGGCTAGAATGGCAGGACGTTTGAAGGACACAGTGCGGTAGAGCCCAGGCACTATTTTTGTATATTTAGTGTTTGATGAACCTATCTGCCCCAGTTCCAAAGAATGTTGAATAAGGATACTGCACGGATATTGTTGGATTGAGGGAGGTTCCCAGCCAATGTGTTTATTACAGTTTACTTAATAGGTAGACGGTGAGTAACTCTTCAGGGAAAGAGACATATGGTTCTGAAAGATGTTTTATTATCAAACTCCATGATCTGGTCAGTATCTTCTGACCGTGGCTGCTCTCCTGTCATCAGACCATTCAGTTTATGTTTGTTTCCTTCAACACTGCCCTCTATCGATCCTGAAGAGTTCTTCACATGGTACACCATAAACCTATCCCACCCCTAATCAAAACCTCTTATCCAGGTTGAAATTTAAGGAACCGTCATAATTTGTATTCTTGAACCGTCATAATTTCCAAATTGCTTCTTTCTTTTTTTTCAACTTGAACCATGTTTCTCTGGAGCATGCAACAAAATGTTGCAGTTTTTTTTGTCTGAAACATGGACCTATTGCTAGTTTATTTTTACATTCCTCGTGAAAACTGTTCAACCAATTAATGATTTGTAAAAGCTTTCCAGACTAAAAATCTTTGTTCCTTTTCAGTGTGGATTACTTGGAAAGTTTCCGAGCTACCCAGTCCATGGGGGACAGTGACCTTAAGGCTTGGGCTGAGCAGTACGATTCGGTCTTCGACAACAAGGTATGTACAGTACTAAAGTGATTTTGCCTACATGTTGATAATTACCCAGGGATCGGACGCATAGTATACAAATAATGAGTGTTTATGAGTGGAATGGTAAAAATAATTTCATGAGGTGACAGATGGACTGTTCCATTTCACGAGGCGAAGCCGAGTGGAATGGAACAGTCCATCTGTCACCGAATGAAATTATTTTTTCCATTCTACGAATGTGAAACATTCATTATTTGTTTTATATAACATCCAAGTAGATCTTTGTCATTTGATTTTGATTGGAGGATAACATTTTAAGAGTTAGCGAGACAAAAAAAGCTTAAAATCTTGGCAAACTATATGCTCTTATTACAGTAACGCGCGTTGCACACCAACGCGTACGCGCGCACGCAGTGACAAATAAATGGAACGCCGCTTGACCAATCACGTATTAGAGTCCCTGGCGTGCAATGGTACAAATCGGATGGTTCCAAAAATGCACGGTGGATGGAACAAATTTCAACGGTTGTGACGTAAGCCATGAATTGGTCTATTTATCAAATATCACGTGACATACAATCCTCCAATCAAATGACAAGGATCTACTAAGGTGTTATATAATCATTGTTGATAAAAAACGCAATAGACCTAGATTGCCATGCACTACCGTGCAATAGCCACTGGAGACACTGAAGCCACACGCCCCCCCCCCCAGCCAACCGCAGATCATTGACTTCTATGACATCTGCACGCTGGCACGGACCGGTGAACACGGATTCAGCAAACAGGAGATAAAGGACACCGCAGAATCTAGTTCTTCATCAGTTGCCTGATGAAGGTTAGAAGTTCCAGCAGCTGAAACCAGCAACACGGCATCGCATGACTTTGATCACCTGATTTCCCTTTTTTTTCATTGTCAATAATGATGGGAAATGATGACTTTTGTGTGAAGAATACTGATGAAGTAGTTAACCTTTATTTAGTGTACAAATTTAACACGAAGTGTGCATGCAGTCTATGGCCAGTACTTTTCCTGAGTACTCATGCAAAGAATAGGCTAGTTTTGGTGAGACTCGAACCCGATACTCGAACTACTAAACCATGAATACTACAATATGAATCGATTGGCCGCAAATGACTTTGTTATTCTACTGGGGCTGTGCTGCAGCAGTTTATCATTACAAGGCTGAAAGCTTATTTTAAGAGAGTAAATCCATCGATTATGTCCAATTTCGAATCAGTGATCCTATAGGTATGTAGAGTAGCGGGGTGTTGTGTTTTAGATGCCTATTTTTGTTGGCAATTGAACTTGACTGTTATCTTCTCTTTCTTTTGCAGCATTCTTTCGAGTGTGCTAGTCTTGCGCTGGGTGGTCTGCTAGATCTGACAGAGAGGGTAGCAAAGGGTGAGGTAAGCGATGCAATCCACCATGTCCTTTCGCTCTGAACTCAAGTTCAGCCTGAGTCTTCAATTGTAGTGGCTCATAAGGCCGAAAAAAAAATTGTTGTGTTGCCCTCAGCGACCGACCTTATAATGCCAAAACTTTGGGTCGGGATTTTTTTTTCCTTTTTTTTTTCTCTGAGTCCTAAAGTATAAAAACTCACCATTTTTGATAGAAAATGTAAGATTTAGCAGTAGAAAAGCGTGTCTCCTCAAAACGAATGTTTGAAAGTCGGCCAAAAAAAAAGAGGAGAAAATAAAAAATCGACCGACCGACCCAAAATTGTAATTTTTAAACTTGAGGGCAACACAACAATTTTTTTTTTTTCGGCCTAATGTGGACTTGAGACCGTCTGTCGGAAGATGTATTACTCATGCACGTGATGCAACCAATGATTTCTGAAATACCTTGACAAACTTCCCACTAGCCAGATTGTTAGTCTATCAAGCTGTCGGATAGTCTGAGTATCACCCATTCTACTCTGTACCACACTACGTATGAACGTCTGATACATGCTTGCATTCAAATTTTATGCAACGTGGCACATCAGACAATCAGATCTGTTTTTAGAACATTTCCGTCAGGGTCATGACGGAGGCCGAGGATGTTGATTGGTCAAAACTTAGAGCGGTCAGTGCTGGGTTGGCTTGCATAGTTAATCAGGAAATCTGCACGCATGTGATAGACGGTGAGTCGCTTGCTGTGATACGGCGAGTGAGTCCATCACATAGACTAGCTATCAGATGAGAGAAATTAAAACAAGAAGGAGTAATTAATGCATTAAAATATTTGAGATGGTAGAGCCCTCTAGAATATTTTGAAAAATAAAGACAAATGTTTTATCCTCATGTTAGGTTAATAACTGCATACACACTTGAACCTGAACTGGGCCCCTGGGCTCTGCTTACCTTGAGTCTAGCATCAGCGCTTACGGAAGCAGACAAATCTCTGTGCAAGAGATCCAATTTCGTGGATGAGCAAAGAATTTTCAAGTGTGGGCATGCGTAGTTCACATAACTCGGCTAGCGTTGAACATTGGTGCTATACCAGAGAATGAGGATCATAAACGCTGAATTTTGCGTTAAGCAGTCATGAAATTGGTTCCAGGGGCCGATTTTACTAACGCTTTGCAATCATCGCTACAGCCCAAATCCATCGCTAAACGGAAAATCGATCGCTACTTTGCGTAGTAATTTTCCGTTTAGCTGCGGATTTGGGCTTATCAGTGATGATTGCGTTAGTGAAATCGACCCCTGGTCTTAGTTCATAACTACTGAGTCTCTTACTTTCTTTTGTTTGTGTGAAGTGAAATCCAGCTATATTGCTAAGCAGAAAAATAATCTTATTTGTCCTCTTTTTTTTTTCAGCTACGGAATGGCATAGCTATAACTCGGTAAGTAATCTGAATTAGAAGTAAAAAAACTGCTGCAAACTGCTCATCAGCCAAAATAATGACCTGAAATATATTGAATGCTTGGAGTTAAGAGGGCCTGGCATTTCAATCCTAGCAGGATCTCTCTCAAAGTCTATATTAGACAATTGTTTAAATTTCACTCGTGGGGTTTTAAAATGACAAAACTGAGAACCTTCTTGAATCTGCCAAATTCCATCACTTTTTGCGCTATTGCCTGTAGCACATATTCATTGGACTATGGCCAAGGCCAAGTCAGATGAGTAAGCCTCATGAGAGGTTCCCAGACTTCACTATCCTGAATCCTTTCAGATTATACGCTGTGCAGAAAAATGTCCAGTATATCATTAGGATGTTCCTGAGCTTTGTAGTTACAGTGCTTAGCCTCAACTGTCCAGTTTCGGCCCAAAGTTATGAGACGTTATAGATTTGGAATCTCAAGTGGTTTAGGTTTATTGTTCAATTGTCTCTCATAATGTGAGTACAGTTGTGCATTGGTTCTCTCCTATGCTACGAGGGTTTTTCTCCGGGTTCTCCGGTTTTCCTCCCTTCACAAAAATCAAACACTTTCGATCTCAGGCTGTACTCCGTGATCATATATATGGGTAGATGTGGCTGGCAGCCAAGGGCGCCCACGAAAGCCTGCTTCTCGATCACGTTGGAGTCGCATCCTTCCCAATTCAGCACCCCAGCTGCGAGTAAGGATGATTAACCTCCCAAGTTATTATTATTATTATTATTTTATGCCGTTTTGTGTCTGCCTTGTACTGTTCATTAGCCCACCAGGTCACCATGCACTGAAGGGCAGCCCCAATGGCTACTGCTTCTTCAACAATGTTGCTATTGCAGCTCATATGGCAAGGCACAAGTGGAACTGTGAACGGTGAGTGCTGATTCCGCCACACCAATCAAACGACATAAATGCAATAGGCCTCCTCATTCAGCTATTATCATCATGATTCAATAAGTAGATGGAAATTATTAAGGCTGTCCAAGGTGGGGATACAATAATGCATTATAGGTTTAATGTGCATTATGTAAATGAATGATAATAATGATAATAACAATAGTGATCGATTTATTTTGCACAAAAATGTGTCAAATACTGATGCTCAACGTGCCTTACAATGAAATAACTTAAATCTTGTTGATTGTTTGTAAAGATGTGTGCTTAGAAACGTAAGGTTTTCACTTTCAAGATATTTTCTATGTATGTAAGTATTGAGTACATTTGAGGAGGTATTGACATAAAATGTTCCATTCAGGGCCGTTTTTCTGATTAGTACATTCAATTTTAAGTAGCTTAAATAGACTTAAAGGTAGTATCATACTTTGGTAAGAAACCAAAACAGAAATGTTCACAGATTTACCTACAACGTACAGGGTATGAAGATGGTGGTGGTAGAAACATACCGTTAACATTTTTCCGCCTGAAATGCTGTATTTATCCAGAAATTAGTAAAACAATGACCGAAAATCTTTTTGATCTTTTAAAAGATCAAAAATAAAAGAGAAAAGACTTAAGAAATACTGTGGCTGTTTTCACTGTTTCCTCAAAAAGTGGGCACTGTATGGGACTGAAATTTTCACAGATGACTGTTACTGTATCTGTCTTGATATTTTTGCCCATGAATCTGTATTTCTTTGATAAAAACCAAAGTATGATACTACCTTTAAAGCTACTCAAGGTGTAAGTACTAAAAACGGTAGGTTTGTAGTGACATCATGTAATCTCTTCTGTAAGTGTGTAAGGTTCTGAGAAGAACCGATGGTTTAAACACTTACAGAAGAGATTACATGGTGTCATGATCACTGCAAACCTACCTTATTTCAAGTAGTTTGTTTATATTAAACAAATATGCTAAATTTAATGGAGTTCATGTATGTGCTGTAAAAACGTACCAATCAAGTTAGGTTATTGACCTCAAACAGTTTCTTTCAAATTGGTTCTCTCTGGCGTGTACCGCACCGGTGGCTTGTTGAACCAGAATGTTGTTTTATGTTTGTGCATTGCAGGGTTCTGATCGTTGATTGGGATGTCCACCATGGACAGGCTGTGCAGTATTTCTTTGAAGAAGATCCAAGGTAAAGTGCATTGAACTCATGATATTCTCTGTGTCAGGAGACAGTACGTGGAATGCCGCTATAACGAACATGGTGGGATGCACAGATATTGTCTGTTATAGTGGTCGTTCGTTTTATAGTGGTCAGTCATCATAGTAATTTATTGGGAGCCAAGGATGATGTTCGGAATAGCCAAATGCTCCGCGGTGTATGTTATATTAGCTTTCCACTGTAGTGCTTATTTCTAATGCTTTCTCCCTGTGGCACGCTGTGAATCACATGAAATGACCTTGTCAATAACAGTAACCTTTCCAAAAATGTTGCATCTCTGTCAATTTGAGACAGTAGTCCCATATTTTGTTTATTTCAATTTTTTCAGTCAGCAGTTCTATAGCTTGAATGCAGAGTTGATTATTCCATTTTGAACTGATCGAGTGTTTTAGGTCTTAGGAGTAATTCCTATTTTTGCGTCTTGAATTGTTTGTAGTGTGGTATACTTCTCCATTCATCGGTTTGAACGCCTCGGTTTCTGGCCTCATCTGACGGACTCGGACTGTAATGTTTTGGGCAAGGGCAGCGGTCTTGGGCGCAATGTCAATGTTCCATGGAATAAGGTATGAACTGTATTAAGGCTATGTGTTAGAGAAAGGTGCCTCAATGCTATAAGTTGTCTTGGCAGTACCAGGGTGCCTATGTGCCTAGCTGAATGGGTGCCCAAGTTAATAGGTTCTCATGTATTTGAGATCTTAGGGGGCTTGGGTAATGGGTACAAGGGGGCTTGCTACCCTAATTGTGCATTTAATTGGTAACCTGGTGTCTGTGTACCCTGGAACTGACACCCGGGTGCTTTGGTACCTCATTGGTTGGGTTATGGGGGCATTGGTAGTGGGTACTTATGTGATTGGGTTAATTGGGCTCCCAGGTACTAGGTTCTTAGGTCTATATCCTATGTGCCAAGGTATAAGTTGTTGTGTACCCACATGCTTATGTACCTGAATGGCTGGATACTTCCAGAGAGGTCCTGCTACCCAGGTGTTTGAGCATGCTGTAGCCTATTTTGGTACCTGAATCTTTGAGGGCAAGGGTACTTAGGTTTAAAGGTCCAAACATCCAGGTGCTTTGATACCTTGGTAGTTTGCACAGAAACAATGAGGTACCTAGTTCTTGTTGCCAGTGTTCTTGGCGGGTACTAATTAAAGATGCTTTGCCAGATGAAGGCATTCATTCTTGGAAGTGATCCTGAACAGGTTTCAGATCCACAACCAGACCTTAACTCAAAACCAGGAAACCTTCCTGCCAAACAGACAATGAACTTCACAGGCAGAAGTGAATAAATGAATGATGTGCCTTTGTGTCAGTAGTACTCAGTACTGGTGACGTATGTGCGTTGGTTCTGTTTGCTAGCCATTTTCTTGTTCCTTTCACTCAGGTCGGTATGGGTGACAGTGAATATCTGGCTGTATTCCAGCAAGTACTGCTGCCTCTGGCATATGAGGTAAGTAACTAAGCACAACTGTATTTTATATTCTGTGCATTGAATCTTGTTTGTATTGAGTTCTTGGTGTATGATTCTATAAAGTCCCATGCGATGAACTTATACATGTATGTTGATTGAATGTGTCAATGTGTTAAGGGTTAAATGAATTACTTTCTGTGAAGATTTTCCTTCAAAGATCAATAAGGAATGAATTGGCATTGTTTCTCTTCTTGTTATTTTTAGGAGTTCCAAATTATTCATAATGTAATAAAGTATTTTTGTTTTACTATGCGAGAAGTTTGTTGGAGATTTCTGGTATATTTCTTATCAATATTGTTATTTCATAGTGATTCTGTATCTGTTTTGTATGCCATTTAACCATACAGTTCAACCCAGACTTGGTGCTGGTATGCTGTGGGTTTGACGCGGCTATTGGTGACCCCAAGGTAAATCAATTGAGTGTTTACCATTTTTATGATCTTTTCAGAAGTTGTCGGGAGCAGACTGAATGGTTCTTTCTGTTGATTCTGAACATGCATGCACAATCCATGTGCTGGTTGTTATATGCATATGGCCAGTAAGGATTGCGCAGGATTGCACAGAAGTTTTTGCTTTGAAAAAATTAAAACAAGCTTTCTGGTGCTAAACAGATTCGTACTAAATCATGTCCAGCTTAGTGGAAGGAAAGCCTAATTGATACTCCCAGTGAATTGTGGAGTAAAGTAAAATATGATATTTTAAAGTCACAGCAAACAACTCGCACAAGTTGAAATTTGTTCACCTTTTTGCGAGCATTCGTTTTAGATATCAGGACTTTAACCAGACATGACCCACAATGTCAAGTCAAGTGTCATTCAAGAGAGTATTGTTGTTGTATGATATATCAGTGCCATATTGTGTTGATCTTGTACCGTTTCTTATTTATCTTCCCTTCCCGCCTCAATCTGGTGATCAGGGTGAGATGCGAATCACTCCAGTGGGATATGCCCATCTCACCCATGCACTGATGGGTCTTGCTGAAGGCAAAGTGGTGCTGGCCCTCGAGGTAAGGTCAACAACCATCTGAGTCATTATTACTCTCTCAATTGTTGGATCCATGATGATGGATTTGGATAATCAGGGGCCAATTTCATAGAGCTGCTTTAATAAGCACCCAAAAAAGCACCAAATGTTGGTCAATCTCATCCCTGTATATATTTCTCAATGGTATGATTGCTTTATCAGGGAGGTTACAACTTGAACGTGATCGGGGAGTGTGCTGCTATGTGTACACAGACACTCCTAGGCGATCCTTGCCCACCGTTACCACGAATAAAAGAACCAGATCAGAGGTGAGATAAAGTGATATTATATACAAATATCACATGGTTTGAGGGTGACAGTCGATTCTAGCTCCCGAGGTGTTACTTCCAACACCAAGGGAAGCTAGAATCGATTGTCCACCCAAAATAAACCATCAGATATTTGTTTTACCATACCTCATAAATATTCACAATTTCGTCGAGATTTGTATCAGTAAGTGCAGCAAAATGTTCATGAGCCACCATTAACTTCATGTAGGTCGAGGCTCACGCACGCGAGCTGCAAACTTTTCCTTGGATGCGCAGTGAGATGTTACATGTGTAACAGTTCCCCAGCCTACTCGCTGGTGATCAGCAAATATATCCACTGGCACGTGATAATGAATTGACCAATTGGGATTTGGCTATAGGTCATGAATATTTATGAGGTATAGTAAAATCGACTGTCCACCCGAAATAAACCATGTGATATTTGTTTTACTATACCTCATAAATATTCACAATGGTCGAGCTCGGTATCAGTTAGTGCAGCAAAATGTTAACTTCATGTAGGTTGAAGCTCACGCACGCGCGCTGCAAACTTTTCCTAGGATGCGCAGTGAGATGTTGAATGCTTAGTGAGATGTTACATGTGTAACAGTTCCTTCGGAGATTCCCCAGCCTTCGCTCTGGTGATCAGCAAATATATCCACTGGCACGTGATGGTGAATTGACCAATTGGGATTCAGCTCTAGGTCATGAATATTTATGAGGTATAGTAATTTGTGTTATTAACTTAGTATAGTTTTGTTTGTTTTGAAGTAGTGGAATGAAAATAATTGTCTTTGAATTGAAAGTAGATTGAATCAGCCTTTCAGCCTTGTAATTGCATGTACATTTCATTTTGACATTGACTGGATAGACTTTATGGATGTAAAATCAAATATCGAGTTCCTTTTCTTCCTAGAAGAATGTATCGTTATGTAAAAAAAATTCCTGTTCTGTGGTGTTTTTTCTTCCCGAGATGTTTAATACATGAATAATCTTGTCCGATTTCAGTGCTGTTGAAACCATCCTTGATGTCATCAAGAAGATTAGACCGTATTGGAGGAGCTTTGAATACCAAGGTGATTATGTAGGATTATTCATGAAAGATTTGAGGCTTTACATGGTGACAATTAGTATGTGGGTTGGTTTGTGGAAACACCATGTAATATTCGTTCATACTTTCGCACTCAGGCTTCTATGTCGTTTGCACTTCTCGTAAGTTCTCAACATTTTGATTATTCATTCAAAAGATTTCTTGAAATGAAGCTTTTTCAGGCGCTGGTCTTAATTCAATGTCAAACTGATCGAGCGGTTATTACTAGCAACTTGGTTACAAATCAAATCTTTCAAATCTTCTTGGCCAGTATCATAAAGAAGGCTTTATCTTCATTTTGCCTCAGCGTATATCGAGAGATATATCGCGCCAAGCACCGGTTCTAACCGGTCACCCCCAGATACTGTCAAAGCTGACCAATCACAGGAGGGTGTTGGCACTCAGGGTGAAGTGCCTGCTGGTGTGACTGACCAATCGGCATCGAGCATTGTCCCTGGTGAGGCGGAGTCTATGGAGGTTGACAGTCTGATTGGCAGGTTTATTTCGGAAGTCGTCATAAGTGACTCCAGACACACGTACAGGTTTGTTAAAAGAACAAGAAAATATGACTTTAGTGTTGCACTGATGATGCAAAGAGATTTAAATGGTTATTTTTTGAAGTATGAAAGTAATACACCTCATTTTGATACCTTGGTCAAAAATATTGTTTGAAGATTTTTTTTTTTTATCAGTGGATATTAACAAAAGTGGCCCACTAGAATTGATTTCTTAGGTTCCTGATATATAAGTTTTGCCATTGATTCATAATTTCTCATAACTTCCTTCTAAAAAACCCTTCTAAAATGTTTTCCCTTGAGAAAAGAAATCCGAGTCCTTCCCCAAATAATGCATCCTTAAAGAACCGTTACTTTTAATATTCACATCTCTGACATTCAGTTTTGTTTGTTTAAAGGGCGGCTGCAGTGTTTTTTTCAGTCAGGTTATTTTATTGCCTTCATACAGAGAATATACTGACAAATAATGAATGGCAAGTCTTATTTTGGTTTCAAACCAGCATTTGGTTTTCCTTTGAATGGCTTTGTAAAACGGGGGATTTTCACGCATACTCATGTAGGGAACCAACAGCCAAAATATAATGAAAAAACAAGAAATGAAGAGGCAAACTTGACCTACAGAAATGGTTTGGTAAAAAAATTACAACACCAGTTGAGTGAAAGGAACATATTTGGCAAAATAAAACCATTGAGGAGGAAAAGGTCTGTCAGAAAACCTATAAAACAACTGCAACTTTTTGTGCACAAATCAATTGGGTTACTGCTCTCAGTTCCCCATATGACATCACAGTTTTGCTCATGAATATGGAAATGCTAATTAGCATACAAACCAAAAAACCTGTTTTTAACCCTGAATCAGTGTGAGGAAGTGGGTAAAATTACAATCTCCATGTACAGTTTTTTTATTGGCACATGTTCAAGCCATAATATTCCCATTGCAGAGACCCTTTAAAGGTAGTATCATATTTTGGTTATTATCAAGGAAATACAGATTCATGGGCAAAAATATCAAGACAGATATACAGTAACAGATTCATGGACACAATGAATATCATGACAGATACAGTAACGGTCATCTGTGGAAATTTTAGTCCCATGCAGTGCCCACTTTATGAGAAAACAGTGAAAAACAGCCGCAGTATTTCTTAAGTCTTTTCTCTTTTATTTTTGATCTTTTAAAAGATCAAAACGATTATCAGTTGTTGTTTTACTTGGATAAATACACCATTTCAGGCGGAAAAATTTTAATGGTAGGTTTCTACTAGCATTATCTTCATACCTTGAAAGTTATACGTACATCTGTGAACATTTCTGTTTTGGTCTCTTACCAAAGTATATGATACTACCTTTAATGCAGCAAATCATTTGTTTGTTTGTTTGTTTTCAAATGGGCTTGGTTTATAATTGTTTGTCGTGTTTGATCTGCCAGGACATGTTTGGTATATGACGAAGAGATGATGCAGCACAGGTCAGCCTTGTAAGTAGAATCATTAGAATTCAATAACTACTTACTGTATAAAGGAGCATTTTGGCAGAATGGATTATTCAGTAAGACACCAAATGAAGGCCTAAAAAAAAAAATTGTTGTGTTGGCGTAACCCGACCGTCCCTAAAAATACGGCCGACCCTGAATTTTTTTTTCCAAGGGAAGAAATTTAATGATTAAAATCTGTATAATTTAGTTATAAATACGTTTGAAACCATTTCTGACCGTATCTCATTGTTGTATTTCATGATCTTATGCTAGCTCGTGGAACTTTGCAGTCACAGCGATCGAACATGCAGTGGATTGTGCAAGCCCTATATAACTACACAATAAAAAAAAAAATCCCGACCTACCTACCTATTTTTTGGGGGCCTGTTACGCCAACATAACATTTTTTTCTTTAGGCCTAAGCATGGTGATAGCGGGGAGGGATCCAGAGGGACCAGCCCCCTATTCCAGTTCTCCAGTATAGTTTAGCCGTTAGCCCACCAAAACTGTATGTATCCAAGGAAAAAAGGTGATCAAAGTCACACAGTAATGATAATACAGAGCATTTCTATGGCACTCGGAACACAGCGCCTTACGTGGAGGAGAAAGACTACAAAAAAGTACAAAGGGTATACGGAACAGAATATACTAAGAATACAAGCACATACAATATCAACAGGCAGTTCAGGAAGGGTCTGGGAATAAGAATGTTTTGAGCAGACGTTTGAACACAGACATAGACTCCGCCTCTCTGAGATCAACAGCGAGCTCGTTCCATAGGCGGGGTGTTGCTATGCTGAAGGAATTATCCCCGGCTTTCTTCTTTGATCTAGGGATAGAAAGCCGGGTGAGGTCAGAGGATGAGCAGAGTCGATGTCTGTGCGTAGCATTGTTGTGTGAAGTAAATGACATAACGATGTCAGGTTGCTGGTAGCAATGTTTCGACTGTCGGAACTGCTAGAGCCTTCATCATGAGTTGCCTGATGAAGGCTAGCATGCAGTTCCAGCAGCCGAAACGTCGCTACCAGCAACCTGACATCACGTGACATTGATCACCTTTTTTCCTTGTTTGTATCCACTGTGATGAATAACTCTTTCCTTTCAATAATGCTGCAAGTGGTTTTTATACCTCACGCATTAATTAAGACAGAATTAGCCAACTCCAGGTCCCAGTGGAAATTTCCAGTGGGTGCACAATGAATCAAACCACACTATTTCCAATTGAAAGGGCTTGCTCTAGCTCCCACAAGTAGTGGTCAATCTAAATGCAGGCCAACAATATAAAATAGTATACAAATAATGAATGTTTATGAGTGGAATGGTAAAAATAATTTCATGAGGTGACAGATGGACATTTCACGAGGGGAAGCCGAGTGGAATGGAACAGTCCATCTGTCACCGAATGAAATAATTTTTTCCATTCTACGAATGTGAAACATTCTTTATTTGTTTTATATAACATTTAAGTAGATCTTTGACAAAAAAAGCTTAAAATCTTGGCAAACTATAATGCTCTTATTACAGTAACGCGCGTTGCACACCAACACGTACGCGCGCACGCAGTGACAAATAAATGGAACGCCGCTTGACCAATCACGTATTAGAGTCCCTGGCGTGCAATGGTACAAATCGGATGGAACCAAAAATGCACGGTGGATGGAACAAATTTCAACGGTTGTGACGTAAGCCATGAATTGGTCTATTTATCAAATATCACGTGACATACAATCCTCCAATCAAATGACAAGGATCTACTAAGGTGTTATATAACAGGCAATGTAGCCTACAAGCCTATCTCTTGCACATGCACATACTTGTACATGTACATGCATATGCATAATGAAGACTTTATAGTCAAAGAAAGTGAACTTAAAGCAACTAGATGGGGCAGCACTATATAAGGCTTAAAGGGGCAACCCACTATCTGAATAAAACATCAGATTTTGTTACAGTATCCAAATAATCAATATTTGTGTTTTGTTCTGGCATTGTACTCACCTATCATGAGCTGGTATGTATTATGGGCCTCTGATCCCTTAAGTGGTTACGTCCATTGTTGATGATGGTGTTGGATGGAAGCCCAGATGCTAAAGTTTGAGTACTCTGCCTTGAATTAAAACTCACTTCTTGACAAAACTGGTCTCATACTACCAGCGATGTGATTTCTTAGATTTTTATCTGATTTCAGACTTTTTTGGTTTTGGATTGCACATTTTTTTCTTCCTCAGAGGTTGTGTACAAAAGTATAAGAGATTTTCAGTGATCAGATTTGTTATGCCCACTGTCGGTTGTTTTCAGATATTTTTATCATAGGTCAATCTCATCACTGTACCACCATGTCTTATCAGGGTTCTGAAAAGAACTTGGGTTTCTTAATAACAATAGAAAACTTTTCCTTTTTTCAGAAAGGAAATCAAACAAATTTACCAGTCCAAAAATGTGTGACCCGACTCAAGGAAGGTTCAAAAGTAAGATGATATTTGACATAATTCTCAAATCTCGTGGCTCTTGAATTTTCCAGTCAGCATCCCGAGAGGCCGGATAGGATAGCACGTATCTTCTCCAAGCACCAAGAACTGGGACTCGTTGAAAGATGTCATCGTGTTCAGGTACTGAAAGGATCATCCCAATTTTCCCTGCATAAGATCCATGCAATGACAACCAAATTTTTCTTTCCTGTATTTTTGTACCGTATTCATATTTTATTAGTTTTGTGAGCTGGGATCCACGGGAGATCAGTAATAATTATTGGTTTTTTTTTATAACTGAATGGATTACCTAGGGTAAATTAAATAAATAAATAAATATAATCATCAAAGAACTACAAGGGAAACTGACTGAATTTAAAGTCATTGAAAAGTGAACAAAGACAAATTGATTGGAGCGGGATTCAAACTAGCTACCTCCTGAAAACCGTACAGGGACTCAAGCAACTGAGCCATCCAGCCCTACGTTGGTGGTGCAGGGATAGATTTCTCAGATTAAAATCTGATTTCAGACTTTTTTGTTTTGAATTTCAGACTTTTTTCTTCACATACTGTGTACAAAAGTATAGGAGATTTTCAGATTTCAGACTTTTTTATGGTCCCTGATCGGCTGTTTTAAGACATTTTTTATCATTGGTCAATCTCATCCCTGGTGACTGGTGACCCCAATAGTCAATTATCTTTGTTCGTAGATAATTGACTAATGGGATCACCACCAACATAGGGCTGGATAGCTCAGTTGGTAGAGCGCCTGTACAGTATTCAGGAGGTCGCCGGTTCGAATCCCGCTCCAGTCAATTTTTCTTTGTTCACTTTTCAAATCAATAAATAAATAAATTTGCAAGTTTGCTCATCTTTAGGGATCTTCAGTACTAGACCGATAGCACGACCAATCTTTACATGCCGTCATGTGACCTACATGTATAGTGGGTATTTCATTTTGTGCAGAGCAGTTTCACCACTGTTATGCACAAAATGAGATGTAAAAACACCCACTATAGGTCATCACTTGATGGTATGTAGACATTGGTCACACGATGGGTCTATTACATGCACCTCTTTCTCTTTTACTACTATCCAAACACAGAATATGCATTAATGCATATGAAAAGGATAACTGCTGAAATACAATTTACCTATCTGTAAATATTTTCCATGTTGTGTGGGTTTTAATGATTTGATTTTATAGTCTGTCTGGATTTTTGTTTTTCAGGCGAGAAAAGCAACAACCGAAGAATTACATCATTGTCACAGGTACGTTGTAATCACCGGGGTTGTAAATTTCACTTTATGGGACATTATGGGAGAGACTGAAATATTTGAAGAAACTGATTGAAAACTTCACAAATTTGTATTCATTATTGTAGGACTGAATTCTCACTCTTGAAACCATCTGCTGCTATACATACCCTGCTGTTATTAAAGCCCATGAAGATTTAATCAGGGGCCAATTTCATAGAGCTGCTTAAGCACAAAATTTGTTTTTAAAAGCATGAAAAGTCTTCCTTTCCTTGATCAACCGTTTACTGCTTTTGAAAGTAGTATCATACTATGGTAAGAAACCAAAACAGAATTGTTCACAGATTTACGTTTAACTTTCAGGGTATGAAGATGGTGCTGGTAGAAACATACTGTTAAAATTTTTCCGCCTGAAATGCTGTATTTATCCAGAAATTAGTTAAACAACGACCGAAAATCTGAAATCAAAACTACTGTGGCCGTTTTTCACTGTTTTCTCAAAAAGTGGGCACCGCATGGGACTGAAATTTTCACAGATGACTGCTACTGTATCTTTCTTTATATTTTTGCCCATGAATCTGTTTTTCTTTGATAAAAACCAAAGTATGATATTACCTTTAACCTGTATTCGGCGATTGTTTGCTGAGCATAAGATTCACAAGGAGTTTGGTTGACATACTGATTTTATTTACCAAGGTTTTGGTGCTTAAGCAAATTTTGGTGCTTAAGCACACAGCTCTATGAAAATGGTCCCAATACGTTAACAGGCACCAATTCACTACTGGATTGAGGAAAGCAGTTAGTGATTAATGCAAAGTACCATGCTCATGGAAACAGGAAGCAAGATGCCTGCAACTCGGCCAACAATCTATAGAATTGACCCCCAAGAACTTCAGATTTAAATCTCAATTCCGATTTTTTTCGTTTAGATTTTAACTCAGAATTTCAGCTTTTTGTACACCTGCTCTCTGTGCAAAAGTATTAGAACGTTTAAATTTCAGCTTTTTTCCGTGGTGTTTTCAGATTTTTTTGTTAGGCCACTCACATCCCTGATTATGAACCATTGACTCTGATACGGTACTCATTATTCTCTCCTTCCAGCGCTAATTACATTGAGAGACTGCAAGCCACGAAGGAGAACACTCCCCGGGAGCTGTACAAGATGCAGGACAACTTCAATTCTATCTATCTCCATCAGGTATATAATTATGTACTCTGGTTCTTCCCAAGTGAAAGGCTGAATCAATGAACAAAATTGTTTCCCTGCAGAATCCTTCTCAAAGGTAGTATCATACTTTGGTAAATACCAAAACAGAAATGTTACAGATTTACATATAACTTACATGGTATGAAGATGGTGGTGGTAGAAACATACCGTCAAAATGTTTCCACCTGATATTGGTGTATTTATCCAGAAATTAGTACTACAACGACCAAAAATCTTTTTGATCTTTTAAAGATCAAAAATAAAAGAGAAAAGACTTAAGAAATACTGTGGCTGTTTTTCACTGTTTTCTAAAAAAGTGGGCACCGTATGGGACTGACATTTTCACAGATGACTGTTACTGTATCTGTCTTGATATTTTTGCCCATGAATCTGTATTTCTTTGATAAAAACCAAAGTATGATATTACCTTTAAAGTCTCATATGTCTGATTTATTGCTTGTAAAATGATATTATCCATTAGGATGTCTAGTTTGTCAATGTGCGTCTATTTCTGGGGCATAATACAGGACTGGTAAAGGTGACAGAACAGCTGCAAATTGTCTGCTAACTGTTCTTATATCATCATCGGAAACTGTAGAAAACAGTGAAAAAAGCTCACAGCATTTTCAAATCTATTCACAGGAGTTTTTATCTTGCCCCTAGAACAAAACTATTTTTCGGGTTGTTGTACTAATTTCTGGACAAATACACCATTTGAGACAGAAATATTTCAATGGTATGTTTCTACCAGCACCATCTTCATATCCTGAAAGTTATAAGTAAATGTGTGAACATTTGGGTTTGTTACCAATCCTGTACTGTACCTTTAATCAGTCTGACTCATTTTGAAACAGTCAACCAATTCTGTTTGGATTGGCCTTTTCAAACCTTTTTTTGTCTTTCCATATATTAAAAATTAGTATAAAAGTTGTTTGCATTTTGTGTGATTCTTTTTCGTACAGAGTTCCTTTGACTGTGCATCTTTGGCTGTCGGTTCTGCACTGAATGTTGTAGATGCTGTATTATCTAGACAGGTAAGCTCCTAAACTGGGGTTAAAATAAGAACCTTTTTCGGTTTTTCTAATTAATAGTTTCATTGATTCGTTTTCCTGATGGAAACTACTCTAGTTCAAAACCTCTTAAACTTCTTTGTTCTTTGCAGGCTCGAAATGGGGTAGCCATCGTGAGGTAAGCTAAAGTGATTTGTTTTGCCTATAGATTGCAGAGATTTGCTACATTTGAGAGTTTTCATTGATAATACCAGTAATATAGGACATTTATATTGCGCATTACAAATTTATTTTTATCTGGCTATTTACAATTTAACTTACATTCCTGAAACCATCTCAACTCCCTGGGGAGTGTACTGCCCCAGCTGCCGTATTCTGTGCACAGAGGCTAATCAAACCACAAAGCCATCTCTACCCTCGCAGGTACTTATTTACACCTTGGTAAAGAGGAGTAATATTTGACAAAGCGTCTTGCCCAGGGACGCAAGCACCAATAACCCATGGCTGGATTCGAACCCACAATCTGTAGATTGACCCCAAGACTTTGAGTTCAACACGCCATATCACTAGGCAACATCACCCGATAAGAGTGAAATGTGTGAGAAATGAGAGTTCTTAACTGGAGATTGGTGGTAGAAATACCTAGATGCAATTCAATTCTTGATCACACTATGCATGGGTTTCTCTATGCATTTAGTGTGCCCGAATCATTCATAGCAAATATTTGTAGGCCACGAAACTTAATCATTCAGAATTTCACTCTACCATGGATAATGTTTCTTGATAATTTGGCCAAACCTTTGACTGTTTGCTTTCTAGACCACCCGGTCACCATGCTGAATCCCACACTGCCATGGGCTTCTGTTTCTTCAACACCATAGCGATAGCAGCACGCTACGCCCAGCAAAAGCATGGCCTGAAGAGGTAGGCCTAATGATCAAATTTGCAGTTCAGTTATATACACGGAATACTGGAATAACTTACCGTCTCTTTTCTAAATATTTTGTGACCTTTGCTTTTCTGTAACAAGTTTGGGTACCGACTGAAGATCAAAATTGCTTTGGTCAATTGGTTTTACTCTTTTCAGAATAAAAACCAACATTTCAGACTGAAAATATTTGAATGGTTTGTTTCTACCTGCACCATCTTTATACCCTGTAAATTATACGTAAATCTGTGAACATTTCTGTTTTGGCATGCTACCAAAGTATGATTGTACCTTTAACTCTTGGTTTAAGAAGCTTTAACCAATATTGAATGTTCCTTAGAATGCCTCAATGGAAAAAGAGGTCGGTAAAACTGGATGACATGTGATCATGTCAGGTCTGTCCATCCAATGATCTGTATGTTATATTATAATCACATAGGCCAATGGTTTCTTTAAATATTAATAATTTGGGAGGCTAATCATCCTTACTCGCAGCTGGGGTGCTGAATTGCAAAGGATTCGACTTCAACGTGATCGAGTAGCAGGCTTTCATGGGTGCCCTTGGCTGCCAGCCACATCAACCCAAATGATCACGGAGTACAACCCGAGATCAAAAGTGTTTGATTTTTGTGGAGGGAGAAAAACCCTGAGAAAAACCCTCGTAGCATAGGAGAGAACCAACGCACAACTCTACTCACATAATGACCCAAGACGGGATTAAACCCGGGCCACATTGGTGAGAGGCGAGAGCCTAACGCACTTTGCCACCTATGCCCCCTAGTTTCTTATCAGTGTTTTTCACTGAAATGCCACCCTGACCACTGATGTCATTATTGGGCAAAAAAAAAAACACCTGTCTCCCAAATTTCACGGAGGTTTTCACTTTTCAAAGCCATAAGAGGACTTTCTTCTTACCTCCAGGGTTAGGCCAATGCTTGTCCCGCCACATTGTTCCCTTTCTCCCCAGTGAGATTGTGGCTAAGCATCTGCATATAATCAGAAATCTAATTAGGATCTCTATCTGTCAGTCTTAAGTCATTGTGTTCAATACTGCCTTCAGTTTTGTCTGTTGTCGTGCCCTGTAATCCAATCTTGTTTCTGCTCAAGCTGTACTGTCCTTCCTTGACATCAGCTCAGTTGGGTGTAATTGGCAACCAAACAGGCAGGTGCATCGAGCCAGGCACCAACTATTTGTATTTAAATCCGTCAGGGGGAAAAAGCCTTTTCATTGAGTTTGACCAAGCAAGGTCCTTGTCTCCTCTGCATTCAGAATTTATGTTTTGTTTTTAAATAATTTTCTAATAATTATTAGTGTGTGTCAAGCCCCCCCACCCCCCACCCCCAAACAAAAATTAAAAATAAATAAATAAATAAAATTAAATAAATGCAATGAAAAAAGACATGCTGGAAAATACTTGATCTTTTGAAATCATGACTAGTAAATTACTACATTTAATATTCATGATTTACTGCGGTGCCCGCCGCGATATTGGATTCGATTCACCCCGCTGACCCCAGCTAGCTCGGTGGCCTAGCGGTATGGCATCTGCACTAGTAACCAGGAGGTCGTTGGTTCGAATCCCATCTGAGCAAGTAATGTGATTTTTTTTCACGAGCACTCACTAGCACTGAGTATACAGTGCTCATCCACATCGGTGAAGGGCAAGACTAATTTGCATATTATCTATTTCCCGACCAAAATAATTTACTATTCCTAATGTGCCAATTACTTGAAAAAATCGCTGTGTAGGTTGCATTTTCAACTTCTAATAAGACCAAAAATATTGGCTATTCTAGCCCCCCAAATAATATTTGCTCTATAGAACCATGCCTGAGTCGTGACACTGTTTCCTGCATAATTTTGGCTTATGGTTAGCATTCTTGTGCTAAAATACTCAGTGCATAATGTCTACACTAGCCCAGTATTAAGCAAGAAATCCTTAATACTTATTGGAGGTTTTGCACAGTTTGCAAAACTGAAAAGTTTACATCTTCTGTAGGATCTTCAGTAAACAGTGATACTGTGTTGACAGTAATCAGGGTCATAACATTGGCTTTTGTTTGAAGTTTGAGGTTTGAAGTAGCGTAAATACACATCATTCCAAACACTATCTTGAGGACTAAATGCCATCTTTTACTCAAATCATGAACTGTTGGCTCTATCTGCAGGGTCCTCATTCTGGATTGGGACATTCACCATGGCAATGGCACCCAGCATGCCTTTGAGTCTGACCCCAGCATCCTTTACATTTCCCTGCACCGTTATGAGGACGGACTCTTCTTTCCATGTAGCCCAGATGGAGCTGCGGACATGGTCGGCACGGACCAAGGGGAGGGGTACAATGTGAACATTGCATGGAGCGATGTAAGTCACCTCTGATTATCATTATAGCATTATAATTTGCCCCTAATGGGTCTAAAAAGCCAGTCTGTGTACTTAATGGACTGAAACATTGCTCTTGAGGCACATGTCTTAAAGACATTTTGGTCAATTATATGAATTTCATCTTGCAAATGACCTGTTTCAGCCTATGATTGAGAGCAGGAACCCATTACAGGTCCATCTGCACAATTTCAAATCGAAACTTGATCATACCCAAGTGCAGTTCGTTTCAATTAAATGATCAAATGCAATCATAATCTATAGGATTGAGAGCATTTTCGTTTTTCATAGTCATTTTATTCTTACTAATATTCTTGAGCAATGTTTTTGTATCATCGTCTGGATAATTTCATTATTCTTTTAAATTAACTTGATCTGTTACTGTATTGATCTTTTTACTGTCAGATGAATTTTTAAGCTCAAAAGACCATAAATGAATAAATTAGAATGAATACGTTGAATACAGGATTGAGGAAATTACTCATCAGGTAAAGAGTTCCAAAAAGACACAGAATGAAGGAAGACAGCTTTATGCAGGAGAAGCCTATTGTTAGAAATGCATTGGTGACATTGGTTGACACTGAGTTTCCCGCTCAAATACTTTGACAGGAGAAACCAAGTTTGAACCACCAGTACAATATTTATTATATAACACCTTAGTAGATCCTTGTCATTTGATTGGAGGATTGTATGTCACGTGATATTTGATAAATAGACCAATTCATGGCTAACGTCACAACTGTTGAAATTTGTTCCACCCACCGTGCATTTTTGGTTCCATCCGATTTGTACCATTGCACGCCAGGGACTCTAATACTTGATTGGTCAAGCGGCGTTCCATTTATTTGTCACTGCGTGCACGCGTACGCGTTGGTGTGCAACACGCGTTACTGTAATAAGAGCATATACATGTAGTTTGCCAAGATTTTAAGCTTTTTTTGTCTCGCTAATGTTATCCTCCAATCAAAATCAAATGACAAAGATCTACTTAGATATTATATAAAACAAATAATGAATGTTTCACATTCGTAGAATGGAAAAAATAATTTCATTCGGTGACAGATGAAATTATTTTTACCATTCCACTCATAAACATTCATTATTTGTAAACCATTCAACTCTCTTTAAAACAAGCCGAGGATACCAACAGACCTACAGCGTGACTTAAGCAGTATACAGTGGAACGCCACTGCAACGAACACGCTGGGATGCACAGAAATTTGTTTGTTATAGTGGTCGTTATATACCGATCCGACGGCACGACATACCGTCGGCCATTACTGTGGTGTCCTTATCCACCTTTTGTGCCCACTGACTGGCAACAAAAGAATTTCTGCACTCAATACTGCAGAGTGTATGTCCCCTGATACACTGCAGGGCCAATTACATGAATCACAAGTGGGATTCATGTATTACACACACAAGGCGAGCGGGGACACCGCAGTGATGACGGGTGGTATTTTGTGCCGTCGGATCGGTGTATAGTGAACAAAAACTTAACAACGTTTAGAGTCAGCGTATAGAGTCACAAATGATTTTAGGTTCTACAGACACACAGAATTGCTGAATAGTTTGTGGTGTCTGATTGCTTTCAGAATTCTATGGGTGACGCTGAGTACATAGCGGCATTTATGCAGATTGTCATGCCAATAGCGTACGAGGTAGGTCAATTCCCGATCCTATCAGCATGGCTTTGTGTTTCTAGCTTCACACCATGAGGAAGTTCAACTTCAAGTTCAAGTTCTGCACAACATCTTGATCTTTGGCTTAGGCTTTGGATTAGGCTTTGACTTTGGCTCATCAGGCTTTGGTTCAGGCTTTTTTAAATTCAGTTTTAATCATAAACAGGCATCAAATGGGAGACTTTGGAGAACCGGTCTTCAAGTCAACAGTGCACGTGCACGCAATTATGAGCATGCACAAAACAACATGCGCATGCTCACAATTGCGTGCGCGTGCACTGTTGACTTAAAGACCGGTTCTCCAAAGTCTCCCATTAGGGGCCTTTTGCTGTGGCTTTCAGTTTCAGTGCAGATATTGTGTTTTTAACAAGAAAACATAGCTTCAACTCCATTGTAAAACCACAATCTGTATTTCCAGCTTTTTGATTACCCCGGTACTGAAATTGAGCCTGAGAAGTGTCTTATGACATGCATCCATAGCTGTTTCCGCGCGATGCATACTTCATAGAGGGCGCTGTTGTCCAAATACCATTATGGGTGCATTCCTTTAGCATACACGGGTCAGCCCTAACCTGGGAATTGATGTGTATACTGCACAAAAGAAGCGAGAGGATGGGGACGAGGTTGACTGGTGTCGACCCGTGGAAGCTAAATGAATGCACCCAAAGGATAGTTCAATCCTATAAGCCAAAGCAATGCCATTTGATCTTTGCATCTGAATTCAGATAGAGTGTACACCAAATTTCCTTGGCATGCCGGTGTATGCGTGTTTATATTTCCATTTTCATGGCATTCTGTGCAATCTCTACTTTGTTTGCTTGACCAGTAAAAACAAAAACATATTCCGGTAGTACTCTTAATAGAAGGTTACCCTGGCAACTGTATGCAATGGGCCGAATTGGTTGTTATTTTAGTTCAGCTTAGGCTATAGTGCTGTGGAGGTCAGCAGCTTTAGTGACAGCTCAATGCATTTGTGACATATCAAGCGTATGTGCAGCATCACGTTATGGTCTTGTGTGGGATTGCATTTGCCATTATTTTTAATGCCGAGATCTGCTATCATAGATGACCTTTAGAGGAAATTTTTTTTTTTTTTAATTTGGGTTATAAAAAGGTAATATCATACTTTGGTTTTTGTAAAAGAAATGTAGATTCATGGACCAAAATTATCAAGGAAGATACAGAAACAGTCATCTGTGAAATTGTTCGTCCCATAGGGTGCCCACTTTTTGAGAAAACAGTGAAAACATCCTCATAAGGGCCTACATATTTTAAAATCTTTTCACCATTATATTTTATCTTCAAACGATCAAAATTGTTTTGGTCACTGGTTTTACTGTATTTCAGGCAGACAAATTTTAACAGTGTGTTTCTACCATCACCATCTATATATCTATAAGTTATAGGCAAAACCGTGAAGATTTCTGTTTCGGTTTGCTGCAAAGTATGATAGTAACTTTAAGTTATGCAAATTAGACTTTCCCTTCACCGATATATCTTTAAGTTTTCGCTAGCAGCGTATATAAACAGGTATTGAGTGTGAATCTATTTCGTAATAAATTTTCTCTTCTTGTTTTTGTAGTTTTGTCCTGAGCTGGTTTTAGTGTCTGCCGGTTTTGATGCTGCACGCGGAGATCCCCTGGTGAGTTTGACTTTGTACAGTGAAACATATTAGTGTTATCATTATAATCATCAAATAACCACAACGGAAACTGACTGAATTTGAAGTCATTGAAAAGTGAACAAAGAAAAATTGACTGGAGCTGGATTCGATCCAGCGATCTCCGGAATACTGTACTGGAGCTCTTACCAACTGAGCTATCCAGGGCTATGTTGGTGGTGTCACTAATAGTCAATGAATCAGTGTTATTAATTATTATTGTTTTTTTTCGTCAAGAGATGCAATTATGCAAATTGTTTATTACCCTTCACCGATGTAGATGAGCACTTCACTTAAGGGCTTGTTTAGTGCACATGAAAAAAACATGCGCTGGATGGGATTCAAACCCACAACTTCCTCCTCTAATTAGTGTTATTCACATAACCATGCCGTAGTACGAAGAGCTCTCCATCGGAACAGTTGATTGGGTTTGGCTGTATATTTCAAAGTAGTTGCTATGAAATACGTTTTCTCATTTCACTGAAGTCGAAAGACGATTATATTTATACAGTTTGCACCTTGCCATACTGTTCATACATTTAATCTTTGACTATCAAAGAAACTGTACAGGGATACACCGATTAAAAGGAATCAGGGGTCGATTTCACCAAACTTTTTGTAACTTACTATTAATGGTAGGGCTTTTGATGTATTGAAGCCCTACGAGGGATAGGCCCCCTACGATGGGTAAATCCTTCGTAGCTCAAGTTACGATCGATTGCAGGGTTTTGTGAAATCGACCCCTGATGCATTAATAACTGGATAAACAATTCATTGCCAAGGCGGTTACAAAGATTCTATAGCAGAACAGCATGACGAGAATTTTCCTAGTTGAGGTCCCACATGTAACTGAAGAATGGCCTTTTTTTCCCATTATCAGAAAAGTCAGAGTCCCACTTCCCCACGTTCAGTATCTCTTGGGAATTCCTTGCCTCGTGTTTGTTTCCATAGATCAAACAGACTCTTCTGCATCAAGAGCAATCTGAATTCTGTTATCTAGCTCAGCTCCGAGAAAGCCTTTTAACCTTCTCTGGCAGACACATTTACATAAAATAAAGCGCAAGCAGTATCCATTACCTAGGTGCTTTCTCTGCATCCTTCTGTAATTTTCACAGAGGGTCTTGCAATTTGAGAACAGATGGCACCTGCTCGGTTTAATCTTAGCAAATTAAATCCCCACCAGTTTTCCCTTTTGAATGCAGATGGTCAGATTCTTGCTTTGTGCATGTAATATTTTCTGGGCTTGTACGGCATTACTGTTTGAAAATGTCATGTTTTATTAATGCAAAGCTATCAGTGTGCGGAAAGTGAGTAGGCTGTGGCAAGCATTTGAGAAATTAAATGTCCAGAATTTTAGATAGCTGCTAAATTATGATTCATTCATTGCCAAATTGTGACAGCAAAATCTTTTGTGTTAATAGCATTACTTGAAGCATACTGATTTTTGTGGTTGGCAGTGCAGCCGCTGTTACCATATGAGTGCGATTATGCAAAATTTATTAAAGATTTAAGTGGATACAGGTACCACATGGGACCACGTAATGAAGATTGCTACATTGTTTTCATAAAGATAAGTACAAAATTAGATCCACAAGAGGTACATTTATTTTTCTGCGAAATGTTTTCCTGCCTTTTAAGTACTGTATAGTTAATCTTTTCAGAAATAGAAGATATTTGGAACAGATGCTGTATTCCATTCTTCATTTTGTCAATCTTGATACATGCGTAATTGCGTACATGCAAATTTTATTCAACGCGCCACATCAGCCAATCAGATCTGTTTTGAGTTAACATTTCCTTCTGGACCGTGACGGGGGATGTTGATTGGTCAATTTCACTAGTCTTGTGAGAGACGCACTCGCTATATGGTATGATAGTGAATGCTCCTTGATTAGTCAAAACCTAGAGGTCAGTACTGGGTTGGTTTGCATAATTAATCCAGAAATCTGCACGCATGTGATAGATGCTTGCTCGCTGTATGGTGAGTGCGTCTATCACATAGACTGCCCAAAATGTGCACACCTAGCAAAATAATGGGCTTTGTGCAAGCCACAAATGTACTTAAAAAATACATGTGCACATTGCATTTTTTTCACTCCCAATGCACATTTCAGCTCACCTGATTTTCTATAGTGGCATATGTTCTACCTTTTCCAGGTATTTTCATGATGCGTCAAACAATAGTACAGTGAACACATTGTGATCATGCTCATTTTTCACTCAGAATGACAATTAGACATTTGCGATTTAAGTCTGAATGGAGTGGTACTCAGGCTTATTTCATTGCACATACACACCCCAATTTGAATTTCCCAGACTTAAGACTGTTGCAATCACATGATTTGGGGCAAGCTTTTGCATAGAGATACCCATCTCTGGAATGGACTACCATTCTTACCCGTTATGAACAGTGCATTGGCGAAAGACGTCTGTAGCAAAAGCTTGCTTGAATCATCTGAAAAAGCAACAGTCTGGAAAATCAAACAGGAGTGTTTAATAATAATAATAATATATAATTCTTGTATAGCGCCAAATCCGTCAAAATTGACGCTCAAGGCGCTTCACAGAAATAAAAACAATCATTCAGAATTTTAAACAACAACCTTAAAAACTTATACAAAGATTAAGAAAAACCTATAAATAACTAGAAAACAGTTAAAATAAGTTATCTAAAACATGCAGTTTAAAATTAATTTATTTATTTCTAATATTTAATGTTTATATGCAATGAAAGAAGTCTTTGTAGCAAATACTATTCAGACATAGCTTGCTAATGGCTAATTGGGTTTGGAATGGTGATGAACTGATGTTCAATGTGTTTGTGATGTTGACAGGGAGGTTACAGGGTGACACCGGAGGGATATGCAAATATGACCCATATGCTGAACAGCCTTGCAAATGGCAGGGTCATCATTGCATTAGAGGTAAGAGGTCATTTGTATTATAATTATTCATAATCCATATGTATACCGTGTTTGTCTATTATTCGCATCATTATGTTCATAACACCTGCATTACCATGGTCTCTCCCCAATCAAATTTCTATATTTCACGCTGGCCCCATTATCCCTATCCCCTCAGTTCCTGAGCCCATGACTATCCCTGTGATGTTCCCTATCATCCCTATTATCCCTCCATCACCAAACTCATCCCAATCATCACCACCCCAACTTGTCCCTATATGTCCGGCATCCTCCATTTCCAATCCCCATCAACCTGCTATTACAACACCTTATAATGCCTGTATCCATCCCCTATCCCAGTAATGCTCCCATCATCACTATTACCTCTCTGTCCCCTGTACCAATCTCCCATCACAGTCATCCCTGTCATTCCCACCGCTTCCATCCCCACGCCCAATCTCTATTTTCAGTTCCCGTCAACGCCCGCCATTACCACCCCTCCCTTTCATCTCTGTACCCATCCACTATCCAAGTGATCCCCACCTTTACCACCCAATCCCTCCCCCTATCCACATACCTATCCCCCATTAACCCTCTCCACCACCTTCCCCATCATTACCATCCCCACCACATCAATCTTACAAGTCGTTAGCATCCTTCTTTGCAAAGAATCAAAACTAGAAAACAAAACCAGCACGACACAATGGGAGACTGTGGAGAACCGGTCTTCAAGTCAACAGCGCACGCGCACGCAATTGTGAGCATACGCGCATTGTAATTTGTTTTGCGCGCGCGTGTGCGCTGTTGACTACAAGACCGGTTCTCCAAAGTCTCCCATTGAATTGTGGAATCTATATATCCAAATTCCTCACAAGATTTCCCGTTTGATTTTTCTGTTTATTTTTCTGTCCATCCAGGGCGGTTACAATCTGAACTCCATCTCAGAATCCATGGCCATGTGTACCAGGATGCTGCTAGGTGATCCCTGCCCATCTATCTGTCCCGGTGTGCCCTGCCACAGCGCCCTCTGCTCCATCTTGGAAACACTCGATGTACATCAGGAATACTGGAAGTGTCTGAAATACCAAGGTGTGTTGGTTGATTGTTTGAGCCTTGTACCTTAAACCATGTGTGACCAGCACTGGTGATGGAGTAACTGCTCCATCAGCAACACTAACAGTGAGCACCAACCACAAAGCTCCTTCACGGAACAGGACCCCAAGCAGTCATATATAAAGACCTCACATCCATCATTTCAATTGTCTCCTAATGAGGACTAGAGCAGGCTAGTCGAAACGTTGAGACCTTACAAGAAGTGCGAAAGTACGAACAATTCTTACATGGTGTTCCTGCAAACCGATCCACAAACACTAATTTCATTCCAACTGGATGGTTTCAACATCTTAAAGGGATAATTACATGTAATTGGCTGGATCATAGAACAGCACTTGCACTTTTTGTGATCTAAAAGCCTGCACAAGCTTGCCCCAAATCATGTCATATGTGTCTTTAGTTTGGAGAATTCAGGTTTTGATATTTACATACAGTGGAAGAATTCAGTGTACCAGATATTGTTCAGTTTTTAATTCATTAAAGGTAATATCATACTTTGGTTTTTATCAAAGAAATACAGATTCATGGGCAAAAATATCAAGACAGATACAGTAACAGTCATCTGTGAACATTTCAGTCTCATACGTTGCCCACTTTTTGAGAAAACAGTGAAAAACAGCCACACTATTTCTTAAGTCTTTTCTCTTTTATTTTTGATCTTTCGCTGTTTTACAAATTTCTGGATAAATACACCATTTCAGGCGGAAACATTTATACGGTATGTTTATTCCACCACCATATTCATACCCTGTATTTAAAGTTATACATAAATCTGTGAACATTTCTGTTTTGGTTTTTTACCAAAGTATGATACTACCTTTAAAGGCAAATTTTTATTGCACTTTCCCTCCCTTTAACTCCGTCCCGTCACATTCAATCTTCATTCATTGTAAGGATCATGTGAAGATATTTTGTTTTCTTTACGGCTTTTGACATAGTTGCAATACCAGAGAGCGAAGATACTGATCCTGCAGAGGGGACAACCACAGAGCCTGAGAGTATCCGGTAAGTTCATTGCAGTTTGACATGTGATTCAAGATGATCTGAAGAAGAGCATTCTGTTTTGCTTAGAATTCAATTTCATTGCTTCAAGCTTGAATCTTAATTTGTATTTTAAACAATTGCCAGAGGTCTTTATATAATTTTCAAAGCAATTTTTTTGGGTGGAGGAGTGATGCTTGGTGGGGAGAGAATCTACTCCGCATCAGTCCACTCTATGACAATCTTTTCATCATCAAAATTGTTGCTATTCAACCAAATGGGAGACTTTGGAGAATCAGTCTTCAAGTCAACAGCGCATGCGCACGCACGTGCAAAACAACACGCGCATGCTCACAATTGCGCGCGCATGGTTTGCACGTACGCTGTTGACTTGAAGACCGATTCTCCAAAGTCTCCCATTATCTTCTCTTTCAAGAATCTTGTACATGCAGTCGTCATTGGTTACTAGCTCCATGGTTTCAATATTTCTATGTGCAGTTTGATTGGTTTGTGAATCAGATTCAATATTATATATTTTCTATATTGTGTACACAGGCATTCCCTGTTCATATTGAAATAATCTAGATAAAAAAATATGATCCTATGTATAAATTTGTATAGACTTTAGTATGGAAAATTTTGGTGGCACTTTTGACCTGCCTAGGGTAAAAGCTACATAAGGTTTTGTAGTAAACAAGTACACTGTGCTTTGTGAAGCGAAACAGAAACATCATCAACTTATAAAGCAATAGAAAGCATGTCCACCAAAGGGGCACAATGAGTAGTAGTGTGACCTGAAACCACGGTCCCTATATGAGTCCAGAGTCAATGCAGTCCATTCTGTGGAATACCTTGTGTTCCTCCGTTCCTCTGTCCATTCTGGTTTTGATTGTGAAGTTCTTTTGGAATTTTGAAGCCCAGCAACTCTCAGGTCAGTGATTGATAGCCAGGGAGATTGAAGTGTTGGGATACTGGCTTCTAGTATTTTGTTCCAGTGGACAATATCAGTGTAAGGCTGGTATTTTGCAATACTTCGGAGAGTAAATGTGTGTTTTTTTACTGCTTGGACTGAGGGCCTGAGTGTTTCGATCCTAACAGGATCTTTATCAAAGGTTTTTTCTTTTGTTATTTGGTATCCGCGTGGTTTTTTTTATATGTAATTGCAATTTGGAATGGGACACGAGGGCTTTATTTGGATAACAAGAAACTACTGTGACCCTGCTGTCTGAAGCTACACAGGTTCGTGTGGTGTGTTGTCAAATACCATTGCTATGGATGGTGGCGTTTACCTACTCTATGATGTTTTAATTACTGCAGCAACCAAGCTGTCTTGAATGATTAAACAAGATGTAATGAATGAGTTTGAGGATTGTAGATGTGTGAGTTCAACGAAGCTGGCTAGCTTTGGGCTCTAGGCAGCTGTCTTGAAATATGCTTTAAGTTCGACCAGCCTCTGGAACCAATCTCATTAGTTGAAGCCATTTTTAATTCTTGTATTCCACTCTTGGATTACAAATACTCTCGTCCAAAATGTGGAGGCAAATGCTTCATCTGGACTTCTTTAAGGTGCATTGTTGCCTCCCTGTTGCCAACAATTATGTACATTAGTTCAGGTACAAGTATTTCATATAAACTGCTGCAACCTTGCTCTGTAAACATTTCAACAAACATCAAATAACCACAAGGGAAACTGACTGAATTTAAAGGGTACCTGAAATAAAAACTCATATGAAGTTAAAAACATCTGTATTGTCATAAAACTCAATATGCATGTCATTGTTTGTGCTAAAAAAAATATTGTACGTGAAAAAGAGGTATTTTACACACATAATTTAACACCCGACTTTTTGCAACGAAAAACCTTGCTACGTCACTGGCAGAATGCCACACAGTATTCAAGTGGCAAAACTACCGACCCCGCGTTTTTGTTCAAATCGAAGAGCAAAATCTTACATACAATGTGCACGAGCCAGCAAGAGCTACTGCGGTGCGAGCCTACTTGTTCTGCCGATGACGGCCCAAGCATTGTTGCGTGGATCAATTCTGAGGGTGGTTTTTTTTTGGGCGGGGCATACATGTACTGATTTTTTTAACTTTGGGACCACATGAAGCACTTAATGAAGCAATAATCTGAAAGCACTTTCATCCCTATTTCAGGTAACCTTTAAAGTCGTCAGTGAAAAGTAAACAAAGACAAATTGACTGGAGCGGGATTCGAACCGGCGTAGGGCTGAATAGCTCAGTTGAGTAGAGCGCATATACGGTATTCAGGAGGTCGCCGGTTCGAATCCCACTCCAGTCAATTTTTCTTTGTTCACTTTTCAATGATTTCGACAAACAAATATGTATGATAAATCAATTTGATGACTAGAGGCAACTGGATTGTAAGACTGAGAGTCCAATTGCCAGGGGGAACTTTGCTCTGCCTTCCAGCCAGGGCTCTGGATCCTTCCAGCACCCTGGGATGTGCGACCAGGCACTATAGGGTGTATGTTGTAATTGACTTAATAGTGAAAGGCCATCTTGGACTCTCAAATGTTCTTGTGCATAATGTCTACAAGTGCCAGCCTGAACTTGCAAGCAATTTGGTTATTGAATTTTTCATTCAACATCCTTTAAAAAAAAACCCAAAATACCAAGACAACAGCTGCGCTGCACCGTTTTGTTTCATTTCATCTGAATGTGTGGCATTGCCATAGATAAGACAGTCAACAAGTATAGATTGTAGGAATTTACTGTAGACCATAGTGAACATGAATTATTGGCTACAAACCAGATAGTATTATTAAGAACCGACTGGTTTAGTTACTGAGAATCCTGAGATTCAATAGCAACGATCTTGTACTCATTTCCTCTGTTTACCACCACATGCAATGAGGGTTATTTATTATTTGGGTCCCCCTTATCATACCGTCATAATTAATTTCAAAATAGAGAACCCACTCGTCACCTCAATTCAGCACAGAAAAGTGATTATCGCTGGCCAAATTGAGTGAATAATGTGTCAACATTTGTTCAGCTTAATTTTGTTTCTTTATTTGTATTAAGATTTCTCCATTCACTTTGCAATATTGTATATCTATTTCTAATGACGGATATTGGCCATGGTCATGGAGAATCGTCCCCCTCCCCATTTTTCGGACTCGGTCTCCCCTCAGACTCGGATGGACTGGACTCGGACTCTTTCTCGCACTGACCATATTCGGACACACCATTGCCTGAATGTGCCAGACCCTGGGGGTGTACCCTTAAAAGATAGTTTTGGCTGGGTTTGGGGCTGTGGTCAATTAATCCATCCCATAACAATCAATCACTCGACTGATATTCAAGAAGTTCCATGAGAGGCTCATCCACGGTAGTCCAACTTCCTTTCCGGAGTTCCTGGGTGACTCAGAATAAAATATCTGCCACTTGAAAGTGGCAGTGACGCAGAAGAGGAAGTTGCCAAAGAAATAAATTCAGAAAAAATGGCCGCCAGTCGTTTCGCACAAAATAACCGTGTGGTTTACCTGGGCTAGGCAAGCCTTTCTTGCCTATAGAAGGCTCACAGATTGCTCCTTACATGTCTGATTTGTAATTCATGCCGATGGAAGACAATAACCAAATGCTTTGAGACACAAACGAGGACGATTACATTCAGAGAATGACAACAAGAAGGTAGACTTATCATTTCTAGTAGCGGGTTTAATTTATGTTGATAATAATTACAGGCATGCAAGTCTGTAAAAGGTTTTTATTTTACATTCAAATCAATTTTCACGAGTGAACCTCAAAATGTCATTATTTTATTATTAATGGTTATACAACAATCATAGTGTCATTTACTAGTGTCACCTGTAGTTTTGCACATGGTGTCATGCACTAAATGACAATGATGTCCTGAGTGATTTTGCACAATCATCATCCCGATTGAGCTTTGACGGAGGGCGCCTCCAATACTTTCAGAACTTGCTTATTCATAATCTTGTAAAATGTCTTCATGTACAAGTAAAGCTAGAAGACACCAAGCACACAAAATACTTTGTGAAGAATGTGGGAATGCAGTTTTTATATTATGAAAGTCGGAGTTATCTAGTAAGGGAACCAGCTTGCTCGGTCAGGTGAAGTTACCGTGCTTGAGTCCGATTTTCCAGTGTAGTTGAGTGTCGAGTTAGAACCCGTGTACGTGTCGAGTCCATGATGTACTTATATAGTCACTAGTTTCGGAAATCGAGACGAGTCGGTATTTTTCTGCCAGTTTTTGCAGGCTTTCAATTTTTATCTAAAGTAGGCCCCTATGGGTTTGTTTTCCTTTGCGAAACTCGGTACCAGCCGATATCCCAATCAAAATAAACACATTTTGTCACTGGTCAGAGTTAGCAACCCTTCCTTCCTCCGTGACCACACCTTTGCCTATGGCTGTTCCATTGGGATTGGCCCTCAGAATTTCCTGTTTGGGTATAGTTTTGCAAACATTGGGTTAAATTTCATTTCGGATTTCTGAGTATGAAAAAAGGAAGGTACCAGGCAAAATCTGATGCGGAATTTACTCCAAGAAAAAAAAACACATTATGTTACTGGTCCCAGCCAGAAACTAGGAAATTCTATCATTACTTTATTTTGTAAAAGTTATTTTCGAATGGTAAAACAAAATCAAAAATTGTTTTAGAACGCTTTATGGGGTGCTATTGTAAAACCATTGCCCATCTAAAAGTATGACATTATGTCTGAGTGAAAAGGGAAGGTATATACCGGCCAAAATCCCATGCGAAACGGTTACAACAAAGAAAACAAAATAATGTAGTACGTCTCTCGGCTATTTGGCCCAAGAATATAGCCAAAATATCCCTCATTTTGATATTTGTGTATGTCACGTCTTGGGTCGATTTCACCAAACTCATCGTAACTTACTATCAATCGTAGGATCTACATTGCAGCCCTACGTAGGATACGGCGGGTTGTCCTTCGTACCTTACGATCGATCGTAGGACTTCGTGAATTCGACCCCGGGTTCAGGGTCAGTCCGAATGTCGTCTTGTCCCGTTGTCCGTCGGTCATTGTATCAAAGTTGGATTTATGTTGGTCGGAAAACGATTTCTCATTGGGAACTGATCATAAAATTATACCTGGTCAGTTTTTGTTGTCGATTGTGACATCCACTGATTTCCACAACTCTATGGATATTGTGTTCAAATCAGTGAAGACACAGTAGGCCCTATACCGCATGTTGCTCCTAAACACTGCAGTCATCAACATAGGGTCGGATTTTAATACAATGGACTAATAGTTTGCAAGATGGCTGAACTGGCCTCAGCTTTTCGGCAAGTGCAGTGTGCATATTAAAACATACCATTGCTCGACCCTAGTGCGGTGAGATACTGGGGCCTTCAGCAGTAAACGACTGCTCGTATGTTTACCTCTGCCTCCTTGCGATAAAAATGCACAACTGCCCAAACAAATTGCTCCATCCATGTTCCGGTTAATAACTCTTTACCAAGGCCCCTTAAAGGTAGTATCATACTTTGGTTTTTGTCAAAGAAATACAAATTCATGGGCAAAAATATCAAGGAAGATGCAGTAGCAGTCATCTGTGAAAATTCCAATCCCATAATATACGGTGCTCACTTTTTGTGAAAACGGTGAAAAAACGACCACAGTATTTCTTAAGTCTTTTCTCTTTTATTTTTGATCTTTCAAAGATCAAAAACAAAATTGGTACCTTTTCTGGATAAATACAGCATTTCAGGCAGACAAATTTTAACGGGGATATGTTTCTACCATCACCATCTTTATACCCTGTAAGTTATAGGTAAATCTGTGAAAATTGCGTAATTGCGTATATTAACCACTAGTTGAAATACTGCGTCCGGATATGAATACAGTCGTTTTGCTTGTTTTTGTTTGTTTGGGGAATTGCAGACATACGAGATTATATGATACGAACAAGTCATATAGCACACTGTAAATGCATCTACAGAACTTGAATTCAAACTCTATTATTGATGCTAGAAAGCACTTTACAAGGTAGCAGGCCTGTTGCGGATTTGATCATTCCGTCTAGCTTGCAGTACCGGTATATAAGCCTAATCATTTTTACAACGATTGTGAGTAAGTAATATAAGAAGTCCCCCACACTTTGAAAATGTCCCATTCTTGAAGGCAACTGTAGCCTCCAAAAAATGAATAATAAGGCATTTACGAAACGGAGGCTCAGGCTCCAGCTCTAACATCCATATGCTGAAAATATAGGTTGTGGTTTTTCATTGAAGCTGGAGTTTTCTTTTCCTTTTTTAAACCAGAGAATCTACTTCTGAACTTAACCGCAGCCAAAAGCCTCTATTTTGATACCAGCAATTTTTAGAATGGATTCACGGAATGGAGCCGGAGCCTGAGCCTGAGCTTCCGTTTCGTAAATGCTCTAAGATACGGGATTTGCATCATATCTGTCCATTGGTTTTATGTTGTGCCGCTGTCACTCGTATTGTCAGAAAGGAGCCGGGCATATGCTTGCCTGAAGTGTCTGTTCATCAGCACATAAACGATGGGATTGAGACAGCTGCTCATCCACACGGTCATCCCACAGTAGAAATGGAATGTCATGTTCTTCACCTGTGGGTCTACTAGGGTAGCCACCATGTACGGCACGTAGCAGCCGATGAACACCAGGAAGATGCACAGCATCATCTTGGTGTACTGGACGTCCTCCCGTTGTATCATGCGTTGTCGTCGTCGGCCGCCCACCGTCGCCCCTCCCGTCCCCGTCTCAGTCACGGTCGTGATGTTGTCCTGTCCCGCTGGATTCACCCGAATCTTCCGGACTCGCTTGTGGTTCGCACACACCGTCTGCAGGATCCTGAGATAGCAGAAGGTTATCGAGAGAGTTGGGATGATCAAGGCGGTGACCATGAAGAACATGCTGTAGCCGGAGTTCCTGCCTCCACGGAGGAACGTGCAGGTCAGCGTCTTGGGCTCGTAACCCAGCTGTCCCCAGGCTCCCGTGATGGGTGGTAGCAGGAAGACCATCGGGAGAATCCAGCACACCAGGATCATGAGAGCCGCACGACGCTTGTTGGTGAAAAGTTTCTCGTACAAAGGGGACTGCGTGATCTTGAGGTACCGACCGAACGCGGTGCCGGTCAGGGAGAGAATGGTAGCGCCCACAAACGTGAACATAAACAGGGGGTGTATCTGGCAGAACACCGGGCTGAATACCCAGGCGTTGTTGTAGTACGTGGTCAGGAGAACCGGCAACACGATGCAGCAATACAGGAGGTCCGAGACACCCAGGCTGATGATGAAGAGATTGGTGGGTGTCCGGAGAACAGGTGTCTTGGCTACTACTATGATGGTCATCAGGTTGCCGATGATTCCCAGTACGTCCACGGGTATCCCGAATGCGAGTGCCGAGTACTGCACTATAGGGGAATACCTCCTCGGCATCATGTCTGTGTCATTCATATCCATGTCCATCGTTAAATCATTAGTGTCATTCAACCTGTCATAAATGTCACTCACAGAAGTCATATTGTTACAAACTGCTCTGACGCATATCCAAACTGCGGTAGCACAAATACAGCCTTCTCTCTTTCTACCTTGCCCGTGCGTTCATGCGTTTTGAGTTAATAACTTTATAGTCGCAGCAGCTGGGATCTTAGTTTTAAAATATACCGACACGTGTGATAGCATCGCCATCGAATGCAGAAACGGAATGCCTATATGATGCGGAATATTGCACGGTCCCTTAAATTCAGTCGTCGAGAACAGATCACCGTCGGGGAAAGAGGAGACTTTTACCAGACAAATAATGAACGGTCTGTGGGGGGTTATACGGCATGCACAATAAAATAGTGTCTTAATAACCAATCAGATTTGGGCTCGTCTCTTCCCATCGCTGCGCATGCGGCGCGGTTTTTGCCAATAATTAAATGAGTTGAGTTGTTGCTCGTTCAACCTCTGTTACGTCTATAAGAATAAATTATTTATTTTCATTATACAAGGCTATCCTCCTCTACATGCATCTCTCTTCCGTTTCTCGCTTTTATCATAATAATAATGTAGGTTACATTAATACGCTTCTTGACTACACGTATTATTATTTACTCCACGGGTATAAATTAAAGATAAACAAATTCCCGCACTGCAATTTCAAAGTAATTCACCCTTTTACCAATGCCTATAAGATGAAGATTTAAGCATCACAAAACTCCAAATACCTGTGGCTTTGGTTTTAAACGAACGCATACTAGTCCTTTGATGTCTATATACGAGAAAGTAAAAATGATTCTGGGAAGTGAGGGATTTCTATTTAAAATATGCCGCGTGCGTTATACATCTGGGGCCAATTTCATAGAGCTGCTTAAGCACAAAATTTGCTTACGCATGAAAAGTCTTCCTTGATCAACCAGGATTACCAACCAAATTTTCATGTGATGTTTAGTGCTTTTGATTTGTATTCGGCCAATATTTGCTCAGCATAACATTTACAAGGAGTTTTGGCTGTCATACTGATTTTATTTACCAAGGGTTTTTTTGTTGGCGCTTAAGCACGTTTTGGTGCTTAAGCAGCTCTATGAAATTGGCCCCGGCCTGTTGGCCTGTTGACATGTCCTACTTGAAATTTGTTTATAGAAGATCCCAATAATTTTTATAAGCGAAACGTCGCCTTTTCAAATCAAATCAATTTCATATTTTTATCGGAATAACAGCCAAAACTTAACTCAGAAAATTGCTTTCATGCAGTATATCACGTTTATGCTATCAGAATTGTATGCATTTTATTTTAGTTATATTTATAGAAATTGCATTTTTCTAAATTCGATCGCTCGAGATGCTTTTCCCGCCCGACAGAAGCCATACACCATTAACGTGTCTGCATTGTATTGACTGACTCCTTAAAACGAATTATGAGTGGTGTTGTTGCGTTGATTGTTGCCTTGGTTATACTCGTTATTCGTATATGCCCTGGCCTTCATAGTCAGTAATAGGAGGCAAAAATAGGCCGTGCATGAGGCATGATTCTGCTTGATTTTTCCCGCCTTGAACGGTCACGGTTGTTCGATTTCTGCGATGCGTGAACGAAATGCCATCATATTATAAACATTTAGGCCGCCATAAATGACATGCTAACTGTATGTTTTGTCGCATGTATCAAGTACAGTGCAGATTGTATTCATATTAGGGCATGCCATTAGAAGCAAAGTTAATGCGACGCCTTATGCCGAAAGCTATAAAAACGGGACTTGGTAGACTTACGTTGGTCGACGTTTAGTTGTAAAGCCGTGGGTAAAACCCATACCAAAACCCGGATTACACCTTATTTCTGTCCACATTTCTTCGCTGTTTTATTCAATTCAAAGGAAATTGTTATAAAATGCATAAAGTTAGGAAAGATAAAATGCTATTAGAGGTAGTATCATACGTTGGTAGCATACCGAAACATATTCAGACATATTCACAGATGTACCTATAACGTTCAGGGTTTGAAGATGGTGATGGTAGAAATATACTGTTGAACCTTTTTCTGCCTGAAATGCTGTATTTATCCAGAAAAGAATAAAAGCAGTGACCAAAATTATTTTTGATCTTTCAAAGATCAAAAATAAAAGAGAAAAGACTTAAGAAATACTGTGGCCGTTTTTCACTGTTTTCTCAAAAAGTTGGCACCGTATGGGACTGAAATATTCACAGATTACTTTTACTGTATCTTCCTTGATATTTTTGCCCATGCATCTGTATTTCTTTGACAAAAACCAAAGTATGATACTACCTTTAATAAACAAAATGACAGCATGTACTTGAAATGAACAGAGCTGCTTTTCCCATAGAGCCTATAAGTAGTAGTCGGTTCGTAGATAATTAAAACTGCACTCCCAATTAAGTTAGCCCACTGGACAGCAACTCTGTGGGAATATTGTCAAGTGCTTTGATATAATTATGATATCTCCTTCGTACACCTCATTCAAACCACTCGTTGGTTTTTATAAGCCGATCGTGATGACTGGAATGCACGCTCTCTAATATTCTCACCTTCGTCATGATTTAAATTCGTGTCTGGAATTAATTTCCAGACGATGGATGTTGACTGTTGTTGACAGAACGTGTGCCGTTGATTACTTACTGGTCAGCAAAAAGGAGAGAAAAAATGTCATCTTTCGACTTAGGAGGCCTTTCGGTCTCAGCTCTCTCGAAAGCAGTGTTACATATTTTATCAGACGAAGCTTCAAGTCAAATTTCTTTTAAGCCTTTAAGTTAAAGAATCATTTTATACACTATAAGGCTGTAGCACTTGCTTAACTTTAATTTAAACCTTTCATTGTGTTTGGTCCCCGACAACACCTAATAAGTAATTAAAGGGATTGCATACGTTTGGTAATTTGAGCCTAATGTTTGTTTCAAACCAATATAATTGTTTATATATACCATAAAACTAACCTGTGAAAGTTTCAATTCAAAAGGTGGTAGCGTTTTTGAGATTTTGGTGACAAACTAGAGCGGTTATTTCACGCCAGATAACAGTAAGTCAATAGCTGAGAAGCGTTACGGCCATAACGCTTCTCAGATTCATAATTTTTGGAGATAAAAAGTGACATATTTTTCCATAACCGCGGTACTTCGAATTGTACGTTTCTCAATATGCATTATACTATCCAAAGCAGCTGTACTTCTCACCAAGTAAGTTTTTATTGCCATAAATTTTCAGAGTCATTACCAAACGTATGCAATGCCTTTAAGCTCAAAGTTTTATTTAAATATGTTTGAAGGTCATACATGTATGTACGTTTTGTCATTTTTATAATAATAATAATAATTTATTGTATTTATATTGCGCCCTTTCCAGGCACAGCCTGTTCAAAAGCGCAGTACAAGATTAAAAATTCAGATTTAGCTTAAAAAATCACAATTTTTAAATAACTAGCACTAATGTTCATCGATACTTCAACAGCAGAAAAGAATTTTTAAACAGCAAATCTTAAGAAGTAGCCCCGTAAAACATCAGTGTTGGTTCGCAGCCCTGAGTCATCAAGTCCAAGAGCCCGAGTCGGAGTCCGAGTCATGAACCTTCGAGTCAGAGTCTAGTAAAAAAAAAAAGACTCAAGTCTGAGACTGGACTCAAGTCTGTTACCGGTCTCATGTCTGAGATCGGGCTCGTGTATGCGACCGGTTTTGAGTCTGAATCTGGTCTTGAATCTGAGACTGGTTTTGAGTCTGAGTCTGAGACTAGTTTTGAGTCTGAGTCTGAGTCTGAGACTGGGTTTGAGTCTGGGTCTGAGTCTGAAACTGGTTTTGAGTCTGAGTCTGGTTTTGAGTCTGAGTCTGAGTCTGAGACTGGTTCTGAGTATGAGACTGGTTTTGAGTCTGATTCTGGTTTTGAGTCTGAGTCTGAGACTGGTTTTGAGTCTGAGTCTGAGACTGGTTTTGAGTCTGGGTCTGAGTCTGAGACTGGTTTTGAGTCTGAATCTGAGACTGGTTTTAAGTCTGAGTCTGAGACTGGTTTTGAGTCTGAGTCTGAGACTGGTTTTGAGTCTGAGTCTGAGACTGGTTTTGAGTCTGAGTCTGAGTCTGAGACTGGTTTTGAGTCTGAGTCTGAGACTGGTTTTGAGTCTGAGTCTGAGACTGGTTTTGAGTCTGGGTCTGAGTCTGAGACTGGTTTTGAGTCTGAATCTGAGACTGGTTTTAAGTCTGAGTCTTGAGTCTGAGACTGGTTTTGAGTCTGAGTCTGAGACTGGTTTTGAGTCTGAGATTGGTTTTAAGTCTGAGTCTGAGTCTGAGACTGGTTTTGAGTCTGAGTCTGGTTTTGAGTCTGAGACTGGTTTTGAGTCTGAGTCTGGTTTTGAGTCTGAGACTGGTTTTGAGTCTGAGTCTGAGACTGGTTCTGAGTCTGAGTCAGAGACTGGTTTTAGTCTGAGTCTGAGTCTTAGACTGGTTTTGAGTCTGAGTCTGAGACTGGTTTTGAGTGCCGGTTTGAAACTGGTCTTGAGTTTGAGACCTTAGACTCTAGTCGGAGACCTGACTCGAGCCTGAGACTGAAGACTCAGACTCGAGTCGGAGACCAGTCTCGCATCTGCAACAAGTCTGAGACTTGTCTCGAGTCTAAGACCAGATTTTCATTTAATCGTGGGCAAGGCATCTTTCCAATGACTTAGAAGATAAGTTGTTCACTAATTGATGGATTCAGGGCCGTCTAACCCTTCTTTTTGCTTGCCTCTTTGATTGGCAGCAGTGATGCATCCATAGGAGGGGGATCAGGAGATGCTAATGGAGTAACTTCATCTGAGATAGCAACAGGTTCCTCTGCTCATCCTCGCAGCCTCGATGGTGCCACGACAACCTTGTCCAATGAGGGCGCTGTTTCAGTCTCACAAGCCGTAGCTGAAGCACCAGTAGGGGATGCTGGTATGTACTTGGACCATACCACTAAAACCTGTCCAGATTTCTATTTATTGTGTTCGTGAGGCATAAAGAGTCTATTATTTTACAGTTGAATGAACAATACAATTTTTTCATTAATTAGATTAGGATAAAATAATGTAGTATTAAAATGAAAATATGCCAGTTTACAAATTTACAGGTGCCACATGGACACCATATTAATTTCGATTCATTTTTACTCCGCTCTGTGTTTTACAGTGGTACACATACTAAACATTATACCTTGCTTTTGATTACTCATACTTTAGTGCAAAACGTGTGACAATTTTTAGGCTTTGGTGAACAGTAAAACACCTTTTGTTTGTACACTTCAGGATTGGATGTTACCAATTAAAAAAAGAAAAACATCTTTTAGTTTGTACTGAAAGCATTCCTTTATTACTTTCCGGTAATAATTTTGAGAAAAATTGTAAACAACATTTCACCTGTGAGTTTTGGAGATTTGACCTTAACGTGAACTTTGCATCTGTCTTCATTTAATAGAGGAAAATGGTAAAAGTGAGGAGTTTGGAGCAGCCGGTGGTGCTGAACCGACTGACAAGATTGCTGCAACTGGCTCAACATCTGTAGCAGATTTATTTGGGAATGAGGTTTGTACCATCCTACCTAACAGCCTACCTAATTAAAACAAAAAAGGTTGTCGATAGGCTCGTTTGCATTGGAGAAAGATCCTGCTAGGATTGAACATCACGCCCTCCTAATTCTGACCTTTTTATGCTCTAAGAAAGATCCTGCTAGTATTTAAACGTCAGGCACTCCTAACTCTGACCATTTAGCCTTTGAGAAAGATCCGGCTAGGATTGAAACATCAGGCCCTCCTAACTCTGACCATTTAGCCTTTGAGAAAGATCCCGCTAGGATTGAAACATCAGGCCCTCCTAACTCTGACCATTTTAGGCTTTGAGAAAGATCCTCCCAGAATTGAACCGTCACGTCCTCCAAACTGACCATTTTAGGCTTTGAGAAAGATCCTGCCTGGATCGGACATCAGACTCTCCAAACTCTAAGAATTATTTATATTTTAGGTCATTATTCTGGTTGATGAGCTGTTGCAGAAGAATTTGACACTTTCTGGTGACCAACAAGGAGGTCGAAAGGCAAAGAATACACATATTGTATAGGTGATTCGTCTGCCAATATTGTGTACTGAAATAGCTGGTTGATAACTGCTAGATTTTAGAAGTGAGAAGTGACAACTGACAAGACACATTATCGTGGTTTGGAAACCCAGTCAATGAAAGTCATTGCAGTATCTGGGACCGATTTCACTTACGCCTTGCAATCATCGCTAAAGACCAAATCCATAGCTGAACGGAAAAGTGCTGCACAAAGTTGCGATCGATTTTCCATTTAGCGATGGATTTGGGCTTTAGCAATGATCACAAAGCGTTAGTGAAATCAGCCTCTCGTCTATCATTGTAACATCTCTCTTTGCCAGGCTCAGCTCTTTGCCGTCGTACCACTGTCCTGGTGCCCACACCTTGACAGCCATGTCTTACCCATCCCTGAGTCACTGCCCATCAACACCGCAGACCCTTGCAGTGAGTGCGGGGATACCAGTGAGAATTGGGTGTGTCTTCACTGCTATCAGGTAGGAAGTTTGTCTCAAGCACAAGTCTGAACAGCGCTGTGAAGGACCGATGGATTGATTTGTTAAAATATTGTTTATAAACGACTGCCAAATTGTGGTAGGCCTTATTCATAGCGCATCCATTTTGTCACCTTCCTTGTATACCCTTCTGAAAAACTAACACTAATTCTAAAAATAATCATCAAATAACCACAAGGGAAAACTGACTGAATTTAAAAAGCTGTATCCTCTTTGAGAGATCCCCATGTACGATTCCCAGGTTGCAACATTGCTGCGTGTATCATTAAAACGATCCTTGGGTATGGCGGTGTGTGCGTGGTTTCATGGCTTCTGACTGCCAAACAAACAAAGATAGTTGACTATTGGGGTCACCACCAACGTAGGGTTGGATGGCTCAGTTGGTAGAGTGCCTGTACGGTATTCAGGAAGTCGCCGGTTCGAATCCCGCTCGAGTCGACTAATTCTAAAAGGAAAATGGGTACCAGACTATTTCAAATCCAAGCCTCGGTTTGATTGCACTGCTTCGAATGCAGGATGGATGCACCTTGAATGAGGTCTATTGCATGATGTTACAGCATGTAAAGTTGCTTGGTATCATTGTGCAGCTGTTTAAAGAAATTCAAGTTCACTGACGGACTTGATCAAAGTCTTATCACTTGACACAAGGTTTTTATTTTCAGGTGGGAAAAACCACCTCAGTGGCAGTACAAAGCTCTTTCTAAGCTCATGACCATCGTAATTGTATCTCAATTTTCTATCCACTTGTAATTTGTACTTTAAAAAGAACAAATGTTTTTACAAATATTGCCCAACACAAGGCCCTAGAGGGCCACTCAAAGGTGAAGGCTAAAAGAAAGGAGAGAGAAAAACAGAGCAATTAGGAAGATCTGTTTGCAAGAAAACTATTAACATAACCCTGTAAGAAAACAGGATTAGGGTATGGAATTCCAGAGTGAGGCAGTGCGTGGGAAAAACTCGAGTAATATCTTGAGGTATTTGATTTGGGGACAGTACCAGAGAAAGGATGGGAACTACAAGAAAAGCGACTTGTGCGACCAAATCATTTGGTAATGACCGGTTAGGTGGTACAACCATTGGAAAACCATGTAATACCGGGTTGCATTTGCAGTTTCAGTATGGCAGTTGTGATCAATTACCCTGTGTTAAATGGGATACAATCAAGAAATTTGTTCTCTTCTGTCAAATGCCGTGTGTGACTTTTGATCATTGATGCAGGTTCTGTGCGGGCGATATGTTAATGAACACATGCTGTTTCACAGTGTAGCAACCTCCCATCTCATGGTGCTCAGCTATGCTGATCTGTCTGTCTGGTGTTACGGATGCGACTCCTATGTCCACAACGAGGTAAGAAAATTGCCCTAATGTTTTAGATTGGTTGGTTTTGGTTGGATGGCCGGTCAACAGAAAGATAAAGGTTTTAAAATGGTACTTCTTCAGGTTTGTTGGTTTTGAGGAGACATTGAATCGGAACCATCAGAATATGTTGCGTACTTCACAATTCATTTTCTTATTTGAAACATAAGTTAATAGCTCCTTTTATAAACACGTCAGATCACAGTACGTTTATAAAAAGTCGCCGTTGGAGAGAATGACTTGTGGAAATCAAACGTGCATGCCATCAAACGATGAACTAGGGATACTCAAGATTTTCATACTTTTTGCCCTTAGGCTAGATGACAGACCAGCCACTAAGGATGGAGACTTGAGCCTTGAGGCCATGAACTTAATCATTTTCCATTCTCCATGTCCTTTAGCTTGATAATCAAATTTTGTTGAAGCTGATTCCTTGCTGCAGAGTCACATGATGGTGTATGTAAATCCTCTGGTGCTTTTCAGAGTCATTGTTTCTTGGTCATATCAATTGAACAGGCCAATGACAACAGTTATCAGACCTGTTTTCTTTTTTTTTCTTTTTTTCAAAGCAAACTGTAAAGACCAATAGTAAAAATAATGAGGGCGCTAATCATACTTTCTAAACAAATGGGATGTGGTGATTCATACAGAGAGGGCGCTGTTTATCTAGATGTTCAAGACTTTTATCCAAATGCAGTACAAATACAAGTACATGTACCAGTAATGACCAAGTCAAATTTTCTCAAGTCAAGTCTCGAGTCATTTTGTTCCAAGTCAAGTCAAGTCACAAGTAATTTTTTTTCAAGTCAAGTCAATCTTGAGAATGCAAAATAATAAAAATATTTTCTTTCATCGTGCTTGTACAGATTCTATGAAGAGCTTTTCAAAAATGAAGGTTTTTTTTTTCTCGTGAGTTTTTCTCTGTTTTTGCAGCCTGTAAATCATATTTCCTTTCCTATTACTGTATTCGTTTTGGGAGACAAAGTTCAGACTAATGGTCATTCTTTCCCCATATTTCTAAGCACATTAACTCCATTCAACTGGGAAAGATTTTTGTTTTACAAAAAAAAAAACAGTCTGACCCAACCATATCCAATCTTCTGCAATGTATTTGTACCGCCCTTTGAGAATCAGATATTTTTCTTAAGGTCTTTTTTTTGTCGATTTTGGTTTGATCAAGGCTGTCATTCCAGTAAAGAGGGTGGCCCACATCAGCAAGTTCGGCTGTGACATCCCAGGATTTTAAAGACGTCTACCCACCATTGGTAATTTACTATTCATGCATGATGATTTCAACCACCTTGTATCGTATTGCATTTAATCAGTAAGCAGTGTGTACTGTAGCTTATTTATTTTAAAAATTTATGAATGCTGATGATTTGAGAAAAAAGAGAAAACTAGTTACTGGATGGAAGAGTTTCAAATGCTTTAATGATAGAAATTAATGTTATTTTGATTTACAGCGGTTTGAGCTGGTGCACAGTCATGTACTGAACTCTGAGAAGGACCTGTTCAACTTGTACGACCGAGGGCAGTATTTACCCTAGGCAGAGGGCAGTAGTCACCGTGGACTGGCAGGGGCACTCCACTATCTGCCCTAGACTGGAGTTCATAGTCACTCCGACTGAGGGCAATATTCATTTTTGATTGAGGGCAGTATTTGCCTTGGAGTGAGGGCGACCTTCACTCTAGACTGAGGGCAATTCACTCTTTATGGATCGATGACAACATTCACTTCGGACTATGGGCAATATCTGCCCCAGACTGAGGGCAATATCAGCTCCCGGCTATCACATATTCGCAGATTTCATATTTTTCACTGGAAAGGTACAACATGGGAGATGTAATAAAACTTCTCCGGATGATATAGTCTTCAAAAGTTTTAATCAAGCCAAGCGTGGTGTGATGATAATAGGCTTCTTATAAACTGTCTTCAACAACTGTTTGGCGTGTAGGTTGGTTCAAACAGTGTTACATCAAGACAGTGCATGATTCTGCTCTCAACCACCTACGAGAAACCGCCATTATTTCTTCAGTAATTTATTGCTTATTATATTGTAGATTAATTACAAATCTAATCAGTGGTATTATTTTTTACTGATTTCTCAGGATGATTTAGCTGTTTGTTTCTTTTCTCCAGCAGATCAAGAGTTGTACGACAGTGCAGTTTATGTATCGAAGAGTAAAGGAACATTGTGAATATAATATATGCATTTTATTGAAACATTTTACATAATACGTATAAGTATATCCATATAACGATTATTAACTTTTCTGCAATATTAATGGACGCAACAACGGATTTCGTCGGCTCTGTAAAATGAAGATTTTATTGACTACCAATTGTTTAAAACTTTGCTACACGTGGCATGTGTTTAAATATTTTGCGTATAAAAACACAAATTATAGGTATATACGACCATAAAGTAGAACTCTATGGTACGACATGGATAAGTAACGTTGAGGGCGTTAGCACAAGCGCCCGATGACAACACTTTATAGCCATTGATTTTGTTACCCGTTTATTTAAAGGTATAATGCATGATTGTTTTAGGTCACAGAATAGCACTCACACTTTGTCAAATCATTGTTTGACTGATTTCTGGATAAATACACCATTTCAGGCGGAAATAATTTTACAGTACGTTTCTACCTGCACCATCTTCATACATACACTGAAAGTTACAGGGAATCTGTGAACATTTCTGTTTTGGTACTTCGTATGTTACCAATCCTTATGATAGCGCCGGTAGTACCAAAGGGAAAATTTCCTAACAAATTCAGCGTTGCTATTAAGGGACATTTAACTTCTTTTGGAAGCTGAAATATTTATTTTAAAATAATTCGCGGAGAAAATGATATCCACCGCTGAAATGTGTTGAGCTGTTTGGGCGAATATCCTGTGCCTCGGCTTACCACATCGGCATCATTAGTGAGACGATCATATATAGCTTCCAGTTCCATTGTCTGTTGAAAACTTCAGACAAGAGTCCGGAGATTTAGTTGTAGATGATGAGCTTTGCCTTTTGATAGCTCTGTGTACAGGCTTACGACACCTGGGATCGATTTCACTATCCCTACGTTCGATCGTAACTCAAGTTATAACCCCGTGATCGTATCCTACGTAGGGCGGTAATGCATGCATCATAAGTCTTGGTAGTAATTAAGTTACGATGGGTTTGAAATCGACCTAAGGTGACTTCCCGGTCATTGTTGCATGTATTTTGATAATTTTTCCAACAGTTATATTATTACAAAATAATAATGTTTATGATAATTTGGTTGCTTTGTTTTTACCTTCATTTTATGCCCGACGTAGCATCGAATGCATGAAACTCCCCAGAGCAGTTTCAGTGTTTCTAGTTTCTGTTTTCCAATGTAGCAATATTATCCCAGTTTCTCAATTTTCTTATACTCAACTGATGTCAGGGATTGAATATTTTGTTGACTAACTTCGTTTTCCAATAAAAGTGTATGAAAAGGATGACACAAACAAACAAAACTACAATAGCTTTAATTGATTCAAGACTTATACTGGTATAGCTTCAACGTCAACCACTGCTGGAATATTTAATGTGCAATAATATTTAATATTTAATGTTGCCCCTAATTTATCATCCTCCAGTGCGCACACTGTGGCTTTTACATTAAGCTTATATAATTTTTACAAAATGTAGGCCTGCAGCTTCGATGGAGAACTATTCAATGGGTAAATAATCCCCCAATCCATTAGCACTGTTGCTCTGTAAGTGGTGTTCTAGTTTATATGCCACCCTTTCGAGGAGGCTGAGCGCCTACGTGACTTTCTTCTATGTCGACCTCAAGGCCAACTTTCCCATGTACGTTTTCGCCCACCAAAAAGTGCGCTTTGGATCGGTTGCTAAGGTAACACGGTGCGCAAAGCATATGCCCTGGGGCAACGGATAAGTCGCTGATTCTAACAAGTGGGGCCAACAGCCCATTCAAGTCATTCCACGCTGATTCTTCACTTTTGTCGTCAACACAAAGATTTATACCACGCAAGACTGACTTTCCAGTGCAGGACCCAACACAAACTTTCCTCTAACTCTTTTTTGTGTGTCGTGTGGGATTGTTATCCAATAATAATAGACCTATATACTACACCACTGTACGGAAGAAATCATTTCAGTGCCGGTTTTCTTTGTAGTTCAAGGCTTTTTTGCGTGTTGGATGCATGATAGCATTGCCAACCCACGATAATGCACTCACCCACTCGTGTATTCGTTTGGTTTTCATGTCAAAAACTTGAACGTTTGCCTGGCTAAGTTCACTCCCGCGGTGTCCCGTATACTACTCGCTGTGCTGCCGGTATGCCGTAAGCTGTCGGGTGTGAAAGCTTCACGTTATTATTGTCTGCCATCTTTCTTGTGAACGATCGGAGTTAACCGAGTGGAAGATATGTCGAGTAATCCCACAACTTCTGGTGTTATTCACTGTCGAGAACTCGAGTACTGATTCGGTGGATATAATGGAGACATTTTACGGCGTAGAAGTCGCCCAACCATGAGATCAGAAACTTAAAAGGATTGCTTAGTTAGAGACGGGACGCCATGCGGGCAATTAACGTTTAATAGCGCCTTATAAAACTCCAAGAAATTGCGCCGTCAGTATAATTAGGCCTATGTACTGCTGTGAAACTGCAGAACACGAACAGTGGATTTGGCTCTTTCGTTTGTAAACAACCTACAATAACGCCTTTTCGTTCGCCGTGGGAGCAGTTGGCGGCGGGCCTATTTCTTGCAAGGAGGAGCTTGTCCATGGAATAAAGCGACCGGATTTAGCAGTATGGAAATAGAAGAGGCAAGTATTTATTGTCAATTCTAGTATCACAGTTTTATGTTTTATGATAACAGAAGTAGTTATCACTAATTTAAATTAAAGGTTTTTGTTAGAAGTTGCTTGAATTTCACGATTTTCACCATAGGTAGAAATTAAAGAACATCCCTTGTTAATAAGCTTTTCAACATGTTTGAGTGGCCATATTTTGATTTATAATTCGTAAACCGTGGTAACTTATTGACCAAATTTGATATTAAATGATACATTTTCTTATTATGAACAGCTGGAAAGGAAAGAATTCCTTATAACCAGTTGCCAATAATCATGTCTGAGTAATGAATTAATTATTATTAATTTAAACCATTTTATTGTGTTCAAAATGCCAAATGAGCTTCGTCGAATTCTAATTCGGTTTCAAATGATACAATGTACATGTACTTGTAAAACACATTCCTTTTTGTCTGAAGTAATTTAATTGACCATCTTTAAAGATGCATTGCTAGTTTAGCATCTCCATAACATTCAAGAAAAACTTAAATTGGCTCTGTTTAGCACATTAAAAAGTTATAAGCTTGTGATGTCAATCCTTTCGCCCAAACACTGGCATCAAAATCTATCCAGATAAGTATGAGAAGTTAATGACCGACCATTTTAAAGATTCGATGAGGACATATTCCACTTTCTACAGGGTAAAAATGTCATCACCTGTAATATTAATCGTATAAGTAGATATACCTGTAGTGAGTCCGCCTTCCGGTAACTGGTTTATAGTGGTTGAGACGTCTGCAAATTGAGTAGGGCCTATATTGAAAAACGACCTGTCAGAGTTTGTAAAATCTGCTGGGTTTCACGTCAAAGGGGTCCCACTTCTTACAAATTAATTTGTTCTCTTAATAACACCCATCCCATGCAAACTTTAATATCTATGAAGATAAGTTGAATTCTCCTTTTCCAAAGCTAATTAGACAGTCTCGGGAGCTGTGAGTGTGAGCATAGAGCTACAGATCTGTCATTATGTGAGGCCTACGCGAAGCTCAAACTCAATTATTTAGTGGAAAGAAAAAATCAATTACACACTCAAGGAAAGACATGGTGCATATTGTTTGCACAGGTAATTTAAAAAGTAAACAATGAAAGTTAAACCCAGACTGGCCTCATCATAGGATTTAGGAAGAACATTGGATGAAAATAATGGCAAGCTTGGCCATGGTCTATGCTTGCGCCCCACGATTGGTTTACGCGAGCAGCACATAGAGGAAAGAACACATACGTACCCATGCACCCATTTTGGCAATGACAAAATATTGACGGGGAACCAGAGGTTAAAGTTTACGGTTTGACCTGAATTTTTTTATACGTGCTCGGCAAAAAAGGAGTTTTTAGCGCAAGGAAATACATATTTACTACCCGTGCACAGCAATACCGTGTCTGAGTCCCCGGGTTGGAAGCTATAATTTTGCTTCAAAGTTATAATACATGATTGGTAAAGGTAGATACCTACATGAAAATGATAAACCACATCTGAGTCACGGGAACATCGCAAAAATTTGACTACATTTTTCTTAGACAACATAAAGAATGGTTTTGATCTATACCCCGAGCTCTCTTAATGTTTTCGATATCAGTGTTTGACTAAATTTCTGTAGAAATAGGCCGACAGCATTTTAGGCGAAAATATTTTAGTATGGTCCTACAAACACCATCTTCATACTAAAAAGTCACGGTAAATCTGTGAACATTCCTGTTTTGCTATGTTACCAATCCTGTACTGTACATTATAGTGCTGTATGAGTGTTTGTGCCATTGGGATTCTTCAAGGCATACATAATACTAGTGTCAATTTAATGCACGGAATAATTTTGACCAGAGTTTTGCAATTCGTAGGGCCTACATTTTCCCCACCAACTTGGACAAATTAAGGGTTATTCTATGATGTTCATTTCTGGTTATGAAACCAAGGATTCCTCAAAAGCGCCCTATAGGCACTGTAGCTCAAAAGAAGAGGTGAAACTGAGGAAAGAGCCGCTACGCCAACCTGACTCCCTGACTTCTGACCTGGTTGAGCACTGACAAATTCAAACCGTGTTCAAACATTATCTTTAAAAATAATGTTTATCAGGGATACGCATTTACTTCATATTCTGATACATGCTTATGACAAGTACAGCATATCATCGACGAGAACATGGATTGTAATTTATGTGATGCTAAAATTGTGCACGTTAATCTGAAATTACTACTACCTTCAAATTTCAATCGAATTGGATTCGGAGCATGCGGTTTTTATCACCTTCTATCGAACAAAAAATGTCATGGATTGCGGACATTAGTTAATTAAGTTTCTCCGTTGCTGGAAAAAATCCAATGTTATTGTTTCTTGGATCAAAGATTCTTGATTTTACGCCGAGACGATTTCATTAAGTTTATGTCTCTTTAATGTTGCTACCGTCCAATTAGCCCACAGGGACCGGAGTAGAATTGGTCTGCGAAGGCCGTAAATTCTTCTGTCTTCTCGGCATTGTAAAAGGTGATGGGCGTCCTCGAAAGCAGGACTTTGTGGAAAGTTTGTGTGTCTTTTCTTCATTCAGAGCCTCTTTGGAGGTTGCAATTACTGCAGTTGGATGCCCATATAATGGGTGGCTGTTTTGTGACTGTTTGGCGGTGAAAACAAGGCACCTCTCCCATCCTATCGCGTCCATTTGCCCCGGGTAGATGGTTTGTGCTCCAAATAGAATTCCATCTCGAGTTATCTGCAAACACAATCAGCAAATACATGTATTGATTTGCCCCTGTCCATCCTACTATGCTAACACTCTAAATTCAGTGTGGTGATTTGACTGTACGGACAGACATTACACAAATAAGTGGCCTTGGAAGCCGGGCACATACTCTTCAATATCAATAAAACACTGCATTGGTACGTGTGTTCTAAAGTGATTTCACTAGCTTGTGTGAACTAGCTGATTTTGGTGAAGCTCAGTCGGCATGCCTTAGAGCCAGTATTCTGCAAAACCCAGCAACTCTTAAATTGGGCTGTATCAGTCCTTATGTAAAGTGTTTTATTGCAATTCACGGTGGACACAAACGTACGGCAAATTATCGGAGGCTGGTGGCATGTAGGCCCCACCTTCTGTGAATTCCATTTCATTGTATAGAAAAAATGCCACGCAATCCATCATATTTATATTTATGGCTTTCACTAGTTCAAAGTTATGTCACCTTGTACATTCCAGTTTGTCCATTGTTGTATACAAAATATAATGAATATACTTTTTCTTGTGCTGTTTTTGTGTGTGTGTAACTCATCACGTAATGAGTATAGTTCGTGGTATGAAGCCATACAGGGCTCGATGTCACGAAGGCCAAGGCAGATCGCAACATGTGTATCAATCTTAACTGTTAAACAAAGTGTGGTGTCACAATATTAGCTGCTTAGCTATGGAAACATGGACGACTCATCTAAAAGATGAATCGCAAATCTTTGTGAAATCGACCACAGGCCCTACGTGGTTCAAAAAATGAACGTTCGCAACTTGATACATACAGCGACATGGGACATGTCACTATGGCTACACAAATTTAAGGTCTTTAATGATCCCTATATAGGCTACACCGAAACATTCTCCAATGATTACAAATGCTCCTTTCCTCGAAGTCAACGACCCAAAAGGAGAATTCAATTGATATATTGACGACAAAAGCCATGTCCTGTGTGTAACACAACCACATAGCATGTTCGACATGGCAAGTTTGTCTTGTCTGAATGGGGAGAAATCGATGATGGCGTTAAAAACTTTATAGGTTTGGATCGATACTGAACCCCCACACGTATACAGAATTGCGTTGGGCGCAGAATGGGTTTCATGGTGACGGCGATGCAGCATACAGTAGCACACAGAGAGGGGAGTTTTTGCCTTCTTGGAATCTTGTTAACATCGTAACATGGATGTGTATTTTATCTGAATCCAGCAACTGAGCGGTTATACTACATGTATAAGGAGGTGTTTGTGTGTTGGGGTGCATGAATGTTAGTCCACGATGGATCTACTGATAAACGAGCAGATATCGTCGGTAAGTGACGCCACTTCGGTGAACATAACCTGCCTGTCCTTTTAAATGTACAGTACAGGATTGGTAACATCATACCCAAACAGAAATGTTCACAGATTTACCTATAACTGTCAGAGTATGAAGATGGTGCTGAAAGAAACATATCGTTGAAATATTTCCGCGCCTGAAATTGTATTTTTATCCAGGAAGAACTAAAACAAAGACTGAAAACGGTTTTGATCTCGAGGTAAGATCAAAAACAGTTTTCATGTTTGATAAGAAAAATTGAGTCAGCATGTTTTCGATATTTTCTCATGACTATGACATATGTCCGATTGAGCTAAAAAAAATCACAGGTTTATTGTTTCATGTACATGTTTGATCGGGCAAAGTGTGACCTTTACCAATCCTGTATATACATGTATACCTTAGGAATCACGACGTTTGGGCCGGTCGACGAAACCAACTTGATTGCCTTAAGATAAACAGAAGATAATCTGAAATGGGTATGATAATATTGGGGAGTATAATTAAAGGAAGATAAATGGAATACGTGTAGGATATTAATATTGACAATTGACTGAACAAACAGCAAGCACAGCCCTAATAGTAAACATGTTGAACATCCAAATAAATACAATCACAATGGTTCAAATATCTTGTTGCTTGTTGTTGCACAACAGCAACTTCATCATACGCGTGTTTTGTGGTGGGGTCTGTATTGATTTGAGTATCTGTAAATTTACCAATTCCGACACAGCGACAAAAATGTGGGTCGTTTTCTCACGGAGTAAGATCAAAACCACTTTCTCCATACTTTATAAGACAAATTGATTCAGGTTTTCGCTGTTTTCTCGTGACTCAGATGTCCGAGTGAGCTCAAATTATCACAGGTTTATTATTTCATGTACATGTTTGATCAGACAAATTATGAGTGCTGTCCTGTGACCTTTACCAATCATACCTTTAAAGAAGAAGGAATCGCGTCTTGATTTGGTTTCAAACCGAGATGGAAGTTCGTTTTTCTCCGAGTATGAAACCGATATGTCCTATATTAGAGGCATATAAATATTACCTTTCTTTATGGCCTGTAGGCCTACATCCCACCCGCCGCTCATTTGATTGGTTATCATCTTACAGAATTAAACTAAAATGTGAAATTTTGCATGATTTTCTCAATATGGTATCTTTTTCTTAATCATTATTTTCAATGCACCATAATCAGGGACAGGCCTTGGGCAGTTCATATGAGTCAAGTATTTGGCTCTTTTCTTCAGATTCCTTGCACGTTGTAAGTTCAGAGAACAATTCTGAAGAGATTGTGTTACAAACGAATAGTGCCTGCAGTTTACCATGCTTGGTGCAGTATTTCCATTTGTCTACGTGCAAAGTGGTTTTGTCAGAAGTACCGTACGCAAACTTGACTACTACCTTTTACTTGAGTTTGGGAATGCAATATGCCTGAGAGTTATGTCTCTCTCGCCTCGTCATAAGGTCATGGTATTTGATAGCTTTTAGTCTGGCTGGATGAAATAAACGTAAATACAGTGGTTTTGATTTGTATTAGTTCTCCAGACACTTCGTGGGTATTTATGGATGTTTGTTCTTGCCTGGTATTGCCTAATGTAATATAATGGCTCTCTAGAGATATCAAACGAGATTTCCCTTACAAACAACGAAGTGATTAATGCTCATAAACCCACTCCTAAGATACGGGGATGCCGAGAGAACGGTGTTCAGATGCGTCTAATTCAAGATCAGTTGTGGATAAAACGTCACAATCTATGGGTCACACCCATCATGTAGTGGTTCCGGGTGACGTGTGCATGTGTCCCTGAGATAGACACTTTTCAAATAACTGTATGTGCGTCTTAATTGTCACTTAAGTTAGAAGTCACATTGGACGTGTAATCTTGACATACATTGCATCTGTCATATAGCACTAAACATTTTCACCTGTAGCTTTTATAACAATAATATTGTAATAATTTGAAAAAGGTTGCGAAATTCACCATTGAGAAAGTCCCATTTTGGAACTGAGTTACCGTATATAATACACATCGACGAAGCAGCAATCTATCAGAACTATCCCTTTCTAAAAATATAACTAAATAATCCTTGTTGCGCTTGTGTGTGTATACATATGTCTTTTCAATAGTCTTGCATTCTAGAGTTTAGGCCTATGCCCTATATGCTTCGAGTAGACATTGGTAAAATGAACATCACTTGTGGATCAAAGTGTGGCACCATATCTGCATTCCTTCGAGCGAACTAAAATCACTCTGGATTTAGACCACTTTTAACAGAAAGCCACCAAAATCCCGGCACCTGTGGTCATCTATCTTGCCTCACCCAGAAATCTCTCCCAGGCCAACATTACTATTTCGAAGAGGAAAGTCTGTGAACGATCCATCAAACTATAGAGTACATCGTTCTATACATCCCCGAGAACAGAATGGAGTTTGCAATATTTCTTGAGCTAAAGGCCTAGATTAAAACGCGTGGAAGATAATAATCTCGCGATTACTTGAATGGAAAAAAAATCTATCCTTCTTAATCTTAGTGCTCCAAGTATCTTGGAAGTTCAGGTTAGAGTATTTGCAGCGATTCAGGGGCAACCTCTACTAGCCAGGTTGCACAACTTGCCGAGGCGTGTCTGTCTGTCACTGTGTATTACGCTAAGGGTCATTAAGGTGCCCTTTCCATACCTAAGGTCAAAGTCAATGGCGGCCAAGGGGGTTGGAGGCATGTAGCATTTACCCAGATGCGAAGCTGGGAACGTATGCATGGTCATCCGGTTTGATGAAAAGATTGATCTCTTCCTAGCTCCATGCTCCAAACAACCACATCTGTGGTCGTTTAGCCAGTCCCTTGGCTATACCCTTACCGCTGAGTCCTTCCACTATTATACTTTAAGGTTCATCAAACTTGTGACCCAACCAGTTCCAGATCCGATCGCTTTAGAGTGAAAATATTTTGAAATCCTGTTGATCCCGCGGTCTTACGGAGACAATTTAAATCCTTGTAATAATCTAGGATGAGAAAGATTAGTGTGCACAATGAGTTTTGTTTTTTCATTTTGTGGAAGAAGTTAACTGAGACTGATGTAGTGATGATCCGTCGGAAGCATTTCATCAGATTACCTTGTAATTTTACTGAAAAGGACTATCATATGTGTTCACTCCATCATTTATATTATTTACCTTCATAAATTATATCGAGTGCACTCACTGAACTGAATCTCAGTTCCAAATCCAAATGAATAACAATACGATACTAATGAATTGTTTTTTGTACTCCCTTACTACAAATAGGTAGCCGCCCATAACGCGGACGTATACAATCCAGGGAGGCCATCTGCTCAGAAAAGAAAGGTTCGTGTCAAACGTTTCTACATAGATTACACAATGCACCAAGATCATGTTACGATGTAATTTAATGTGAACAGATTTAGCAGTTTCAATTATTTCATTGTCATCTAATTTATTGTGTTAAAGGTAGTATCATACTTTGGTAAGAAATGTTCACAGATTTACGTATAACTTACAGGGTATGAAAATGGTGGTGGTAGAAACATACCGTTCCAATGTTTCCGCCTGAAATGGTGTATTTATCCAGAAATTAGTAAAACAACGACCGAAAATCTTGTTGATCTTTTAAAAGATCAAAAATAAAAGAGAAAAAACTTAAGAAATACTGTGGCTGTTTTTCACAACTGTTTTCTCTAAAAGTGGGTACCGTATGGGACTGAAATTATATCTGTCATGATATTTCTGCCCATGAATCTGTCTTTCTTTGATAAAAACCAAAGTATGATACTACCTTTAAATCTCAAAGAAATGCATAAAGATGCATTATAGCTCAGTGTGCGTATTTTGTGCATTTATCAATTTTACCCTTCGCGACTGTGAAGCCGTGGAAAGAGACGAGACGCCTTTTCCACGGTGAATGAAACAGTTTCCATAGAAATAGAATCTGAACCTCACAAGGGCGAAGGGACGCTCACACCACACATCACATCACGTTATAAACGCAACAAGTAAACACACGTTTAAAATGCTTGAGGGTTAAAACAAAACACCACGAACGAGATCCCTGAGGCAAAGAATTTCAATGTAGACCCCTCGTCAAATTAAAGACGCATTAGCCTTGACGTCCCTCCCAAGTTACCTGAGGTCTTGGTTCTGTGTCGTGATTGGCTGTCGAATCCCCCTGGCCGCGGTAGGTTTTCGCCCCCACACAAGGCTTCCATGAAGGGACCTCCTCTGAGCGAGCTTGTCCGTAAAACGTAGCCACAGAAACCCGTTTGTTCACAAGCCGCACGCCTCAGCTAAGTACGCCGTTGCTGTCGCTACTTGGTGGCCGGGGTCGCGTTGGTTTACGCTAACTTTTGACAAGTTCCCGATCCTAGGTTTTTTTTAGCTGCTGAACTTTGAAGTTTGCCCTTGCATGATATTAGCCGCACAAGTGCTTCAGTGGCATTATGCAGTTATATTTAATGTATGTCGACTAGTGTGCATGGATGGTTGCTTAGTGTTGGCTCTGTCCTTGACTTGCAGCTTCGTCACCACAACATGGAACTGTTTTGGATTTGATAGTAACGTGTCAGTCGCGCATGTTGAATTGAAAGTCATTCCAGTTTATTTACAATGCTACAACGGTCAATTTATTCGAAGAACCGGGTAGGTTGTGCATGTTTTTTTCCTATAGCTATTGTCTGCTACATTTTGTCGAGATATTTGTTATCAAACCGTATGTGACGTTTCGGCCAACAGAATATTTCATGAACTCGCTTAGTTTGAAGCATTATTTGCTTGACAATGAAATGATGTTTCTTCATTTGTAAACCATCAAAATGTTCCACTTGTTGCTTTATTTACAGAGGGAAAAGGCACAGGATCAGCTTCGCAACCGGATGAGAAGACGAAACAATGGTAAGTGTCATTAGCCCGACAGTACAGGATTGGTAACATACAAAAAACAGAAAAGTTCACAGATTTACGTATGACTTTCAGGGTATGAAGAAGGTGCTGGTAGAAACATACCGTTAAAACATTTCCGCCTGAAATGTTATCCAGAAAGTAGTAACAAAGACCGAAAACAGTCTGGGTACTGATCAAAACCATTCTTTATATTTTATGAGAAAAATGAAGTCGGGTTTTAGCTATTTTCCCCTGACTCATGACTCAGATATCCGATTGAGCTCAAATTTTCACAGGTTTATAATTTCATACACATAATTATTGGATCAGACACTGTGTGTGTGCTGTTCTGTGACCTTTACCAATCATGAACTTTTTTTGTCAAGTATTCATGGTGTTCCCCAAAATGTGACCTACATAGGTCTATAGTCGGGTTCTATAAAACTTTTTTAGTAGTTGTACGAAAATGAAAACAATTTTCAGAATTTGTTTGATGAGACAGAGACACTACATTTAATCAAAACCGGTGCTTTAATAAGAAAACGGATTTGAAACTTTGCTTGGTGTAGAAAGTAAGAACTACAGATGTATTATTTGCGGTTGACAAACATAAATTGTCTCTTGGTCGATCAAGAATATGGTTCAGAACCTCAGTTTGAAGCGATGTTGATTCTGTATACCTTAACATTAAACATGTCGGTCTGCATCATTACTTAAGTATGCTTGTTTGGATTCTGTGACGATTCCTGTCGAACTTTAAAAAGAAATCGGTATTACAATTAAAAACTGTCAAAAAAATGTTTTACATTGAGACAGCTATCAAACATATGGTCATAATGGAAGTTAAACATTTCGTGTTCTATGTTTTTGAAGCATACGCATGAAATTGGAATATTAACATCTGTTGCAATTTTCAGGTTAAACATTTATATAATTTTCAAAGCCAACTTTGCTTTCGATAAGAAACACATAATTTATTTATTCTTCCACTCGAAAGGTACCTCTTCATCAATGGTTTCGACCAGGTTACGGAGCAACCAGCGTGATCGGGGCGATTCGACTCTGCTGCCAGGGGTGCAGTCGATCTCCCACAATCCAAAACGCAACTCAAGCGAGGAATGGTATTAAACATAATTTATTTGCCGTTTTGAGAAATATTCCTTTGTTCCCATGAAAGCACTCTCAGTTCCGGCTCTTGATTATTATAATAACTTCGTTTTGTTCATAATTACCCCCTCTGCGTATTGAAGCCTTACATTTCGGCATTATTGAATCGCTTCCTCTTGTACTATTGTGGAACTTTTTAAACCTAAAATTATCGCACGCATATTAAAGGTAGTATCATACTTTGGTAGCAGACCGAAACAGAAATCTTCACAGATTTACCTATAACTTACAGGGTACATGTATAAAGATGGTGATGGTAGAAACATATACCTTTGAAATTTTCCTGCCTGAAAAGAGCAGAAAAGAGAAAAACAAGTGACCAAAATCATTTTTGATTTTTTAAAGATCAAATATAAACATGTATCTGCCTTGATATTTGTGCCCGTGAATGTGTATTTCTTTGAAAAAACAAAACTGTTTTCTCAAAAAGTGGGCACAGTATGGGACTGAAATTTTCACAGACTGTTACTGTATCGGCCTTGATATTTTTGCCCATGAATGTGTATTTCTTTGACAACAACCAAAGTATGATATTACCTTTAACAATATATTGCATCTTCCAGGGTGTTGGTACACGCACAATCGAATCTACAAGTATTCTATACTTTCTTTGTGTTTTGAGACAAAGTATCAGGGATGTGAAACGTCAGATTTAAATTTGAATTCCATTTTATTTTTGGTTAAGATTTTAACTCAAAATTTCAGCTTGTTTTGTACACCTGCTCTTTAAAAAAGTATGGGAAACACCTGCTCTTTACGAAAGCATATAGGGACTTTTAAATTTCACATTTTTCCGTGGTGTTTTCAGAGTTTGTTGTGTGTGGCCACTCACGTCCCTGATAACCCTGAAGTATGCTATTAGGCCATTCCATTAATTTTGTCAGCTTAAAATATTGGAGGAAAACGTGGACAATATTTCTTTTCAAAAACACACAACAAAAACACAATCTGCATGCCACTTTTGGACGAAAGAGACAATGTATGATTCGTATTCTGTGATCAGGTTTCGTTAAAGGGCCCTAATAGAAGAAATCATTCCATGTTCACCCTGTTTCCCCATCTCAGGAGAGGCCAAGAGGCCCGCTACGGCACCCTAACTCACCCGGACAGAGTGACCGGGGAGAAGAGGCACAGGCCAGGCGAGGTACCGCTGACGGAACTGGTCGACAGGGTGATACAACGAAGGAGCCATGCCACATCCAACAGCTCCCCTATGACCATCAGGTATACATGCATGCATATTCAGTGTTTCATTACCTACAATTCCATTTTTGTCTATACCAAATTGGAGCAACAATTTGAATGGTGTGCATGTATATAACATACGCAAATCTGTATCACTATCATCATCATGATTTGTTACTTTAAAGCGTTTTTATATGAACATTCTTGTTGGACAAACCGTAACGATAACTCATCAATTACAGAATCGTTTGTACTTTCGCACTTCTATATCGTTCGCACTTCTCGTAAGGTCTCAACGTTTCGACTAGCCTGCTTTAGTCCTCATCAGGAGAAATTACAAACATGTTGACTATGATCAGAGAAGCAGTATGGACCTATATACTTTAAGGCTGACTAATACTCCTAGGCTAATTGTTATATGTGATTTATTTCACCGTACTATTAAATTTCATATTCATTTTCATTTTTTTTTTCAGAGCTATCAAGCCACCTGCTCCTCCGTTCGCCATCCAACATCCGGGTCTCATAAGGTGAATGACGTCAACTTATAATGAAACACAGTATAATAATACGGTGACCGACCTGCTTTACGGCCTGTCTAAATGTATGATTCATGACCAAAACTTTGACTTTTGCTATTGGGGAGCTTAACACCGTAAACATTCATATTTTAAACAAAAAAAACATTTGTTTTTATATTCTCAAACTTTTTTTTTGGCTGCTGTCAGCTTAAAACAGTAGAACCAAATCATAGCGATCTTTTTATAATCATGATTGACAGACTGGAATTTGTTGTTGCCATACCCATCACTGAAGTGACCCCCCCCCCCCCCAAGTCCTACAGCTAGAAATGTTTGCAGCCTAGGCTTAAACCATTGCCACCGCTCCTTTATAATTATCTAGCTCACTAACAATTGTTCCATTATTTGCACAATTTAGAAAAATACAGCCCAACAACAAAAGGAAGCCGAGAAGCGGAGGACCTTACGTCGTAGTCCTCAACAGAAGCTCATCAACCAAGTTACCAGACTCAATCGGTTCGACCCAAGAGTCAAGAGATCTTCCTCCGCTGAAACAGCAGAGCAACCCCGCTGATGCGGAGATTGCGACGTGGAGACCGGAGCTGACGACCACTCACGAACCCTACGTGCACCCGAATGCCGAGGACAGGTCTGTGACGAACTACCGGCTGCAGATGCAGCAGGCCATCAAGATAGCGGAGCTCCGGGGCGACTTCTCAGCCAGTGTGAAGCCCATGCATAAGCACGCCCCGCTGCCTGCCATCCAGGTGGCTTACGAAGTAGCCGACAAACCTCAGGTTAACACCGTGAACGACATGGTTCCCGCCGATACGAAAGCAGAAACCAGTGAGAAATTAGAGGTTGAGGACAAAGAACCTGACACTGAAGGCATTAAGAACGCACCTAGTGAGTCGCGCGCAAAGACAAACAGATACACCTCAAGCCAAGAGGTCCTGAAACTGATGCAGGCGCGCAAGCATGCTAAGAAGAGAAAGTCCAAGGGTAATGAATTCAACACCCCACTGAGAACTCGCAACAGATTCACCTACAAGATGAAAGTGTTCAAGGAAGACATCCAAAAGGCGCGAGAGCTCTCCATGATCCAGGAGGACCAGTCCTCCATCAGCGATCGACTGAGCAGACTGTCGGCCGGGCGGACCAGCGTGGCATCCTTCAGGAGTGTGGGCTCCCTGAAACGGATTGAAGAGTCTGAAGTCCCTGGTTGCGAGAAATCAATCCGACGGAGGCAACCTCTGGGTGTTCCAGAGGCAAAAGCACCAGAAGGCCCCGAACCGTCCCTGCCAGCTGCATCCGAGGAGAGTCGTATCGATTCAGTGGAGAAAACAGACTCTGGAATTACCAATGCTAATGACACAGTGCCCGATCCTCAGGAGATGACACCCTCTCCTCCTGAGGATCCCATTCTCAGTGATAGCAATACTATGGATGACTTTCCATTAAACTCTGCGGATGAGAAGCTTCAAGGTCAGATTGAACAGCACGCACAAGCTCCTGACCCTGGAAATGATCATCTGGAAAGCACTCCGGGCTTACCTGGTGAATCAGCAGACTCTGGTCAAATTGATAGACACACCGGTGATTCCCACGAAGAGGCCTCAAGTCCTAGAGAGTCCCGGGCGAACGAATCGCTCGAGACCGGTGCAGCCGATGCTGCCCCAGCGCCGTTCGACGACCCACAGGTTGTGGTGGAAACTCGACTTGCAATAAACCAGAAGTCGTATGAGAAAACAGACAGCGACGGTAGCATTGCCGCAGACACCTTTGACATGAAAGACATCATCTTGCCAGCTGAGACGGTCCAATGAATCTCTGTACCACCCAAGCATGTTCTGTAAATTGTTGTAAATCCCTTTTATTTAAATTCTTATACCGAGTCATTTTTTTATTCAGGCACTTGGACAGTGTAAATCACCAAAATGTCGCGATGTCAGCATTATTAAAACAAACTGCGACTCTAGAGGCCGATTTCATAAAGCTCTGCGACGCGTCGCAACTCGATTTGCGACGCGTCCTAGCTGCGACGCGTCGCATCAGATGTGGTGAGTCCATAGAGAAAGGATAGGTCTTAACTCTGCGATGCGTCGTAAGTTTTATGAAATCGGCCCCAGCTCACCTGAATATCCATTTGCAGTAGTCTGTTGATAATGTCATCATTTTGTCATTGCGGTCAATCGTATATTGCCCATGCAATATGCCGTTACATATATCGGTAGGTTTTTTTTTTTTGCCCAGTGCAGTTGCGGCGCCCAGCATGACGTTTCTACAAGCCAGCATTATATAAATTGAAGCGCATTAGGGGAAATTTGGAATGTATAGACAGACTTCCAATGCGAATAGTAATTGGTCTACTTCATCACTTCATTTAAATACATCCTGGGCCAATTTCATAGAGCTGCTTAAGTAAAAAAAAAAATTGCTTTTAAGCATGAAAGGTCAAACAGGATTACCAATCAATAGCCATCATGTGATGTTTACTGCTTTTGATTTGTACCCGGCCGTTGTTTACTGAGCATAACATTCACAAGTTTTGGCAAGCATTCTGATTTTATTTACCAAGGTTTTTGGTGCTTAAGCAGCTCTATGAAATTGGCCCCAGATGGGTCAGCTTAATGTGTCATGCAGCTTAATACGGAGGTCTCTTGCAGTTTGGAAACAGCCAGTTATGGAGGGCACATCCTCAGCAAATGAAAACACGAACAATCTCGCGATAAAATGGCAGTGAAATGCTAAACAAGTGAGACAAACTTGTACTTTTTTCCCCAGAGGCTGAGAAGGGTTAGGAATTAGATCAACACATTCAAAGATCAGTTCTGACATGTATTACATGAAAATCGCTCCAAATGTTAAAACTGGATTTTAATTTACTTGAAATCGAACAATATTGCAATTATTGTTATGAATACACTATTGTTATCAACACTATTAAACATGTGTTTATCAACAGCACCACTCTAACTACAATCTGGGGCCGATTTCATGGAACTGCTTAGCGAAAATAAAATTGCTTAGCACACAAATGTCTTGCCCAATAAAACAAACCGCCATAACAAATTCCATTTGATATTCACGGTCAGTGATCAACAGCAAAAGAACAATCACAAGTGATACCCAACACATGGAAATCTAGTTGTTAATGCTGGTTTTTATTAAGACAGAAAATGGTTAGCAAGTTTTTGTGCTAAGCAGGGTCGTAAAATTGGCCCATGGATTAATGCATGTATAATGTGTTTCCAGAAACATGCACCATACACTCGGAATGGTCTTTATAAAAAAATATGCAATTATAAGCTTATCAACTCAATTTTATATGTACATGGCACATAAACACAGCACTGTGAGTGTGACCACATGAAATACAAAATACAGTCCGCGGTACATTCACTGTGTTCTAAAAATATATGATATTTCGTTTGTACGACTGGACTGTGTGGAATATAAAAGTTTGTGGTGCAAAATTACTTGCAAAGCACTGTTGTGATATTCCACGTAAATAAGCCGTGGTGGATGGACTCTCCTTCAAAACTGTCAATGATTTTCCTTTTCTGTTATTTAAAAATTGTTCCAGGTGTAGGAGAAGTTTCTATTAATGGGATTAATATTATTACACTGTATTTATCTATTACTGATGCATGATTATGTCCAGTCAAGTATGGCCCTGGCAGCCATGAATCCGTATTTATGTAAACCATTGGCTGTAATACAATGAAGATTCAGGAATAGGAATGGAATTATCAGAGGATAAGTAATCATAGAAACCAACATGGAGGATGGAAACATTTACATGTTCATGTACATGTACTCACAATATTATTCAGTCAAGCAACAGAAAACCATCAGGTATGCTACTGAACTCACTCGGTTTTTTGAATACAAAATACATTTATCTAAACATCATCAGTATCCGTTTCCTTAATGTAGTAATTTTATTTGTGAAAAAGTATGTATCCAAATAAACTTGTACACAATTATTATTTACAGGTACAAAATGATTTGCACTGGTATTGTTACAGTTGATCCCCTGCCATTTCACCCCGTTTGTGATAAACAGAACAGTTCCATTGCTTGTAAATGACTACCGTACTTTGTTTGGATAAGGATCACAGAATACAAGAACAGACCAGTTGTGACCATTGAAATATCCACTGATAAGTAAAGAAATGACAGCTAATATGTTTGCGTATTTGCTACTCACTGATCATTACATTCCCCCTTTAAACAACAAAATATTGCACATTATGAAAAAACTCTAGGATAAAATGTTAGCATAAGCCATACGCTTTACTGATTCATTGGGGCCCTTTCCCAAACCTCGGCGCAGGCTCAGGCTCCTACTCCATTTCATGAATCCATTGCAAAATAACGGGTACCAAAATAGTTTTTGGCTGTGGTTCGGAAGTAGATTCTCTGGTTTGAAAAGGAAAACAGAACTTCAGCTTCAATGAAAAACCACAACCTATATTTTCAGCATATGGATGACAGAGACGAAGCCGGAGCCTGAGCCATGATTTTGAAAAGGCCCCAGTGCCCAGTTTAATGGCTCTGTGTACTGTAAGCATTAATCTGTGCTTACAGGAATCATGCATAAGGAAGTAATTTTCCGAGTATTTCATGTATTAATTAAAAATTCTTGCTTACTTGGCTAGCAATAAATTCAGCACTTACCCTGTAAGCAAGGAATGGTTATTGTAAGTGCAGAATTCTGCGGAATGAAGTTAGGCCTTGATCTGAATAAAAACAACTGCGACCAGTAGATGATTCCAATTTCATAGAGCTGCTGAAGCACAAAATTTAGTTAAGCATGAAAAGTCTTCCTTGATCAAACAGGATTGCCAACCAAATTTGCATGTGATGTGTACTGCTTTTGACTTGTATTCAGCCATTGTTTACTGAGCATAACATACACATGCAGTTTTGGCTTGCATACTGATTTAATTCACCAATGTTTTTGGTGCATAAGTAAATTTTGATGCTTAAGCAGCTCTATGAAATTGGCCCCTCAGGTGTCATAAATACATTTTGTGGCATCAGTTTAATACCAAACTCCTTTTTACAGTGTAAAACAACAAATTCCAATGCATAATTTCAAGGGGTGCTAATAAATTATTATGCATGGTTCGCCCACAACCAGTCATGGTACTTGTTCAGCATGTGATCGGTGGGTTTCACCTGCATAAAAAGATGAAAACAATAATTTTTGAATAATCAGACAGGGATAGATTGGAAAATGGAGATAAGTCCTCAGGTGGTGAATAAAGTACATGTAATAGGTTTTATATTATAACCGAGGATGGGACCTTAGAGAGACATTCCCATAGGGCCATGTATGTACAAACTTTACTTAATACCTACTTCTAAAAATCCTCCAAACCAATGAACTTGAAATTGACATTATGTTCATATTGAGAGCATTCTCTGTCTTCTATTATAATACGGACAATAAAAATATGTCTCTAAAAGGTAGGTGGTACCTAAGGGAGACAGTTCCGATGTCTCCCTAATGTCCACTTTTAGAAGCTAACGTGTCTCCCTAAAACCCCATTGTAGTTATTGCAGAAACACCGTTAGACATAATTGTGTGAGCATGGAGTTGCTCTGAAAAGAGCCAGTTAACTCGACGTTCCGGTCAGTATTCTCTGGTCAGATTGCTTCATTCTCCTGAAGACGGGAACGTTGGGTTAACCTACTCAGATCTAAGCCTTAAATCTAAGTCCTCAGGTAAATAAATAATACAAGTGTATGCTTCTTTAATCCCTCGCCTTGAAATATCAACTTCAAGCCCCTGCTGTGTGCTTGATCATAGTTGGCCATTAGAAACATAATTGACAGGTGGAGTCCTGATTGATAATGAACAGTATCCAGAAGTCAGGCTTTGCCGATTTTCAGCAGCTCTGTTGTACTTAAGTTCAGGGCTGTCAAGAGGAGGATTTCAAACGCATAGGCCTGGGCCTGGCTAGGCTTTTCAGTGGCAGGGCCCAATCATGTCAGACCACTAGTTCACGGCACCCCAACATGGTGTGAGTTGGTATCAGAATATGATTGCTGAATGGATTGATTCATCCATTTATAATTAGTCAACCAATCAATTAACTGGTTAATTGATAGACCAAGCCTGCCTACCTGTTTCCACTCATTGACACAGAAGATGCGATAGGAGTCGTTGCCATATTTGCCGATACCATGAAGCTCTATAGGATAGGTCCATTCCTTGCTCAGAAACTCATCTGGAAATAAAGCCAGCAAAATAGGTCCAGATACTATGTTACAAGCTCAGCGAAGAAAAGACACTGACTAGCAAATGAAGAAATGGACCTGTCAAAATGTCACTGATGAGGTTAAAGTTCAATCTCTGTTATGACATAGGAATCATAACAGTAGCATTGTAAAAACAAGTACACCTGTACAAAATTTGTCATTGAAAGGAGAACAAAGAAAAATTGTCTGGAGCTGGATTCGAACCAGCGACCCACACAATACCATGAGTCAATTGTCTTTGTATTTTGTTATATAAATGCTTGGAGTTTGGAGGGCCTGACGTTTTCATCCTAGCAGGATCTCTACCAAAGGCCTTTGATAAAGATCCTGCTAGGATCGAAACGTTAGAAAAACTGCTACGATCGAAACGTCAGGCCCTCCTAACTCAGCCTTTGATAAAGGTCTGACTAGGATTGAAACGTCAGGCCCTCTTAACTCCAAGTAAACTTAATCCAATATAATCATCAAATAACCACAAGAGAAACTGACTGACCAGTTTAAATCCCGCTCCAGTCAATTTTTCTTTGTTCATAAACTTAATCCAGTTAGTTTCCCTTGTGGCTATTTGATGATTAGACTTACCTGAGAATCTGACAATCATCTGTGCTCTCTTCTGATGCAGTCCTAGCGGACGAAGCATCTCCACCATGTCCCTCCAATCAGCCTTCCGGGTCACTTCAGGATTAGGCCAGGAATCAAAGAACCTCCACAAGACCGGAATTGCCTTCACACCTGACCAAAAAAAACCAGAGTAGGAGGGCGGAGAGGCCATAGTCTGAATCTTGTCTTGGAGAAAGATGAGAGAAGTCTAGTACGAGCAACTGTATGCAATTTGGCAAAGGTCATGTTATTCTACTTACCAGTCGTCCGATTCAGGAACATGGTTCCTACCAGGAGCTTCCATGGGTCATGGAACAGGCTTTCCTGTACAAGATTGAAGGGCGACTTGGGCGGAGTCCACTTCTTCGTAGTTGGCTTCTTAGGAGCCTTCTTTGCCCCCTTGCCAAAGTACGGACTCCTTTTATGGGCTTTCCTTAGTCTGCTTGCAATCGGTTTCCTGATCGGGGTGGATGGCCTTCTTGTTTTTTGTCTCTTGAATGTTTTTGTAGCTTCTCGGGTTCCTGTTGGACAGATACAAGATGGACAAATCATTCAACAATCATACATAAAATGGTCAGGCTCAGCTGGAACAGTGGAGTTGACCAACTAAAGCTGTTAGTCCACATTTGGCTAGTACTGTAAATACAGGTATGTAACTGTATGTGTATAAAGAGCAAGGTCTCCACGATTGAAAAATATTATAAAGCTTATTCTTCTTGGTACAAGTGCAGAATACCCCGCCACTCACCTCTCCTTCATTGAACCCGTGTACAATTTCGTTCTTGACCGCTCATGTTTATGCACCTAGGGTTTTTGAGCGACAGGGTATTCTGCAATATAGCGTTCCGCACTAATGACGTCACACCATGCATGCACGTAGTTGCGATGATCGTAACCCTAGGTCTGACATGGGGACTGGGACCTAAGGTCCCAGTCCCCATGTCAGACCTAGGGTTACGATCATCGCAACTAGCATGCACGTACACACATACAGCTCAGCTCACCACACGTTTGCATGGCCGGTTGCAATGTTTGTCTGAGGTTCGGTGCTATTTTTAGCGCAAGTGTGCAGTGCTAATACTCCAGCTTATTTACACTAAAAGGGAACATAACTCTTAAATTTTCAATGGAACATACCTTGTTTGCACAGGGCTTGGGCAGGATCTTGAAGCACTGTCACTGCATCAGTTGATACCACCTTCCCCTCACCAGCCACACCAGTGTCACTGCAAAAACTCTCGCTAACTTGGCTGATCTTACGCTTTTTTGCCTTGCTTTTTTTCATTGGCATGATTGCCTCAAATTAGGCTGACTTCTCATGCACAATGAAATCAAATATCACTGCACTCTCTATGAATTTAGCCTGTGTAGACGTGTGTAAATAATTGCAGCTCCACCCACAGTTATTTCAAATTGGCATGTCACTTTCTGAGTCCTCCTTAACGTTATTAGCCCTTGCATCAAACTCATTCAAAGCCTCCAAGTTCAACTCAGGTGGAGCTACGCAGTGACCAGTGTCTTAATACGCTGACAGGAATGTAATATACACGTACAACTACAGTAGGCCTAGACCCTAGCTAGTACTACAAGTCCAAAAATAGGCCAGTGACCTAGCCTATGTATCGCTATGTAGAACGAATACAATTACAATTGTCGACAAGAAGATCATCGGCAGCACATCGGCATGATTATTTCTGGTCCTTCCATGGTCGAGTGCAGCACCCAGTCCACCGACACGTAGGACGTCAACGCCTGTGAGGTTACACAACAAGGTGACATCGTAAAATGACTCACATAAAAGTCACAGGACTCAAGAGTTATTAAATCTGGGAGATCACGGTCATATCCGGTCCACGCGCGCGATCGTAAAAATGTAAACAAAGTAAATTGCGTAGCGCCACCAAGAGTGATTTTCGTGAGATTCCTAGACTTGCCATCCAAGTCTCAGTTTTGAGTTTTCACGGAATTTTGTTTAAAATGATCAGCAACAAGGAACCGATTGCACCATGGCATGTAGATTCACAGCCTTTGAATATTAGGTCCGACTTCGACCCAGTAACCCGAACCCAACTTCAGAAATGAGGGGGCTACTCCGCCCATTCCTCCTCCCCCCGGGTACTACTGAGGGATGGTGCCCCACCGGCACGTACATAATTATACATGGACCCACGTTCCCGATCGATAACTTTATATCCACCCTCGTATTACTACACAAAATAATGGTATTCAATTTCTCCACGTACATATACCAGCCTGTGAATGCAACACTCCTTTTTATCTCCCAGGCTGGCAACAGTAAACAGCTATGCACTGTCACATGACAACCACGATGTGAGCCTACCGGGCCGTATTTTTCAGTAAAAGAATAATACTGATTTTAACATGGACTGGAAAGAAAGTAAAGACTGCAAATTGCTTTCGATATCATGTTATCAATCATGCAGTTGTTACATAGAATAGGTATCACTACTATGGCCATCGCACTGGGCCGATATGCGATCAATACAGACCAACACTAGATTTGACCTAGTCGGGTAACCGTTGACTCACTCTGTAAATAAACGCTTGGCTGTCCAGTTTTTTAACAGAAAATGTGACTTTGCTATAGATAATCATGCGAGAAGTTATTAGTATTTTTTTATGGACTACATTCACTCCCAAACACGGACAGACAATGAAAATTGTAACCCCGTCATACTTCGCGTAAAGGACTTGGTCAAGTTTAAATCACCTGTGCAGTCAACGTTGCCAAGGTGATATTAATTGTGCTTGCCATGCATTCCTTTCGGGTCGGGTCAGTGAAGGTGGAATCGGGGGAGGAACAATGCTTTATTATTGGGAGGCAATGTGGCAGTTATATTTTCGGTTTCGGTCCGCATTGTGCACATGCATGTTGTAAAATGTGTAGTAATTCTGATCCTCGTCCTATAATCTGATTGTAAACCATTGGACGTGAATGGAAACACTATAAGAGACTTTGGACTGTTGCTCGCAATTACGAACTGCATTATCTGGATGCATGTTTTTACTGTACACAATAATTTCGATAGGCATCATGTTCATGCAGTCCCATCCCAATGGCAGGATAGAATCGCTGACATGATGATGTTTATATAGTGTGTGATGTGTGCTGGATTCGGGCATTTTGTACTGTACGCAGAATCTCTACTGATACACTGAACATCAGTGAACACACTAGTTAGCAGTGAACCCACGACTTAAAAGCTGAAGCAGCTCTGATGAAACTACCTGAAACCGCCCTCTGTGTATATTCTGGGTGACTATTAAACATGGATGGAAATAAAAGGGCTGCGGCTGAGGCCATAATACTATACGGTGATTTAAGCCGCGAGTTGCCTAGGCAACGCTCGA